>CM040396.1:10026259-10186259 GCA_022702515.1 Ilyophis sp. 1 JC-2022 | reverse complement strand
AGTCACGCTAAACTACATATCGCACACCGTAATCCTGAGCACACAACAAACTCGCAGACTGAAGTCACGCTAAACGACATATCGCACGCCGTAATCCTGAGCACACGACAAACTCACAGACTGAAGTCACGCTAAACGACATATCGCACACCGTAATCCTGAGCACACAACAAACTCACAGACTGAAGTCACGCTAAACTACATATCGCACACCGTAATCCTGAGCACACAACAAACTCACAGACTGAAGTCACGCTAAACTACATATCGCACACCGTAATCCTGAGCACACAACAAACTCACAGACTGAAGTCACGCTAAACGACATATCGCTCACCGTAATCCTGAGCACACGACAAACTCACAGACTGAAGTCACGCTAAACTACATATCGCTCACCGTAATCCTGAGCACACGACAAACTCACAGACTGAAGTCACGCTAAACTACATATCGCTCACCGTAATCCTGAGCACACGACAAACTCACAGACTGAAGTCACGCTAAACGACATATCGCACACCGTAATCCTGAGCACACAACAAACTCACAGACTGAAGTCACGCTAAACGACATATCGCACACCGTAATCCTGAGCACACGACAAACTCACAGACTGAAGTCACGCTAAACTACATATCGCACGCCGTAATCCTGAGCACACGACAAACTCACAGACTGAAGTCACGCTAAACGACATATCGCACGCCGTAATCCTGAGCACACGACAAACTCACAGACTGAAGTCACGCTATACTACATATCGCACACCGTAATCCTGAGCACACAGCCAATTGTTGGTCATAAATAATCTCAAAAGGCTTTATTTAAACCAACAACTGTCTAGGCCGTGCCCACGGGATTATGCTCAACAATAATATGCATGGTAACCTACGATAAAAAAAGAAAAGAAAAGACTATCATCTTTGCATCATATATGTACAGGCTCACATGCTCCCAATAACAATGGCTCAACAGCTGATTATAACACAAGGCTTGTCGGAGCAGAATTCAAAATACGAGGTAAAGTAGCAAATGCAGCTCTAGAACTATACAGGTTCTATGTTCACTTACAATATCACAACACTCTGAGCCTGGTACTAAAGAACAGCTTCAGCCCAACATTTATTACTGAGCTGCTATAAATGTCGCCAGACAAGAGGATCATGGGAGTCCAGGAACAAAATATACCCACATACATACTTATACACATACATACATCCATACACACATACAAACAATACATACACATTATACAGACATACACACATACAGACAATGCATACACACACATACTTATGCAAAATATAAACCACAGCATGACACTAAAATACATGGTAGGCCAAGAGTGGAGAGTTGGCGGTTAAAGGCTACTGGCTACTACTGTTGTACAGCTGTGTAATATATCACAGACGCCCCTCCGCTAAAGGGCGGGAAAGGGCTTCAAAGCAGCGCGTGAGTAGTGAAAGACGACTGTGCGAGGCAACGCTAAACGCTAATGAATTGCAGCCATTTTGGACCACATTATGACCCTCAGATCTCATTGCTTGAGGCGCCTTACGGCTTTATCGAAAATTCACTGAGCGTTTCTCCCTAAACAACCGGGCCGCGTTTAGCGGATGATTAACGAGAGACCGCCTCAGAAAGGATGCGATTCGGAGTCACCCCGGAGAGGTGCTGCCGCCGCTTGCTGCTCCGCTCATCTATCTCTCAGGCATCGCTTGCTCTTGCCTGGCATTCTCCCTCTCTGAGACGAGCGCATGAATGACTCATCTATCTCTCAGGCATCGCTTGCTCTTGCCTGGCATTCGAGCGCATGAATGATGTCTCCTCTTCATTCCGCCAGACGCCTCGTCGCAGACTCCGCCAGAAACCAATTTCGCAGGCAAGCTGCTATAGTCTTGATCTTAAGAATGCAATCTGCACAACTTTCATTGATATCCCGCCTCGACAGCTACACTCAAACATCTAACATTTCTGCGTGCCGAGAGCAAACGCATTTGTCAGGAACTGTAAATTATTCTTTTTTTGCACAGCATAACAGTTTTTGGAACACAAATCTGAAGAACAATTCTCTGGAAACGAATACATTTCCTGAATGCGCTGTACAATATTAATCGACCAGTATTGCTGTTTGTACACATACATTGGCAAACGTATATATATTTTATGAATTTCACCGACCAACCTGATATCCAATGGCAATAAATTTGCATGTGTCTATACAATATACAGCTCTGGAAAAAATGAAGAGACCACTGCAAAATGATCAGTTGTCTCATTGTTATTTTGGTTCTGTACTCTAGCACTTTTAGTTTGAAAAGATACAATGACAATGAGGTTCAAGTGCAGACTGTCAGCTTTAATTTGAGGGTATTTTCATCTGTATCGGATGAACCGTTTAGAAATTATAGAACCTTTTGTACATAGTCCCACCCATTTTTGGGCATCAAAAAATATTGGACAGTTTACCATAATGTAGAATAAAGTAATACTTTTAAATATTTGGTGGCATATCCTTTGCATACCATGACTTCCTGGTGTCTGTGACCCAACAACACCAAAAGACTCTTGATATCTTATTTTCTGGTGCTCTTACAAGTGAGAATGGATCTCGATAGGAATTAGGGGGTGGGACTAGAAAATTATGCTGGAACAGTATGGAATACATGGTTGGTAAAATGGCTGTAAGTCATCAAGGGTCTGAGGTATCAAACGAGCCTCAAACCATCACTCTGCTGCCAGATATGCAGTAGATATGGATGCATCACTTTAAGGGTTGTTTCTGTCAGAAGCCCTCATTTTCTCATAAAGATGAACCTTTTGTTTTATGGGACAGAGGGGAGATTTTCTATTTTTTCTTCCGTCAACTGAATGGCTTAATAATAAACTGTCTAGCTGATTAGCATTTTGGCATTTAGCTAATCTTGGAGTAACCATTTCTTTATTATTCTGAAGTCTATCATCATACAAGACTATGAACATTAAATTGATTTCCCCTCAAGTAATTTCATTAAGTTAAATGCTTAATAAGGGTTGATGACTGAGCAACCTGTAGTGTGTATATCCCCACATTTCATTAGCCATGAGTAGATTGCAATACGTAGTCTAATGGGACGGGCTGGTAAACGTGTCCACTTCTTTTTGGGTACAGCATTTAAACTGCTTTAAAACTGTGCCTAGGAGCCGCCTCACAATTTACATTGTGCCATAAACAAGATTATTACCACCACCCGATGTACATACATGTAAATATTAAATTGGACATACAATAAGGTAATCATGAGTAGAACTCCATTTGTACAAGGCATAACAGAGGTAACTTGATGATTTTAAAACCAGGTTAAATGTAATATTTTTGTAGTATTCTATTTTAAATATTGAGTCAAATAATTTATTATTTAAAAAAATAAAATAATAATTCCCTATTTACCACACACGTGTATATAGCAGTAATTCATATTTGCTGTACATGATGAGCCATAAGAGGGAAGTACACTTTGTATTGTGGACCAAATATGAAACATGAAAGTGGCACTGAAGTAAAAGAATTGCTGGAAAGTAAGCTATGATTTATTTCTGGGTGCTGCAAATGTAAGACAAGTAGAAGCATCAACTTTTCCTGTAAGCAAGTTAGAATTTGCCCAATATTTAAATACTGTTTCTAGACAAAGGTATCTTCAACATCCTTATTGAGGAATTGCATATTTTATGAGATGTGAGGGGAGGGGAGGGGGTAGAAAAGACTAATATTATTTCATTATCACATCCAATACCATGCCATACGGAAGCCGTGGAACACGGCCAAAAATGTGACCATACTGGAATGGTATTAATATGCTATTACGGCACAATACTTTGTGCATTGTGTACAGAGTAAAACAAGTAATTAAGGTCTGAACTACATTGCTTTTGCAGCGCTTTTATTCTGACCTTTTTGAGACGCTCCCTTGAGGAGAGTAAACTGAGAGATGACTGCGCAAAAATGAGCTTAATGACAAGCAGCTCCGTTCCCTCAAACACCGAAGCCAGGTAATCAACAACACCGCAGCAGTCCACTAAAGTCCTGAAGGCCCGAATGTTTTTATCCTTTCTGTCCTAAACACAACTATTAGACCGGCAGTCCCATTTCTGCATTGTATAAACACATGCTGGTGTGCAGCCAACTTTAATACACTTTTTTTGTCCTTCTAATCTGACCACAGTTCGTTTTCCGTCGGACGCATCACGCCGTTTCTGATTCGCGATTAACCGCTTTAATTTTTCCCGAAATTTTTATACGCTCGTAAAGTTAATGTGCGCATGCTTAAGAGCGTGTGAAATAGTTTTTAATAAGAACGAAAAGGGCTTCGTCCCAGAAACCTGGAGTGCGTGATGAGGTGTGCTTCTGCTCAGCAGACTGGGCACTGATGAGGCCTGCTTTCGCCGAACATCGTGGGCCCAAAAAGCCATCTTTGAGTTAAGATCATCTTAGAGCGTTTTGTGTTTGTGCTTTATTCATTTTTATTAAAATGATAAAAATATACTGACATTACATTTAAAAAAATCATAAAAATAGAGGAAGAAAGACAAAAAAACAAACAAACAATGAAAGTCATTTTAAAACAAAATGGCCTAAGACGGTCTTTACTCCAAGATCTTTTTGGGAAACGGGGTCCGGGTCATCAATGAGCAGGGACTGCGGGCACCACTGCAGTGCCCTGTCCCTGCCAACCTACAGAGCACGTGGCGGATCCCAGCTGCCCGCCAGGGCTCTGCTCGCACACCACGGCCGCAACCTGCCATCGATCGTAATGACCAGCGCAAAATATTCAGTCCCTTTTCTGACACTTGGCACAGAGGTGACCGGTAGTCCCGTGTGCTGCCTGCCTACTCTTTCTCAGAAGTACACTAGCACAGGTGACAAAAGCATTGCTCAGTTGGGCTATGCATTTTCATATTAGGCAAGTAACTTGCCAGAGTAGTTGTATTTTTTATACTGTGTATATATTCTTTCGTCTCTCAATTAGGAGCGCCCATTCTCAGCTGTAATCACATATAATTTCTGCAGAAGAATGCAGGCAACAGTGTCCTGTGAGACATGAGCCACATGCTGCCAGACGCCATCTCTTTTCACAAGACAGCATGCCAGCTGCAGACACACTGCAAGTATCAAATTGACCAGAGGGGTTAATAGTGAGCAAAGAGGTAGGGAATACCCATAGACTGTAGAAAAACTATAGACAAAGTGACAGCGACGTCACCCATTGACTGTCCATGGGCTTGTGAAAAGTATATTGAAGCTGCAAAAGTGCAGTTTTGTGAAGGCGTGTAGTACAAAAATTTGAGCCAGAGACTGCACAGTAGACAGAAGGGGGAAACTTATATGGTTATTAAGTCCGGGCCGGGTCTGGGTAGTCCACTCTGCGCGTGAGATCGTGCAGCGACAAGGCCGTAAAATGTCATGGAATTGGTCCACAAAATATTAAAATATTGTCCAAATGACTCAATAATAATAAATAAATCGGCACATGGGGAGACATTCGACGAGGAAAAGGCACCTATTGCAACGCTGTGTTTCCTTTGGGAAAAATGTACTGATTTCTTATTTTGACCGTATTGGTACCATTGACTTACAATGAAAAACGGGCCTGAAAGACCAATACTGGAGCCAACCGCACAGGCATAAGAGGGCAATGATCTCAACAAGACCAGGAAGTGAGCTACAACAACGAAGCCCGGTTTTGGCCCTTTGGGAAACCATTTTGACTAAACCCCTCCCTTGGCTGCAAGTATACAACTGACCAGAGGGGGCACTAGTGAAAAAAAACAGGTGGGGGAGTACCATGCTGACTAAACCCCTCCCTTGGCAACAGTGTGGCCAATTATAAGACCCTCTGGGAGTTAGGTTTGTCGAGATCAGGATAGGTCCATGCTTTTGAGTACTCAAGTGAGTACGTCAGTCGTGGGCGGAGTCTGGTTTCGGAAGTAAATTCCCTATGGAAAATAGAATGAGCTTCGGAGACTATCGACTATATCTTGAAATCTGATTTATAGAATGAGCCAAAACGTTCCTGAATTAGCCTGTGTGGTACAAGGATATAGACCATATATCGCATGTTCCAATTTATTACTTTTTTTAAAGTAATGCATTAAGGATTGTAGTGCAACTTGTAGTCCACTTTAACAGACTATATATTCAGTACTGCAACGCACGGGTGGTTCTCGACCAATAAAATATCATCATCTCGTCTGTCTGGTCATTCTTGGGCAGATGGGAGTACTGCAGCTGAAGATGAGCTAACGTTAGCTTGCTAAGTTGAGAAGCCCACCCGACAAGGTCAGAAACTATGCTACGGTTAACCACATAAAGCAATTCTAGCTTTTAGTCCTTCAAGCTAGCTAGCTAACGTTAGAAAAAATAACGTTATATGACAACGTCTGTAGCCAAGGCTGCTCATTCAGAGGGAGTTATGGGACGTGGAGTTTTTAAACAGTGCCAGCGCTGGTATGATCACAAAAAAATACTAAAACATTAAATATACTCAAAGCTGGTCCAGAAAAACTAACGGGCGTTATATTGAACAATCCGGGAAATTTACGGTAAGACATAATCAGTATAAATGGTTTAAAGGTAAGCTTTAGTTAATGTCTACGCTCTAAATGAATGGGAAATTTACTTCCGAAACCAGCGTGACGTAGTCACTTGAGTAATCTATGGGGATCCTCGCTGAATCAAAGATCAGTGCCTTTAGGATATGGATATGCTACCTGACAGACAAATCAACTGTTAGGAATGTTATTGAGCATTACTGGTGATCATCATGCGGGGGTAAAATGTATTAAAACCCTATCACCCCCACCCCCCATTTTAAAGAGGAAGGAATAACTTATTTCTTTAGGCTGTGTATATAACCCTTCTGGTCTTCAGCGCTAATATGACTTTGAATTCATCTGATTTATATAATTCAGTTAACCTGTACAGCACCCCTCTGAAATTGGCTTGTTGAACCACACGTGGGGGCGTGATTAATGTTAAATCTGAAGTCCACTCCAGAACATAAAAAACACATCAGTTCTCTACTTAGCGGCTGGTGATAAAGATGAAACTTCATATCACCCTGTGGTAAGAAGCAATTTTCCATAACTTTGATGTTGCACAATTTCAAAATTATGGCTGCAGATGATGATTGTGAGCAATGTCTGTTACTTTGGTGTCGAATGTGATCAGTCATTATTTGAACAAAAGCAATTCAATCCTTATATGTGTCAAGTATTACACAGCCATATTCATCAAAGCAGATCAGAGACAGATGTTCTCTTTGTACCTACCAGTGCGGCTGCCTGACAGTGAGGGGGTTCCTTGGAGGAATTAGAAGAGGGTCCCGGTCTGGCTGTGGATCAGCGGAGCGTCTCTTCTCCGCCTTCTTGCTGGACTCTCCCTTCAACGACGAGTCCGGCAGAAGAAGCCCTGACTCAACTTTTTTCCCCAGTTCCACCGTGTTCTTGAACACTCTGTCAGGACACGGACCAATCAACACTTACAGCTCAGAAAGAAAAAATATATAACTTTAATGGGATGTTTTGTGCAAGGATGGATGGAACAGAAAGGTGCAGAAACAACTTTGTGGTATGTAAGAATGTTGCATTAATGCTGCATTTTAAGAGACTTGATAAAAAAAGTAATATGCATAACAGTTTACATGTACACGCATATGCACTTAAAAAAAAAAACGTTTCAACCAACCTGTCAAATTCCTGGAGATTGTCCGCGTCTACAAAGTCACTGACGTTCACCGTTAAATCTGAAACTCGCTCAGTGGTTGAGTCCTGACGCGAGAAATAGAAAGTAGGAGTTATAAAACATTCCTGTTTTTTTCACAAAGCACAATCTACACTTTGTCGATGTCACGTGTCATTTTGCCATTTTTAGGTGTAAATGCAAAGTCATTCAAATTCACCAAACCGTAGCATTATTTAAAATACTGTTAACCGCATTTTCAGGGGTATCTGTTATCCCTGGAACCCACAGAGGCCCCCAGGACACAGGCTAGAGGAGACCAATACCATTATGTTGAAGATCAAGGTGGAGTCCACGGTGATGGCTTTGAGAAGCAAATGGGACTTGTCATTATTGGACTGGTAGCGCAATGTATACAACTCCCTGCTGTCGTTCCAACCAGGAGGGAGTAACTCCGACGTTTTATCACTGTGTTGAGGCTGTGATGGAGAGCAAGAAAATATTAAATCAAACAATGATCAAGCTTACATGGCTAGATATAATTGTAGTGACATGACGAAAGGCGGCAAATATACCAGCTAGCCTAGTCTAACCCCATATGAAAAATCTACTCTATAACAAGGTAGCTCGCTAGCTGTATCTCCTTACTTGGTCTCCAGATCCAAGACATTTGTGCCCGCTTCGTACAATTTCCCAATGAACGAAACAGACGACAGCATCCTGTGGACTGGTAATTTTATTGACGACGGAGCTGTACAGCAGCTCTAACCCTGCCATCTTAGAAACTGTAATCAGAAATCGGTACAAATCTAAAATGAAACACAAAAGCGAAACTCATCGGAACCCGTGTTGTCGTTCGTCATTGTGTTTATGTCCGCTGCGTTTTGCAGCCGGAATGGAAACATGATGCTCCCAATTAACGTTCCGGAGCAACGCTTCCACTGCTAAATTAAAAGTTATTTTGATGATGTAGCGTGAGAGTCTTGTTAAGTAAATCACTTGGAATATCTCTTCCGCATTTTCATAGCGTAATATACAAAATGCAAACAAGTTATCGTGCTTTATTTGTCTTTACTTTTTTCAAATAGGAACGATTTGTAAAAAGCAATACTTTACAGGCTTTCATGTATTACTCTTCAAATTAACAGCACTTATGTGGTTTATTATTTTCAATATTATTAAAATACAGTATGTTTTATACAGTTATGCAGTTAAGGTTGTAATCCTGTAGAGGGCAGTGTTCACTCACGTCTCAGTCCACTTTATGTAATTATTTATTTACTTGCTTAGCTACATATTTTTGTTTGTCACACCTAGATACTGGACCAGGAGTGGGTAAAGCATAAGCAACTACGTTTCTGGATTTCACACAAGGCCTGCTCTTGAAGATTTAAAATGATGTCTCTTTTTTTGTTGCCATTTTACCTACATTTCTTAACAAGATCACGCATGACAACTGATGATAGTTGTGGCCTTATATAAAATGTTTTACTGTGGTCTAATCTACAGCCAAAGCTGTTTTGGTGCACTGAGATGTAGTGCAATTAGATCATTGGGCTCGGGTAATTGGGGCCTTCAAAATCCTGCAGGTACACAGGCAATGGAATGAAATAACCCACCCTAGTCTAGAACTTTCTGAGTTGAAGTTAACTGTTGAATTATTGTGAAGTCAAATATCAATTTGCAAATATCCAGTTTTACTCTGTTTTTAAGACTGCCCGTGTAACCCCATTTCTTAAAAAACCCAGCTTAGACCCCTCTGATGTCAGGAACTATTGTCCTGTATCTCTCTTGCCCTTCCTGTCCAAAACTCTTGAACGAGCTGTCCATAACCACCAACTGTCTGTTTTTCTCCACAAGAACAACCTGCTTGACCCTCATCAGTCCGGCTTCAGAACCGGACATTCCACGGAAACTGCTCTCCTGGCCGTGACTGAGGCATTCTCCACTGCTAGAGCCTCATCCCTCTCCTCTGTCCTGATTCTACTTGACCTGTCTGCAGCGTTCGACATGGTCAACCACAAACTCCTGATCTCCACACTCTCTGAGATGGTCATTTCTGGGACTGCCCTCTCCTGGTTTGTATCGTACCTCACTGATAGATCCTACCAAGTCTCTTGGAAGGGTTCTGTCTCTGCACCCCATCCCCTGTCTACAGGAGTCCCGCAGGGATCTGTACTGGGTCCTCTGCTGTTCTCCATTTATACAAAGTCTCTTGGTTCAGTAATCAATTCACATGGCTTCTCATACCATAGTTATGCTGACGATACTCTCTTCCTCTCTTCTCTTCCCCTCCCTCTACAAACAGGAAGGAGGAGGATCTATGTCTGGCCAACATCTCTGAGTGGATGACTACCCATCACCTGAAGCTCAACCTCGACAAGACAGAGCTCCTCTTCATGCCATACAAGACCTCCCCACTACTTGACCTCTCCATCACTGTTGACGGGACCATGGTGGCTGCCTCCCGCTCTGCAAAGAACCTGTGGGTGGTCCTAGACGATCAGCTGGACTTCAAAGACCACATCAGGGTGACGGCATGGTCCTGCAGGTTCCTCCTGTACAACATCAGGAGGATTCAACCATACCTGACCACCTACTCCACCCAGCTTCTGGTCCAGACTATGGTCACCTCACGCCTGGACTACTGTAACTCCCTGCTCGCAAGATTACCAGCCTGCGCCATCCTGCCTCTTCAACTCATCCAGAACGCAGCTGCCCGGCTTGTGTTCAACCTCCCGAAATTTTTACGTCACCCCTCTGTTGAGGTCACTCCACTGGCTGCTAATTGCAGCAAGGATCAGGTTCAAAGTTCTGACCCTGGCCTACACTGCAGCCAATAGGACAGGCCCCGTCTACCTGCAGGACTTGATCCAGAACTATGTTCCTGCTCGACCACTTCGCTCATCTACAGCAGGGCGACTCACACTTCCACCCCTCCATGTCAATGGCACTCGCTCGTCCCGACTGCGGAGCTTTTCCACCCTAGCTCCCCAGTGGTGGAACGAACTTCCCATTCCCCTACGTTCTATGCCAACCCTGCCTTCTTTCCGTCGTGGCCTGAAAACACACTTTTTCAGACTCCACCTGGACTGATACTTATCTAGGACTTCATGGTACTTGTTCTTGTTGAATTGTGTATTGAAGTTTATAATATTTAGAATAGCTGATTCACCCAGTTTACTGTGAACTGCATTCAATGTTCATTACTAGGGATAGCTGCTACTTTATGGGAAGAATGTGCTTTCTTATCTGTTCTGTAGTTACTTCGATGACGTTTCTGTATGCACTTACTGTATGTCGCTTTGGATAAAAGCGTCTGCTAAATGACTGTAATGTAATGTAATGTAATGTACTCCTCTCAGATACAATACAAATTATTTCTGTTGATAATACAGGCCTAGAGTTTCTGAGGTTTCTGGGAGAAATTGTTTCTAAAAAGAAAAATCAAGAACAAGAAAGTATTGAAAGTAAGCGCAAGTGCTTTAAATGAGCAAGTGCTATACTTTATATACCAAAATGTATACTAAACCATACAATTGATTTATTGCAGTTTAATATGAATCCCCACCTTATCCAAAGCAAATTAGTATAGTTGACTTGGAAAAATGTTCTCTGACTAAACTTGAACAGCCCCTACTGTTCTAAAGCACAGCTCAGTTTGTGTAATATGTATTTTACAAACAACCACACATAGTATGTTTTTGTTGTGGCCTGCCGTGCAGAAATAAATCATTAAAGAATGCGGTTTCCACTTTCATCACAGGCTTAGCAAAGTTTTTTTTATTTTTTATCTCCAGGAATGATAACACTGACATCTGTTTCCCCTTTATGAATATCAAAAACACATTTCACAGAAGTTACATTTCTCAAATGCATTCTGCCATCCACTTGGTACCCTTTTGTTTGCATAATTTACTGCTCTTATAAGTTCCTTTTCAAACTGCCGCATGCTATTGGAAGCTGTAGCTTCAGTTTCGTCAGCACGGTGCTGAATGAATGCATTTTCAATAATCAACAGTCTGGATGGAAGTAAGCAAAACTTTTATTGGCAGCGGAATCACATATATCTGCCTGTTCTTTTTTTCTGATAGGGATGACATCCAGTCTAATAGTGATACATTTTACCTTGCTGGCGTAGATGCCATCATTTAAGGAGTTTAAAACACATTATATTACCAGAAAATTAGTCAAACCCCTCTGAAAACAAAGGTTTTGGTGGTGATGTCCACAAAACAGTCAATAACCAATCATAACATCGTGCCGCTCTGACACATTCTTGTGATTCGAACTGCAGCAGCATAATTTTCCTCACAGCCGGCCTAACTCCCCAAATCCAGGAATATTACGTTGCCAGGCTAGCCCTAACTCTTGGACTGGCTTGCCTTCAATGGAGGGAGAGTAGTTTCAGAACCTAGGTGGTCAGATCTCAAGATATCGCACGATTCTCTCAGTTATGTTCTGCCAACAGTGGTAATGGCCAGGGATCTACCAGCTTAGACATTGGTGAGATTCTCAGAAGGCAGTTTGCAGAAGCGTGATGTGTTTTACTTGCCACTTGTTATTCAACTCTTTGTGTCTCATAGTTTGTGTGTATCGTAGCCTTTGTCTCAGACCCACTTATCAATGTGGTTGGCTAGGAAATCAAATAAAACTTAATTTGCAGTGTACTTCTCTTATGTGGTGCACAAAACACTGCATGATACACATATAGATGAAATAACTTCAAGGTGATTCAGAATTTTTGAGTGGCACTGGGCAACAAATTGTCCCTCTCCAAGAACATCACGGAGGTATGTTCGGCATAAAGATTATTCCTGTACAATGTCTGGAAAATCTGCCCCTTCCTCGCCACCTACTCAACTCGGCTCTTAGTCCATGTGCTAGTAATCTCCTACCTGAAATACTGCAACTTCCTCTTTGCTGGCCTCCCTGTCTCCACCATCAGACCTCTGCAACTCATCCAGAATCCTGCTGCCCATCTGATCTACAGCCACCCCTTTGATGAATATGGATGTGTAATGCTTGACATTCGCCTATTCATCTCCCTCCACTGGTTCCCTTTATCAACTGCATGTCTCTAGCCTACTGGGCAGCTAAAGGGACAGCTCCATGATATCTTCAAAAGGTCATCAGACACTGGCCAGATCTTTCTGTACTGCAAGCTAATGGGCGTCTGTCCCCTTCCCTACTGCTTTGCCTGAACTTCCTGGTCACGTCTCCTGTCTGTCCTGTCCCCAAGGGGACGGAATGAACTTCCCACTGCAGAAGTCAGAAGAGCAGAAACCCCGTTCCGTTCGCACCCTCCACCCCAGCTATCCTTTCATTCTCTATGGATTTTCTTTTGGGATAATGTTGTTATAGGCTGTGAAAAGATAGGTCAGCTACGTTGTGGTCTTTGCTGTTGTTCTCAATAGTAATACTATTAGGTTTTGTTTGTCCAGATTTTACACATATTAATTATAAATGCTTCATCTGGTGATATGACACTTTGGTATTCCTGAGACTAACACTGATGTTTTCCACTTCTGTACGTCATATACAAAAGTAATATTTTATCCATTTGTAAGGATACAAACATCCGATTGTAACGTAACACGAAATTAAAAATTCTAAAATTATCACACGTTAAAAAAAGGAAATAAGTTAAAAAAATATGGTCCAGTGGTTGTGCTAGCATTCTGAATTCAGATCATACCTGTCAACCTTCCCGTATTTCCCGGGTTTCTCCCGTATTTTAACCCCATCTCCCGCTGTCCTCCAGTTTGGTATATTTTCCCTTGAATATCCCGTATTTTGCTTTTATATATAGCCTATACAATTCAATGTTGAATAATTAGAATCGGCCTGCTGAGGATGCTTCAGTTGAGACGCGTTGCCGCTAAAGCCCTGCTATACCCACTCCAGTGCAGCAGGTGGCAGCATGCAGCATGGCACAGTAAGTAGCAGACTTGTCTTCATTCAAGTCTGAGGAGTCTCGAGAAGTCAGTTAGAGAGTGCGTGCGAACCGTGAAGTTGTTGCCTTTTACGGGACTTTGGTGAAATGTAACAAGATAAACTCCTCAGGGTTAATCAGAAAACAGCTGTAGCTGAATATACTGGTAAGTACTTGGTTTCCTAAACATATTTATACAAGAGATTTTGGAGAAAAAAATGTGGTGTCTTCTAAACCGAAAGTGCATCAGCTACTGTATATAGTAGCCTACAGTAAGCAAGACAAAACGTTTTTTTTTAAATATTATTGTTTCTATATCTGAACATGATTTTCTTAGCGTGTATAAATGGTGCATTTTACATGAATACTGTAATTGGGACGAATATGTCTCATCTCTAGGGGCAAAGTGGATCGAGTTAAATACATTAGGCTACTTATTTTATGCGTATTATATACTGTATGTGACTATTCTGAAATAAATGTATTCTGAACGTTTTACTTTCAACCAGGTATTTAACCACCTGATTGCAATCACCTCCTTAATTGAACTAGTTAACCAAATCCTCTTTGCTCTCAGATTGCAGGGCAAGCAGTAAAGTCACCTGGTGAGTAGATCTCCAGAACCGAGTGTGGGCACCCCTGTCGTAATGCAAGGATAATGGTGAGGATGGTGGGGTTGGGGTGCCAAAAAATCTCCAATGTTTCAAATGAATTACTCAACTGTGGCGGCCCGGCACAGTTTCAGAATGAACCAAAAATATGTTTTTTACTTTCTAAATAATCTTAGAAAGAAAAAAAGAAAGTCACACACTCACTCTATATGCTCCAATTACATTTATTATTAGGCAACGTTTTGAGTGTGCAACTTTACTTTTTTCTTTCTAATATTATTTTACCATTAGTCAGCACCTCGCTAAGTTATCTTAGCGATCTGTTATGAGCGGCCCTGCTATGGTCAGATCTGTTATGGCCGGACCTGTTATGGTCAGACCTGTTATGGTGGGACCTGCTATGGTCAGACCTGTTATGGTGGGACCTGCTATGGTCAGACCTGCTATGGTGGGACCTGCTATGGTCAGACCTGTTATGGTGGGACCTGATATGGTCAGACCTGCTATGGTGGGACCTGCTATGGTCAGACCTGCTATGGTGGGACCTGCTATGGTCAGATCTGTTATGGTGGGACCTGCTATGTTCTGACCTGTTATGGTGGGACCTGCTATGGTCAGATCTGTTATGGTGGGACCTGCTATGGTCAGATCTGTTATGGTGGGACCTGCTATGGTCAGACCTGCTATGGTGGGACCTGCTATGGTCAGATCTGTTATGGTGGGACCTGCTATGGTCAGATCTGTTATGGTGGGACCTGCTATGTTCTGACCTGTTATGGTGGGACCTGCTATGGTCAGATCTGTTATGGTGGGACCTGCTATGGTCAGACCTGTTATGGTGGGACCTGCGATGGTCAGACCTGTTATGGTGGGACCTGCTATGGTCAGATCTGTTATGAGCGGCCCTGCTATGGTCAGATCTGTTATGAGCGGCCCTGCTATGGTCAGATCTGTTATGGCCGGACCTGCTATGAGTGGAGAGTTACAGTGGTGATTTACAAAATGCTGCCATTGCAACAGCTGGCCCGACAGTCGTCTGATCTGCACGATTGCTTCAAGGGTAATATTTTATTCTCTTTAAATTGAAAAATGTCGCTGATCATGTTTTAGTGCTCACATATTATGAAACAGATCTAAACCAGGAGTTTTCAACCTTTACTGTTCCAGAGACCCCCACCGAGGCTCAAAGGCATCCAGGGGACCCTCGTCGTAAATTTAAGAATATGCACGTACGTATAGGAGCACATATTTGGTCGCATATCCTTTGCATGCCATGACTTCTGATGTCTGTCACAAAACAATATCAAAAGACTCTTGATATCTTATTTTCTGGTATTCATACAAACAATACTATAACCTCTGCATTTGAATGGATCTCAATGGGAATTTGGGGGTGGGACTAGATTTAGCTGTAAATTACACTAGAACAATACGGAACATATGGTTGGCTAAATGGCTGTAAGTCATCAAGGGTCTGACGTATCAAACAAGCTTTAGAACATCACTCTGCTGCCAGATATGCAGTAGATATGGATGGATAACTTCATATTCTTGTGGCTCCAGGCGTGTCAGGGAGGGCTATGAGTCGCTGGGAGCGCAGTGGAGTGTGTGGATGGTTCCACGCAGACAGAAAACACAAAAAACAGAGACAAGTTGGCTTCCGCTATTTTAATACAACACCATGCAGTGCCCATGCAACAGACATAAAGGATTTCAGTTTAGTAATACCATTCAATTATGAATCATAGATGGCAAAAGTGTGAGTTGGAAATCAGGTAAACTGAACACAGAGGAATTGATAAACCAGTTGAAATGTAGGATGGTTTGGGTGGTTAGATTAAGGTGGTTGAGAATGTTCCCAGGACACCACAGAAATTCCGGCTCTTTCTGATGTTGCCATGGTATCTTTTATGTTCGCTGTGAAACTGTCTGCTTTAAATTTCCATTCAACTCCAATTGTTAGACTAAACAACATAAGCCCAGCTATTTGTAACAATTCATAATTACTTGTTTAGAAATTGGAGTCCTTTCAATGTTGTGTTTATTTCAACAATTGATTTGCTTTAAGGTTCCTGACATTGACAAATGTGCATGACAAACTAGGTACAGGTTTTTAAGATTTAGAGCTGTGGTAGCCCTGAGACTTTGTTTTTTGGGGACTTATGGTCAGGCCTTTGTGTTTTTGGGGGACTCTTAGTCAGATATTTGTGTTTTTGGTTGACTCTTGGTCAGATATCTGTGTTTTTGGGGGACTCTTGTCAGGCCTCTATGTTTTTAAGGGACACTTGGTCAGGTCTCTGTGTTTTGGGGGACTCTTGGTCAGATATTTTGTAATAACCTTTCCTAACGGCGCAAAACCATCATAGTGATAGTGAAACGAGCATAGGGAAACATTCAACGTCGCAAAACTAATCTGCCTATAATATACATCCGTCTGCCTATAATATTTATCTAGATAGCTAGAAAATATTACTCGCCTTGTGAACTTTGACAGCCTCTTTCCTTTGTCAGCCTCCACAGTCTCACTGTGTGTGACAAACTGAAACTCCCGAGTGCTACTGGTGCTGCTAGTAAAGCCGACGGTGGTGCTAACGTTACAGCTAGCAATCGCGGTGTTATCCTCGGGTCCAGGGTCAGGCTGCTCTGCCACTGGCAACAGGCACGTGCACACATAGACCTCAAAGGGGGCTTGAGCACCTGCCGTTTGGCCTGCTATAGAGAAGTGCCCTTTTTCAGTAAAATAAAAAATATATATATATTTTTAAAATAAATAAATAAATAAATTCCTGTTTGCGCACAGCCTGCCCTGCCGAACAGATATATTGATTGAATCAAAATATCAGGTCGGGAGAGTGGTGCTCCCCGGCGATGCCCTCTACCTCTACCCTCCCTCTTGGTTTCTGCCGCAGCGGCGAGCACTGTGTGGGCACCGAGCCTTTCTATGGTGAAAGAACGCACGCATACGCATGCATAGGCACTCGACAGTCAGTCAGTCAGTCAGTGTCATGAGTTACTTTGAGGCAGACATCAGGTATGTAGCCAAACAGTATAAATATACTGTTAATTTTCGTTTTATATTGATATTAATGCGCTTTAGAAATTGCTTGACACTATTTGGCAGCTCAAAATGTGCCAACTAGCTATCTTTCGCGTTGATACCTTTTGCTAGTAATGTGGGAATAAGTGGAATATGGTCGAGTTCTTGTGTCCCATAAAAGAACGGTCCCATCTCACCACAGTAGTTTTAATGTTGTCTTCTTGTCTCGATAGCTAGTTAGCTAATTTAATACGTAACATGTGAGAATAATTTATTGAAATACACTTAATTTCTTTGCATGTATCATTAATTAACTGTCATGTAGCAGTGTTTGAACCAACCTCAGTCATGGGTTTGTTTTAAATAAATTATTTCACGGATCGCCAAAGGGAAATCGCGACCGCCAAAATGACAATAATTGAGAAAACGGCAAATAAATTCATATCCAAATGAATAAATTTTTTTGGGTGCAATATGGTCTTTCGGCTAGCGGATGGCGATGTATACTGTACTAGTCGCCTTCAAGATTTCAGTAGCCTACTAGGAGATGAGTAGAAGAAGCAGAACCATAGACTGTATAGAAAGGCTCAGCTATTCTGTGGCAGAGTGCAACCTAAATCTTTGAGGCGACTCAGTAGAAAGACATAACGTACGCAGCGAGTTGAATGGAACACGCTCCAATTTTGAATTAGGCTACCTGTTATGTTATGTACATCTGTTTGTCCGTTTGTATTATTATTTGACATTTATTCTGGATTTATTATTTTTCATTTAATCATTGCATCCCCCTCGGTTCGTGGGTTGTCCGAGTCTCATCTGTATGTTTGTTTACCCAGTCTCGTGCATTCACTATTCGGGTGACTTCGGGAGTTTTCGTGGGTTAACGCTGTATTTCCGAAGTTTCGTTTTTTGCTACTTCCTGATTTCCTTCCCGTGTATAATTGTATATATTACTAACTCGCGGTAACAATCACTCGGGTGCTTTATTAGTTACGTGCACTTTACTAAACCCAATGAACATAAATGTATACTAACAACTCAACTAACTGTCTGTCTGTCTTATAGTTAGATCCTAACATTTAACCAGCTTCTCCGCTTTAACTTTGTTACTCGCATTTCTAACTGGTCCTGAGCTACCTTTGTAATTCGCTCCAGCTGTTTGTACTTATACTTCACCTCTCTTGATTACTGTGCACACTCCGCTCCTATTCGAGCCCGTTGTTTGTTATGCATGTTTCCGAGTCCCTTCCATGTTTTCGTAATGTTCTCGTGATTTAATTATTGTTTACCGAATGTGTTAACCTCACGTCGTTTGTTACCCCACACTTTCCTATGTGTATATAAGACCCGTAATTCTGTTTCTTCCCAGTCAGTGTTTGAGTGTTCTTTATTTTTCTATTTGTGCGCTATCAAAATATCATAATTGGTATAATATTCAATTACCTTTGATTTCTAAAACCTAACTCATGAACACAACCCTACTGGTACTTTACAACCATAGCCTACATATATACTCCAAAAACTGTATTTACGGTAAAATTTATGGAACATAAATTTGCTGTGTGCGCTCGCATAGCCTACATATTGCCAGAAACCATATTCTCTGCCAGGAAAAACCCTGAATACATACATTTTAATATCCCTTCATTCCAAGCATATATTTGTTAAATTATTTGCAAAAATTGCTGGCGTGCCCTTTTATGAATTTGGGCCCCTGCCCCTCTAACATCCTCTGCACGTGCCTGACTGGCAATATCACTGGCAGAGCAGGTGTAACCAGCCAAGTTGTTTGTTTTGGACCGGTGGGGCCGCCACTCCGTTTACTTTTGCTCAACATTATCTATCGACAGTAGCCTACAGTCAATCGCTAATTAGCTGAGGAGAATCTTTGATAACGTCTTTGCGGGATTCTCAGACAGCTATGCAAATTAGGTAGCTGCACCTTATCCAATCAGCAGTGTCAATACCATCAACGAAGGGGGAAAAAACCTGTATTCACAGTTGCTGTCTGATGAAGAGAGAGAGCTCGAAACATCACTTTTATTGTGTGGTGTTAATAAATTTACACCGTGGGAGCAGTAATCAGTGTTGCGAACTTTATTCCTTTACATGTTATTTACTCAGTTCAGCACATGAGTTTATTTGGATGTGCATGTCTTTCCACTTTCTACATATTCACAGTTGCGGCAAGAATGGTGGGGAAAAAATAAATAAACACATGGTGGCGCTGGTGCTTTGTCATAGTGGCGCTGCGCCCCTATACCATTGTTTAGGGAAAGCCCTGGTTTAAGTTAACTTATTGCGAGCTTGTGTGTGATATTTATCTCTTGATAGCAGCCGCACTGTATTTTACTTTGAATTGATTGCATACATTTCTCGCCGGGTTCAAACCTATGGTTCAAACCACAGAACTCTATAAGAGCAGTTCTGTGGTTGAAACATGTAGGGCTGGATGACGTCGATGGCACTCGGGTTGACAGCTTTATAGATAAAGGATGTCCAGCCAACCAGACTATACAAGATACAGTGATGGATCCTATATTTGGAATTTGTAATGTATCTGAAAGCTGAACGATACAAGGGGTCGAGCTTCGACCAGGTAGAGGGACAGGCAAATCTATATGCAATATCACCATTGTCAAACCGAGGCAGAAATAGCCCGGCAACTAATGTTTTTTTTTTAAGACATGGAAAAACAAGACTTCAACCTATATAAGAAGCTGAGTGTGAATTGTAGTTTCTTAGCAAGACATTCAACATGGTGTTCAAAATGTAGAGTTTTGTCCAACCAGATTCCTATATATTTGTAACTGTCGACAAATTCTATAGAAATGCCGTTCAGTGTGCTAATGGGGAGGGATGGGGCCTTTGTGCGTCCTGGGCAGTAGTTTGAGGTTTGATAGGACATGTTGCAAGGAGTTAAAATCTGACTGCAGGTTAGTGAAAGCCATCTCAACAGAAGGAGCACACTAGTACAGGACTGTATCATCGGCATACAAATGGTACTTACAATGTTTAATTTGATCACAAATCTTAGTTATGCAAATGAGAAAAAGCAAGGGACCATGAATTGATCCTTATGTCTAAGCCGACTGAATCTGACAAGATATTGCCGTATTTTACAGTTTGCGATCATTTGAAAAGATAGTTCTGGAACCACTCCACATAGGTGGATTTATGACCAATGGCTGCCTTTATATATAAACAGTGATATCTGTGTTTTTCGGGGACTCTTCGTCAGATATCTGCTAGTCATTGGAGTAATTTCGATGTTGTGTTTATTTTAACAATTGATTTGCTTTAAGGTTCCTGGCATTGACAATTTTGCATGACAAACTAGGTCCAGGGTCCAGATTTAGAGCAGTGGTAGACTGGATTTGGGGACTCTTGGTCAGACCCCTGTGTTTTTTGGTCAGACCTCTGTGTTTTTGGGGATTCTTGGTCAGACCTCTGTTTTGAGGGTGTTTCTTGGTTAAGCCTCTGTGTTTTTTGGGGACTCTTGGTCAGATATCTGTGTTTTTGGGGGACTCTTGGTCAGATATCTGTGTTTTTAGGGGATATTTGGTCAGGCCTCTATGTCTTTGGGAGACTCTTGGTCAGGACTGTGTTTTTCGGGGACTCTTGGTCAGATATCTGCTTGTCACTGGGTATTCAATGTCTGGAGAGACGGGGAGGGAGTTGTTCCATTCCTCATCCACTGAAGTAAAATGGTAAATAAAATAATTCAACTCATTGTGTGCCTTTTTGTGTGGCTTATTTATAATACACTGCTCAACAAAATGAAGGGAACACTTAATCATCACAGTATAACATCAAGTCAATTAAACCAAACCAGTCATGCTGGATGATGTTGTAGGCAGCATGACATTCGCCACGGCATCTCCAGACTCTTTCACGTATGTCACATGTGCTCAGTGTGAACCAGCTCTCATCTGTGAAGAGAACGAGGCGCCAGTGGTGAACCTGCCTATTCTGATTTTCTCTGTTAAATGCCAATCGAGCTGCACGGTGCTGGGCTGTGAGCACAGGTCCCACTACAGGACGTCAGGCCCTCGTGCCACCTTCATGGAGTCTGTTTCTGACAGTTTGGTCAGAAACATGCACACGAGTAGCCCACATTTTGTAGGGCTCTGGCAGTGCTCCTCCTGTTTCTCCTCACACAAAGGAGCAGATACCGGTCCTGCCGCTGGGTTGTTGCCCTTCTACGGCCCTGTCCAGCTCTCTTCGTGTAATGGCCCATCTCCCGGTATCTCCTCCACGCTCTTGAGACTGTGCTGGGAGACACAGCAAACCTTTTTGGGACGGCACGTATGGATGTGCCATCCTGGAGAAGCTGGACTACCTGTGCAACCTGAATGGGCTGCAGGTACCACCTCATGCTACCAGTAGTGACAAGGGCACTAGCAAAATGCAAAACTAGAGAAAAATCAGTCAGGAAGGATAAGGAGAGAGAAATGGTCTGTGGCCACCACCTGCAAAACCATTTACTTTTTGGGGGTTGTCTTGCTGTTGCCTCTCCTGTCCATCTGTTTTCACTTTCATTTGCACCAAATCAGGTGAAATTAATTCACAATCGTTTACGCTTCCTAACTGGACAGATCGATATCCCAGAAGTTTAATTGACTTGGTGTGACACTGTGTTGATTAAGTGTTCCCCTACTGTTTTTGAGCAGTGTATATTAAGATGGAGGTGAATGAAACTTAATATACCACCATATATTATGTGTTTAGGACAATATATAATGCTTTTGACTTGTTTGTTGGAGATGGGTCAAGTCACGTCACTGTCATCCCCTGAAATGAGACCCAAGATCAAGGTCTTGCCTGTGAGTGAATGCATTCTATCATAAAACTGGGACACGTTGGGCCCCCAGCTCCTCGGGGCTTCTGGCCCCCGATTCACTTTTCAGGTTCCGCTTTTAAATCAAAATGGTTTCCTTTTATCCTCCGCCAGAGTGCGGCTTTCGGCGGAGACCACATTTACAGCGTCAATCATTTCTCCGAATGCATTTGTTTTCTCAGGCACAACACTGGTCACACTTCAGAAAACAATGATTCTTTCTCGCATCCATTGAATTGAATTGAATTGAATTGAATTGAATACTTTATTGTCACTGTACATGTGCAGGGAAATTTCGTTTCGAGCCCGCAGCATAGATGCACACATACACAAGATACACAAGATACAAGAAATAAATAAATGCATAACTGCGTGATAAGTACAAAACAATATAAATATATAAAATAATAAGAAAATACACGTAGTATAAAAGAAAAGGTTGCATCTACACAGGGAGCTCGGGGCCGCTGCGTCTGAGCGCGCCGCCATCCACTAGAATACTCTCAATTTTTTTCATAAGTGATTAACATTCATGTGGCCTGTTTACTGACACTAATTATTCATAATATACACAAACATCTTAACATCATTTTTTTATCATCATATGACATTGCCACTCATGAGTCACACACATTAGGTTAGAGGTGTGTTGTGGTGAGTGAACTAAGTTTTGAAGGAAGTGAACTTGTGTGTGTGTGTGTGTGTGTGTGTGTGTGTGTCTGTTTTTGTGTGTGTACATGTGCACCGGATAATAGGGAGCATTGCAAGACCCAAACACCTGTTGAGTATGCAGTTTTAGATAGAGAAGGGTTGTCAGAGCAGGCAGCTTGGGTCAGACAGTTCTTTTTGAATTCCAGGTTCATCTACAGTGGCCGTAATTCATAATGTAGCTTTGAAACACCCCTGTGGTATTTCACCCCAAGCCAGGCAACTCAATCCAGCAGTTCTCTCTGGAGACAAAGGCCTGTGTCTCCATCCACATGTCAGGTAAACGAGGTCAATAGCATGCTAGCATAAGGAAATACTGACAGAAATAACATAATAAATCAATTAATTAAATAATGAGTAAATAAACAAGATAATAAGATAATGAATAAATGCATTTACAGATTGTGTTCGTTCACAGATTAGTTTGGCAATGTATATGCTAATTAATGTACAGTAGAACCTAAGAGTTAAAATGACCAATTAACCTGAGCATAAACCCAAAAGTTTAGAAGCAAACTAAGAATTGTCACTGCAGTTATTTGATAGAGTACTGTTTACTTACACCCCTGCTTTTCAGAGCAGTACAACAGCAATATGACTTACATAAATATAGGAAAACTCAGGAATGGAAAGCGCAACGTAAACTTCACGCCTTATGTGAATCTTTCTCAGCAATCCCTAAACACTCGTAAACACTCTAGACTGAATTCTGAATTCCAGATTTTTTTAATAAAGCACAATGCGGAGTTGTGTTTGTGCATTGGATAATTTTGTTGTGGTCTTTACTAAATTGTCCGCAGGGTTTTTTGCCCCCCTTCCCCCACCCGCCATTCCTAAATATTTCCCTGTCTGTCAATTTTTGGGAGAAATGCCCAAGGGTTGAACTAAAATCTAATTTTCTCTGCCCGCACTGTTATCCACAGTAAAATGAACAGGGCTGTAGCATAGTTTAACTGTGGGCTTTTTTCCCATGAATACTCCTCCTTGGCACAACATGATTCCCGCAGTGCATTCAACCAAACATTTAGTTGTTCATTAAAAGCTGACTTAGCCAGCACACAAGAAAATAAACAACTTACATAAATGACATTAAGAAATAAAATTACAGAAATTGCATTTAGAGATGACTAAATTACATTACTTTTATGACTAATTATAAATAATGAATACTAGGAAGGAAAAACCTTCCATTCCACCAAAACCACAAAATACTAAAAGATATTTTGGACTACGCTAAGTCAGAAAATGTAATTAAACATTAAAATTAAGGTGTGCTGTGTCATTTATGAGGCAAACCGATGCAAAGCAGCTGAGCGCTCTCCTTGTTTTCAAATTCTCAAACGGATGATTCAGGAGAAAGGGACCATTACACTTTCTCCTTTCGTGACTCCACTCCCCATAAACTGGTTTCATGGTTCCTTGTAGTCCTCCTATGATCTTACTACTCGGTAATGTCACCCTCTACAGCTCAGTTCTTATGTTATTTAGATATCAAACCAAGCTGGCTGAAGGTGAGTACTGAGTAAATGGTCCTCTCAGTAATTTTGGTTACTAAAACAATGCTAATCATTTACAACAAGCAAAAAGACGAAGATATGGTACCATATTATAGCATTATTCTCCTGATAAAAATAGCGATAAAGATAATAAACCACATAAACCATTGGATAATAAAAAACATTTTCTGGTTGTTTTTATTTCCCTTGCAGAACCTTTTGTGTTGCCTCACAAAAGTATTGCATTCCCTAGCAAAACATACCGTGGTAAAGTTTGTTTTATAGTCTATATTAGATTTTTGGACTTCAATTGCTCTTCCACCGAACAAAACACAGTGCTGAAAATAACTGTTTCTTAATCAGAATGAGGCACAACGTTTCCTTTGATCTTCCGTCGTTCTTTTAATATTACGGCAAATCTTTTCAATAACTTCGAAATCACAATAATGACAAACAACTGTGTTATGAGGTGGGGCCTTCCAGAATCAGGACACATTTTTAAACACATCAGGGCTCATTTATCCGTTCGGCATATGGTTTATTTTGAAATAAATAAATTTTGCAACAATTAGGCTAGTCTTCATTCTATGGCTGGGACTGCTCAAACTAACAAGTATTTCGGGACCGTCCGAAAAGTGCATTGTTTGTTCTCAAATTCAAATATCAATAGCTATTTACAGGGGCGATATATAACGTTCAGAAAATCTTTCTCATTACTGACACCGGTGGCAGGAAGTGAACTGCAGCCAGCAGCCTGCTGCGAGCAAGCTCTCACACTCATTTGGTGGCGGGATAACGTTTGCTACTACCCAGTGTTGCTTGGTAACGTGGTAAAGTAATTTGTAAATGGCAAGCTAGCCAACTAACGTTACCAGGTAGATCAGCCCCGGGAGTCAGGTTTGAATCGATGTCACTTAGCTAGCTAACGTTATCCACACTGACAGTATTTTGCTAGTAATAATGTTAACAAGCAAGCAATCAAGTAGCTTAAGCAACATCTCACACATTCCAAGCTAATGTCAGCATCAGGAACAATGTCGGCCTTGAGTCCCTGATCCTCGCCAGAACCATAGGCAGGAAAGGGAATGGGGGGAGAGCATAGAGCAGGGCTGGAGGTAACGTTAGCCAAACAAACAGCAACAAACCGTGATTCCACATTGCTGGGAAATCGGGAGAGGCAAGAAAAGTTGCGATTTCGCGGATTTCAAAGTGAACCATAAAAAACAGCCTCAGCTCAACCTCGGGGAGGCAAAAAAAAGGTCGGGCGGCGTACAAGCGCCATATTTATGATGTGACGTGGTTCCGCCCGTAGTGGTGGTTAATTTGCTATACAGTCTCCTAGCAGCTCCTCCTTTCGGTGAGGATGACCCATACCGTGGCGCGTTGACCCATACCGTGGCGTGTTGACCCATACCATGGCGTGTTGACCGATATGAAATAGAACTAACATTACAGCCATCCTTCCTCTACTGAAATTTGCTTATAAATAATGGTACAATTTTATTATGCATTCATTTTTGTACGAATGCTTGCTTACCAATAACTAACCTAAACATTACAGCTGACTCATTCCTTAAT
The DNA here is from genome assembly GCA_022702515.1 of Ilyophis sp. 1 JC-2022. Lineage (NCBI taxonomy): Eukaryota > Metazoa > Chordata > Actinopteri > Anguilliformes > Synaphobranchidae > Ilyophis > Ilyophis sp. 1 JC-2022. The sequence goes on along the minus strand of CM040396.1, from coordinate 10,160,334 downwards.
ATTTCTACTGACTAAAGTCTCAATCGGTTTGATATAGGCCTATTTAGCCTACTTGTAAGATAAAACTACGGTAGCCGAGACATACAAAGCAACGCAACATTATCACAACATGACTGCAAATTGGAAAACACATTAATAAATAAGAAAACGCAAATACAAATATAAACACCACGAACAAAAACGCGCTGCATTTGATGAAAACACAGCTACATTAACATAAATGCGCAGCATTTCAAAAAACGACAACGGAAGTGTTTTTTTTTTAATACAGGTGGCACCAGGCACCACAGAAATCTGTGGTTGGAAAAAAAAGGGACTTTTGCCGTTTATCGAGGGTGTGACAGAAATTTTCAATTTCACGATTTAACTTTTACCATTTGATTGAACAAGTAACGTAAAAAAAACATTTTTATGGGTTAGTGCTATTGGTTTCTGCTAGCTTCATCATTCTAGCCTCATACGGCGATCAATAAAGGCTAACAATACACTAACAATACACTAACAATACACTTTTTCTACCTATCTGTTTCTCTTTCTTTGATTTGTTTTGGCTGCCTGGTATCGTGTGGTTTTAAACTCTTTTTCACTACAGAGTTTAAAGATACAGGTTTGCATTTTGTTTCTTTTCTTTTCCCGTTTTCTTCAGGTTTTTATTTTTTCATTATTACCTGTCTATGCCTACTAGTTAATGCGTGAGGTTTCTTTTTTGTTGGTTTATTGTTCTCACTGTTTATTCGAGATTCGCCTCCTTTTGAGGTTGTTTATGATTTTGGCTCATGCCATGGAGGTTTTGTTTCCGATCATTTGTTTAACTCCAACCCCTGCGGTTAGTTTTCGTTTCTGTGGCGAGTCTGTATTAGACTCGCTTTCTGATTCTCTGTCAGTCGCATTTGGTTCTCCGAACCTAATTGGGCGTTGGTTTTCTCCAAACTTGACCTTCGCAACGCCTATAACCTTGTGCGCATGTGGACAGGGGATGAATGGAAGAGGGATGGTTTAAACCGCACCACGAGCACTACGAATACCGGGTGATGCCTTTCGGCCTCACTAGTGCCCCCTCTGTCTTGCAGGTGCAGGTGAACGATGTTTTGAGAGAGAAAAATTGTGTTTGTCAACCTTGACGACATTTTAATTTTCTCTCCAGATTTCTCATCTCACGTCACTCACGTGAGACAGGTCCTGAAAGCGCTTCTTGAAGCCCAACTTTTCGTTAAAGCCGAGAAATGTGCTTTCCACACCAGCTTTGTTTATTTCTTGGGTTTTATTGTGGCTGAGGGCAAAGTGCTGATGGACCCAGAGAAGATCTCTGCGGTAAAAGATTGACCTACTCCCAATTCGGTGAAGCAGGTTCAACGCTTTTTGGGTTTTGTTCATTTTTATCGGAGGTTAATTAGTCATTTTAGCACTGTTGTCGCTCCCACTACCTGTCTCACAAAAAATCTCTTGCCCGTTTCCAGTGGAATCCTAAGACGGAGGCAGCTTTCACCGAGCTTAAGAGGAGGCTCTGTTCCGAACCTATCCTCATAACTCCCAATCCCTCCCTTCTTTTTGTGGTTGAGGTTCTTTCTTTCTTTCTTTTTTGCACTTATATAGCACCTTTATCCAAAGTGCTTTACAATGGCCTCTCACTCACCCATTCACACACCCGTTCACACACCCGTCCACACACCAATGGCGGCAGCTGCCATGCAAGTGTCTCAGAAAATTAGAATATTTTGCTTTAACATATTTTTAAAGTATCATATTTAATATTTGGTCGCATATCCTTTGCATGCTGTTACTTCCTGAAGTCTGTGACCAATCAACATCAAAAGACTCTCGATATCTTATTTTCAGGTACTGTTACAAGCGATACTATAACCTCTCTGCATTTGAACTGATCTCTGAGAATTGGGGGGTAAGACTAGATTCAGCTGTAAATTACGCTGGTACAGTATGGAACACATGACTGGTGAAATGGCTGTACATCAAACGAGCCCCAAACCATCACTCTGCGGCCAGATATGGAGTAGATGTGGATGGATCCCTTTAAGGGTTGTTTCTCCTGTCTTTTTTCCCCATAGAGTTCTATAGGAAAATGAGTCAGGAGAAATAACCCTTGCAGTGATCCATCCACATCTACTCCATATCTATCAACAGAGTGATGGTTTGGGGCTCGTTTGATACCTTAGACCCTTGATGACGTACAGCCATTTCACCAGTCATGTGTTCCATACTGTACCAGCGTAATTTACAGCTGAATCTAGTCTTACCCCCCAATTCTCATAGAGATCAGTTCAAATGCAGAGAGGTTATAGTATCGCTTGTAACAGTACCTGAAAATAAGATATCGAGAGTCTTTTGATGTTGATTGGTCACAGACTTCAAGAAGTAACAGCATGCAAAGGATATGCGACCAAATATTAAATATGATACTTTAAAAATATGTTAATTCGCAATTATCCCATTCTTCAATGCAGAGACCATCTCACATTACCTAACACTGAGGGAGACCACAAAGTATGTGACATAAGGAGTAAATTGAATAATTAAAATTGAGCTAGGGTCAACACAAATAAGAAATTTACATTATCTTAAATTATCTCATACCCACTGTCGAGCCATTAAAATCAATTTCAACTGTATGCAGCTGAAATAATTTGATGAGTGTTCACGCACTCTAATTTGATGCTCTGGAACTACAAAAGCCATTGCTGTGATGCCTATTCCTGGTTCTTTTGATCCGTTTGTAAATAGTTTCAGATGTTCGAAATATCATTCATGTGCATGGTTGTGAACTGCAGCTATCATATCCATCTTACCTCAAATTTTTCAACACACTCCGGTCCAATTTTTACAGCCAGTCCTTTTTTGACATGACACCTCCATGTTATACAAATTGGAGCCAGAGACTGCACAGTAGGGAAAGGGGAGGGGTGGGGGGGTCTTGAAGTCCGGGCTTGGTCCAGGCACAGTGGGGCCATTAATGTGTGTGTGTGAGATATCTCCCCCTCTGAGTGATACGTAGTGGCTAGCCAGTGATGCAAACTGTCCCCAAACGGTCCAAAAAATATAAAAATATTGTGTCATTTGGACTTATCAAATCAGCACACGGGAAGCGGGAGTCACGACTCAAAGAAAGAACACCTATTGCGACAAACATGTTCTTGTGGGGAAAAAATGATCGACTGCATTGGTATGCCATTCACTTACACTGAAACGGGAGACTGAAAGACCTGTAGCCTACTGAAGCCAACCGCACTGGCACCAGTAAGCAACGTCTCTCAGCAAGACCAGGAAGTGAGCTTCAACAACGAATCCCGGTCTTGGCCCCTTGGCATATATTCATACATATTGTTATGAACATGATTTGTTCATTAAATATTCTGACATGATTCATGATGAGCAACAATAACAACTCATCTCTGGTTCATCTGGGATTGCCCAAACTCCATTCAAGCAAACAAAGTGTTCTTTCATTTTGTCTTTAATGCCGCCATGGCAACCATTAAGCTCCTGAAAGAGAAAAATGAAGAACAGATTCAGAAAATAACGCTGTCTTTTAAATTTTATTACTCTAAAGTTAGACCTCAAATGCCTCGTATAAAAAGCAAGGAAAAGTGTCCCTTGGGAATGCAAAAGCTATTGGCGTTGATGATTAAATTGGCATGAATGCTCTTCTCCACATTACTAGATCATGATGAATTGTTCCTTAACATCTGTCGACAGGTTGAACACTGTCATTGACCTTCCGCAAATGCCAGTAATGATGGCTCATCCAACCTCTGTTTCCTGTTGCAGCCATTAAATTCTCTCCGTCAAACCAAACATTTTCTGTCTGCAATTGAAGAGCATTTCCCACCACATTTACAAGGCTCGAGCGTTCTCTGGTTAACATGAGTATCCACGGGTCACTCTGGTTAACGTGAGTATCCATGGGTCGCTCTGGTTAACGTGAGTATCCACGGGTCTCTCTGGTTAACGTGAGTATCCACGGGTCTCTCTGGTTAACGTGAGTATCCACGGGTCGCTCTGGTTAACGTGAGTATCCACGGGTCTCTCTGGTTAACGTGAGTATCCACGGGTCGCTCTGGTTAACGTGAGTATCCACGGGTCTCTCTGGTTAACGTGAGTATCCACGGGTCACTCTGGTTAACGTGAGTATCCACGGATCGCTCTGGTTAACGTGAGTATCCACGGGTCTCTCTGGTTAACGTGAGTATCCACGGGTCGCTCTGGTTAACGTGAGTATCCACGGGTCTCTCTGGTTAACGTGAGTATCCACGGGTCTCTCTGGTTAACGTGAGGTCTCTCTGGTTAACGTGAGTATCCATGGGTCGCTCTGGTTAACGTGAGTATCCACGGGTCTCTCTGGTTAACGTGAGTATCCACGGGTCTCTCTGGTTAACGTGAGTATCCACGGGTCACTCTGGTTAACGTGAGTATCCATGGGTCGCTCTGGTTAACGTGAGTATCCACGGGTCTCTCTGGTTAACGTGAGTATCCACGGGTCGCTCTGGTTAACGTGAGTATCCACGGGTCTCTCTGGTTAACGTGAGTATCCACGGGTCACTCTGGTTAACGTGAGTATCCACGGATCGCTCTGGTTAACGTGAGTATCCACGGGTCTCTCTGGTTAACGTGAGTATCCACGGGTCGCTCTGGTTAACGTGAGTATCCACGGGTCGCTCTGGTTAACGTGTGTATCCACTGGTCGCTCTGGTTAACGTGTGTATCCACGGGTCGTTGTGGTTAACGTGAGTATCCACGGGTCGTTGTGGTTAATGTGAGTATCCACAAGTCGTTTTTAACAACAGCAGTGATGAGTCAAGCCTGGACTTAGTTAAAATGCCCCATAAAAGCTCCAAATGGGGTTCTCATGTTTTTTGATAGGCTATTTGTTTCACTGGATAATTTATTCACAATTATTGTCAGGATTGAATGACGTTTTGAAAGCTACTTCACCTTCAAAGGACGAAAACAGTTTTGCTGTGTGTAGCTTGGAGAAAAGTAATTTTTCACGTCTTCGTCTTGTGACTGAGGTGGAATTAAAAGCAATAAAAGCTTATTTTCTCAAAAGGACAGATAATAATACTGCAGTGTTTTCTTTTGATTTGTAAAGTGCACAAGTAATGAGTAATGTTGCTCTAGTTAAACAGCAGAACTGGTTTAAACATGCAGGTTTAGCCAAATGCAGGTTAGGCTAATTGGAGACACTAATTGCCCGTAGGTATGAGAGTGTGAGTGAATGGTGCGTGTGCCCTGCTTCTCGCCCAATGCATGCTGGGATAGGCTCCAGCCCCCCTAACCAGGAACAAGCGGGTTAGATAATGGATGGATGGATGAAAACAGCCTGATGTCCAGCCAACTCTCTTTACTGCTGGCTTTCAGTTTTGAAATGTGCATTTATTTAGTAAATTATCTGTCAAATAAAAATATATAGTTTATTGAATTAATCTGTAAATGGCAAGTAGACTTCATCATTTAGGAAGAAGTCTGTCTTCTCCGGACTTTTTCTTAAGCCAAATATGGACAGCCAAAATATCGAGAGCTCTTTTGACACACACAAGCATACACACACGCTACACACAAGCACACACACAACACATGTTGTGAATTTTAAAAAATGTTTGGACATTAAAACTGGGTGTGCATACTGTGTGTTATTGCTAATTTCCTAAATGCAACAAGAGTAAAAACAAAGCTACTATGCAGTTTAGTTTGGAAGTCTCGGCCCATAAAATGCCAATTCCCATCTTTGTTAAAACTTTTGCTTTATTTTAGCAGACACTTTGGCCAGTGTCCATAGGTGAACATGAAATAAATTCACCAACGAGTCAACGAGTTTTTATTTACGCTATCACTTTGGACATAAATCACATTTACTGTGGATAAACCAAGTAATGCAACCTCATAAAGACATATATACATCATGCTACATTTTACGCATTGTATACTGTGTGGTAATTCCTGTGATTGTGGAAAGAGCCAAATCTAAGCGTCATGTGTGCACAGGCATTTTCTACACAAGCTGCGACTGAAACGCCGTAATTTTCTAATGTGTTTTCCTTAATTATATAAGCTGAATTAAAGAGCACATGTTTACTTAATTATTTAATTACTGGCTGCGGTGTAATGGGGGGTTCTTACTGTGCTGGGTGACCTATGTTTCAGGGCCGTGGAGCTGCGCCCCACATGTTCTTCCCCCTAAACCCAGGTGCAACACATGTTCCTGATTGGAAACTCTGCAACAATATATACACCGCTGTGCTGTCAGTCTTAAACTTCTCCATCTCAGGCAAGGCAAATATTTCTCCTGTTTTTATTTCTCTCTCGTCCTCCTTAGATACCTTTCTCAGCTCTTACTTTCAGCCCCAGCTTTTGCTGCACTCACACATGTAATTAAATTTATTTTCTGGGTTGTCAGATAGCCAGAGGTTTTCAAGAAGGTCTACTTCTGCGGTGTCTTACACCTCCAAATAACCGTGTCTAATTCTATTTGTTAGTTTCATCCAAGGGCCATAAATGTCCTTCGCGAAGATTGTCAAAATATAATAAACCAGACACAAATGTAATGCAGAGATTTCGCAAGTTCCCAGGCAGGGGCTGTGTAAAAAATAAAAAGAAAGAAAAAAAGAGATGGTGTGGTTATGGATTATCTGTGCAGTCCCAGTACATCTCCTAGTGTGGTTATGGATTATCTGTACAGTCCCAGTACATCTCCTGGTGTGGTTATGGATTATCTGTCCAGTCCCAGTACATCTCCTGGTGTGGTTATGGATTATCTGTACAGTCCCAGTACATCTCCTGGTGTGGTTATGGATTATCTGTGCAGTCCCAGTACATCTCCTAGTGTTGTTATGGATTATCTGTGCAGTCCCAGTACATCTCCTAGTGTTGTTATGGATTATCTGTGCAGTCCCAGTACATCTCCTGGTGTGGTTATGGATTATCTGTGCAGTCCCAGTACATCTCCTAGTGTTGTTATGGATTATCTGTGCAGTCCCAGTACATCTCCTAGTGTTGTTATGGATTATCTGTGCAGTCCCAGTACATCTCCTAGTGTGGTTATGGATTATCTGTGCAGTCCCAGTACATCTCCTAGTGTGGTTATGGATTATCTGTGCAGTCCCAGTACATCTCCTAGTGTTGTTATGGATTATCTGTGCAGTCTCAGTACATCTCCTGGTGTGGTTATGGATTATCTGTGCAGTCCCAGTACATCTCCTGGTGTGGTTATGGATTATCTGTGCAGTCCCAGTACATCTCCTGGTGTGGTTATGGATTATCTGTGCAGTCCCAGTACATCTCCTAGTGTTGTTATGGATTATCTGTGCAGTCCCAGTACATCTCCTAGTGTTGTTATGGATTATCTGTGCAGTCCCAGTACATCTCCTAGTGTTGTTATGGATTATCTGTGCAGTCCCAGTACATCTCCTAGTGTTGTTATGGATTATCTGTGCAGTCTCAGTACATCTCCTGGTGTGGTTATGGATTATCTGTGCAGTCCCAGTACATCTCCTAGTGTTGTTATGGATTATCTGTGCAGTCCCAGTACATCTCCTAGTGTTGTTATGGATTATCTGTGCAGTCTCAGTACATCTCCTGGTGTGGTTATGGATTATCTGTGCAGTCCCAGTACATCTCCTAGTGTTGTTATGGATTATCTGTGCAGTCCCAGTACATCTCCTAGTGTTGTTATGGATTATCTGTGCAGTCTCAGTACATCTCCTGGTGTGGTTATGGATTATCTGTACAGTCCCAGTACATCTCCTGGTGTGGTTATGGATTATCTGTACAGTCCCAGTACATCTCCTGGTGTGGTTATGGATTATCTGTGCAGTCCCAGTACATCTCCTGGTGTGGTTATGGATTATCTGTGCAGTCCCAGTACAACTCCTGGTGTGGTTATGGATTATCTGTGCAGTCCCAGTACATCTCCTAGTGTGGTTATGGATTATCTGTGCAGTCCCAGTACATCTCCTGGTGTGGTTATGGATTATCTGCGCAGTCTCAGTACATCTCCTGGTGTGGTTATGGATGATGTGTACAGTCCCAGTACATCTCCTGGTGTGGTTATGGATTATCTGTGCAGTCTCAGTACATCTCCTGGTGTGGTTATGGATTATCTGTGCAGTCCCAGTACATCTCCTGGTGTGGTTATGGATTATCTGTGCAGTCCCAGTACATCTCCTAGTGTTGTTATGGATTATCTGTGCAGTCCCAGTACATCTCCTAGTGTGGTTATGGATTATCTGTACAGTCCCAGTCCATCTCCTGGTGTGGTTATGGATTATCTGTGCAGTCCCAGTACATCTCCTAGTGTGGTTATGGATTATCTGTGCAGTCCCAGTACATCTCCTAGTGTGGTTATGGATTATATGTGCAGTCCCAGTACATCTCCTAGTGTTGTTATGGATTATCTGTGCAGTCCCAGTACATCTCCTAGTGTGGTTATGGATTATCTGTACAGTCCCAGTCCATCTCCTGGTGTGGTTATGGATTATCTGTGCAATCCCAGTACATCTCCTAGTGTTGTTATGGATTATCTGTGCAGTCCCAGTACATCTCCTAGTGTGGTTATGGATTATCTGTGCAGTCCCAGTACATCTCCTGGTGTGGTTATGGATTATCTGTGCAGTCCCAGTACATCTCCTGGTGTGGTTATGGATTATCTGTGCAGTCCCAGTACATCTCCTGGTGTGGTTATGGATGATGTGTGCAGTCCCAGTACATCTCCGGGTGTGGTTATGGATTATCTGCGCAGTCCCAGTACATCTCCTGGTGTGGTTATGGATGATGTGTGCAGTCCCAGTACATCTCCTGGTGTGGTTATGGATTATCTGTGCAGTCCCAGTACATCTACTAGTGCTGTTATGGATTATCTGTGCAGTCCCAGTACATCTCCTAGTGTTGTTATGGATTATCTGTGCAGTCCCAGTACATCTCCTAGTGTGGTTATGGATTATATGTGCAGTCCCAGTACATCTCCTAGTGTTGTTATGGATTATCTGTGCAGTCCCAGTACATCTCCTAGTGTGGTTATGGATTATCTGTACAGTCCCAGTACATCTCCTGGTGTGGTTATGGATTATCTGTGCAGTCCCAGTACATCTCCTAGTGTGGTTATGGATTATCTGTGCAGTCCCAGTACATCTCCTAGTGTGGTTATGGATTATCTGTGCAGTCCCAGTACATCTCCTGGTGTGGTTATGGATTATCTGTGCAGTCCCAGTACATCTCCTGGTGTGGTTATGGATGATGTGTACAGTCCCAGTACATCTCCTGGTGTGGTTATGGATTATCTGTGCAGTCCCAGTACATCTCCTGGTGTGGTTATGGATGATGTGTGCAGTCCCAGTACATCTCCTGGTGTGGTTATGGATTATCTGCGCAGTCCCAGTACATCTCCTGGTGTGGTTATGGATTATCTGTGCAGTCCCAGTACATCTCCTGGTGTGGTTATGGATTATCTGTACAGTCCCAGTACATCTCCTGGTGTGGTTATGGATTATCTGTGCAGTCCCAGTACATCTCCTAGTGTGGTTATGGATTATCTGTGCAGTCCCAGTACATCTCCTGGTGTGGTTATGGATTATCTGTGCAGTCCCAGTACATCTCCTGGTGTGGTTATGGATGATGTGTGCAGTCCCAGTACATCTCCGGGTGTGGTTATGGATTATCTGCGCAGTCCCAGTACATCTCCTGGTGTGGTTATGGATGATGTGTGCAGTCCCAGTACATCTCCGGGTGTGGTTATGGATTATCTGCGCAGTCCCAGTACATCTCCTGGTGTGGTTATGGATTATCTGTGCAGTCCCAGTACATCTCCTGGTGTGGTTATGTATTATCTGTACAGTCCCAGTACATCTCCTGGTGTGGTTATGGATTATCTGTGCAGTCCCAGTACATCTCCTGGTGTGGTTATGGATTATCTGTGCAGTCCCAGTACATCTCCTGGTGTGGTTATGGATTATCTGTGCAGTCCCAGTACATCTCCTGGTGTGGTTATGGATTATCTGCGCAGTCCCAGTACATCTCCTGGTGTGGTTATGGATGATGTGTGCAGTCCCAGTACATCTCCTGGTGTGGTTATGGATTATCTGTGCAGTCCCAGTACATCTCCTAGTGTTGTTATGGATTATCTGTGCAGTCCCAGTACATCTCCTAGTGTGGTTATGGATTATATGTGCAGTCCCAGTACATCTCCTAGTGTTGTTATGGATTATCTGTGCAGTCCCAGTATATCTCCTAGTGTGGTTATGGATTATCTGTACAGTCCCAGTCCATCTCCTGGTGTGGTTATGGATGATGTGTGCAGTCCCAGTACATCTCCTGGTGTGGTTATGGATTATCTGTGCAGTCCCAGTACATCTCCTGGTGTGGTTATGGATTATCTGCGCAGTCCCAGTACATCTCCTGGTGTGGTTATGGATGATGTGTGCAGTCCCAGTACATCTCCTGGTGTGGTTATGGATGATGTGTGCAGTCCCAGTACATCTCCGGGTGTGGTTATGGATTATCTGCGCAGTCCCAGTACATCTCCTGGTGTGGTTATGGATTATCTGCGCAGTCCCAGTACATCTCCGGGTGTGGTTATGGATTATCTGCGCAGTCCCAGTACATCTCCTGGTGTGGTTATGGATGATGTGTGCAGTCCCAGTACTAGTACTAGTCTCCTAGTATTACATATGCCAACACAGACACTGTAAAGGTTATGATAACAATAACTAACTTTATTTACAGAGCACCTTTTGCGTGAGGAAATAAGTTGAAAGTGCTTCACCTAATATTTTAATAAGGATGAAATTCATATAAAATCAAACAAATGGACTAAAGTAATAAACAGAACGAGAAGGTAAAATGACCTAAATTATTTAAAATATTAAACAAGCAAATCTTTCGTATCAGATAAAGCTTCTTGTGTTTGAAATTATTTTCCTTTATTAATATCATTTTTTGTGTGATAACCTGTTCTATCATTTTGGTGCTTTCATACTCCCTCACTGCAATAAACCTCAGGAATTACTGATTGCATAAGTGTACTGGTCCCCTGGGTGCACATCACAGCAGCAGGGCTTCTTGGGTATGCCTTTGCCGCCATGTTTGCACACCAGGATGGCAGATTATTGGCGAATTTCTTAACATTCTGTCAGGTTTGGTGAGAAATATTGACGGACATAAAAAATTTGATTCAGGGCAAGATTCAGACATGTCCCACTCTTATTCTTCTTAACCTCGTCAGGGTAGTTCTGATCTTGTGTTTTGATACACTGTGTTTCAGGAGCAACGGTTTAAACATAATTTCACGTACGTGTAATGGTGTGGCCTTCGACAACAATTTTTTGTTGTTCTGTGGTTTGTGTTGTGTGAGATCTCAGCTGATCCATATCGAAAATAAATACTTTTAAAAATGTTTTGCAAATGTTAAAATTCTTTACAAAAAATGTATTTTATAAATATATTTCAATATATTTACAATATACTGTAGCTATATGCGTGTGTGGGAAATGTATTTCATAAGTACTGTCTATTTGGCTTTATGGATAAATATTTAGGTAGCATTGAGGCTTGGCACTGCCAAAATACATAATAACAATATTAAGACAATTACATGAAATAATAAAGTGACTTCTAAATATCTGGTTCAGAAGAATTGTTTGTGGTACAACTGTGGTACAACATCCTTTTTTTCCAGAAATAAATATATTAAAAGATGATTATCTGTGTCAATTAAACTGATTTGCTTATACAATTCAAGTTGACCTTGGACAGTCTTAAAATACCCAAAACAACTACGTAGATTCCATCCAACATTTTGCAGTATACATTGTGGTAGGGTTTGGCAAGAACATTGCATTGCATTATGTTTAAGTTTAAATACATTGAAATACATTTGGTGAAGACTGTAAATGCATTGCAATGCATTTTCTATACATTCTCTTTATTTTAATATGTATTTTCTGGATGGGGAGTTTCCGTAATACACCATAAAACACCTTTTCAAAACATTATTGAAAATCTTCTGTGGTTAGATTTCAACATGTTAGGGTGGCTGTGTCCAAAATCTATTTCTGTATGTGTGGAACACACTGACCTTCCAAGACAATTTCTTATCTTGAGGTGTTATTAACTCACCCGTTTTGTTCAAAGCTTTTGCTTTATTTCTTATCTTTCTTAGACATCAGAACGCCATTTATCCTCAAGCTACTACCGTTTCTCTAATCTGCACTTGAACGCCATTTATCCTCAAGCTACTACCGTTTCTCTAATCTGCACTTGAACGCCCATACATACCTTCAGAAGGTTAAACCTATTTCCTTAAGGTCCCTGTTAAATGCATTTAAAATGTCCCTAAAGTCATCTAAAATTATAAAACAAAATGAATAATTATCTGGGTAAACTTAAAAAAAAAAAAAAGATTAATATGAATTACCGTATATTCAATGACTGTTTTGATCTTAAGAAAGATGTAATTGATGCTGAATTGTTAGTCAGTTATTTTCTTGTCCATTGAATGGGTTAATTAGCTATGATTTAGCTCTTCTTATTGTTTGGATTCATCTTTTGATTACATTTTCTGGGTTCCCACTTGTCCTGGAAAACCTGGAAATTCAGAGACTAGATTTCCAGTCATGGAAAACCTGGAAAATTGACTAAAATTACCAAATATCCTGGAAAAAAATGTAATGACTAAAAAACTTAAATTTTGTGCAGCTAAAAAGTACATAATCTGAGTTTTATGGCAACAGCACAGTGCTACTTCCCTATTAAATTACATACGTCATTTACGAGGAATTACGGTATTCACTCTGAGCTGAATGAGTGATGAATTCACACCACTTGTCGGCTGTGGCACGTGTTTTGCGACACTTTCTGTCAGAAAGGTGTTTCTCCTTTTAAATATGTTTATGTAGCTTGTAAGTAAAAAAACTAAACTAAAAAATACCAGTGCTGGTCACATCTAACAACAAGAGGAGGCCAGATGACCTTATTGTACAGTTAGCAGTGATGTGTGCAGCAGTCCCCTGTAATGAACGTGAGGCACTTCACCATGAACCCTGCATCGTTAAAACAGGAGGAATAAAACTGGGGTTAAATGTGTCGATACGAGGCCTACCGGTAAATTATATGACCGTTTGTGAGCAAGTGCTGTCCTGGATTGTCAAGAAAAACTGATTTCTCAAAAAGAGTGGGAACCCTGATTTTTTTTGTTGGGTTTCATGAAACAAATATGGGCGGTGCCATCAGTGAATCACTGATTTGAGCCAATGATTGTGGGGAGCAAAAGCTTTTGATTGGTTAAAACTGGTCAGTGATTGACAGCCCCACCCAATATGAGGTTTATGAAGCCTCACTTTTCCGATAATATCTGGATCTCATGCTTAGACATTCATAACACACATAATTGATCATTTGTCCTCATTTGAGTGAACCAAACTGCTGTTTGAGATTACCGACAATGCCGCCTTCATTTACAGAAACTGCCCACTGTTAGCTAGATAACAGCATTTGTGGTGTTTTCTTTGGAAAGCCCATTTATATCAGTACATCGCTTGTTGTCAAGCGCAAATGGCTAATTGGTGTAAAAGCACCATTATGTTTATTTCTGAAATCAATACTGAAAACTATTTTGGATCACATGAGGAAAAGATTTTGAAGGAAGTGTTTGACTTTAGCCTGGTTAGCGCAGTGCTCTATAAACAAATCTGACAGCAGCAGAACACTCCTTACAGTTCTGACTTCGGTTGATAATCGAATTACCCCCAAGAGAAACCTCGGAGCATTGTGCATAGCCTTCTCAGTAAAATGTACGTCAAGGCTTAAAGTTCTATTCAGCAGCAGGGAAGGACAGTTCACTAACTGAAAATTAAGAGGAAAAATTCTGGTGGCAAAATCATTAATGCTCAGACAATGCATGTCTATCTTCAATTCGAAAGCACAATGGAAAGTTTTAAAAATGCTGTTTACTATTTACTACAAAATTTAAGTATACTTATGCTCTCTGTCTTTTCAGTTTCAATCTTTTTAGATTTTATAGTTTTAAAAAATATATATATTTTTAAAAATATTATTACATATTACATATATTATGTAATAACATATATTATTACATTACATATATTATATTTAAGACAGTACAAAGAAAATATATTTGATGTTTTACCTGATCAACTTAGATTTTTGTAAATATATGCTAATTCAGAATTTTATGCCTGCAACAGGTTCCAAAAAAGTTGGGACAGGGGCAAAAAAAAGGGAAGTTCAAAAAACACCTGTTTGGAACATTCCACAGGTAAACTGTCATGGTGTTGGCAGCCTCTCTATTATCTCCACGGTCGTTCTTTCTGGGAGGGCGCACTTCTGTTATTTTATCGCCATCCGTGCCGTGGTTTAGCTTCCACTCGGCACTTATCCGGCACACCCGTGTTAAGTTACGTGCTGGCTATACAGCTGTATTCAAATAAATAGCAGTGCGTTAAAAAAGTGAATAAAGTGTAAATATTTTTTAATAGCTTTTAGTTCCATATTTCAAAACACATTCAATTCCAAAATCAAAGCATTAACACATTTTATCAAGTCTGTGTTATTCTTTTACAAGAAGCAAGGAAAAAGAATATTAATCTGTGTCGACATTTTTCTCTTCAAACTCAAACACTCACTCTATAAACTGAAGAAATTTTTCAAGATTTAACTTCACTTTAAATGACTGAACTAATATTTAGTTGCATAACCATTGTTTTTTATAACTGCTGCGCATCTGCGTTGCATCGAGTCAACTAACTTCTGGCCCCTAGAAACAGGTATTTGAGCCCAGGATGAACAAACTACATTCCACAGTTCCTGTGAATTTTTAAAAGGGTTGTTTCTCCTGACTTTTCCCATAAAGTGATCCATCCATATCTACTGCATATCTGGCAGCAGAGCGATGGTTTGAGGCTCGTTTGATACCTCAGACCCTTGATGACTTACAAGAGTCATCGGCTATACCAGATACCTGGCTTTGTGAACGTGGCAAGAATGACACAAAAGCGCCAAAACAGGAAATAGCAGCGATTAAGTAGCACCTGAACAGGTGAGAACACGAAGTGCCGGGCGGTGGAAAACACAGAAAGAGTGCCTACCAGGGGCTCTGAGAGAGAACCTCCGCAGGGGAGGCGGGGGACTGCCAACCTATGACAACACAGAGATACATCTCATTTGTTCCAGGCATTTGTTCTGGTCATAAAAGTGTCATCCTCGTAATCTACGGTGGCGTGAGAGACGGAGCGCATGCCTAGGGCGGACTGAGACGGAGCTCATGCAGAGGGCGGACTGAGACGGAGGGGAGATTTGCTCTGCAGGGTGACGGCCAATCCCTGATTTTGACGAGGTCACTCTGTGTTCAGCTAATGGGATTCGCTTCGGTCAGGCATGCGCGTGTCGCGGCTGATTCGTTTCACTGGCCCTGCTCTGGTCAGGCCCCCTCAGCTGCTCCACATACCCTGACCGCTCTATCGCAGTGAAGCGGTCTCCAGTCCACCGTAGATGCTTTCCGTCTGAGCCTCTTGCTTCTCCAACCTCCTTCCATGAGTAAATGAAGATAGCGAAAGGCCTGCAAAGCCTAGCCACCCGAGAGCCAAGCCACTGATAGGACCAGCATATACTTGCTTCATTGTTGTCTTCATTGTATACTTGCTTCATTACAGCACTAAGCACTTGTTGCGTCATTCAAGGAATCATTACCTTTAACATTCTGCTCAACCAAATGGCACTTGAATTAAAGCAATCAAGTTGAAAAACTTGTGGAACAATCAATGGGGAGCCCATGTCAATGAGTGCATATGTTTTTGCTTATGTTTACTGTGGTAGCAATTAGGCCTTACATTTCAACACTGTGAGCCACATGGTGGGGCACTAAGGCCATCAATCAAATGCAGGTTTTGGAGCCTGCTAAAAGTGTGGATATATATGGTTAAAATTATTACAGTAGGTATTACTTGCCTATATATATTTTTTAATTACACATAACCTCGTATAACCTTGGCTACATACAAAAAAGAGCGCAATCAATGACATACAAAAAGAGGTTGCATGGTGTCGTTATTTTTAGCAAACAGCAGTATGTGTGAACTCACGTTATAAAACGGATAGATCCGGTCCACTGTTCCTATTAGTCAAATTGTGTTCCAGCCATAACAATAATCCCAGTAAATATAATGTTTGCACACTGTTTTAACGTCATTGTGAGTTCGACCATTTTAAATAGTAAAATGTTAACGAATTCATTAGCCTACACAAACAGTATGGCAAAGTTCCGGGAAACTGAAACGTTTAACGAGCACTTTAACGAGCCCTACACTTTACCGGCGAAAAACTTATGAATTATAGGCTACCCACTACCTCCACTTGCGTTAACAGTTACTTCACAGGGTTTCCGCTAGTTATAATCAGACATGGTGCTGCATCACGGCAAGATTTAGAGCGTCTAGGAAACATAAATCCCCCAAAATCAAATAAATTTTAATGTGATTACTGACACTCAAAACATTTCCGCGCAATACAATGCATGAGATGCACAAACTGGCATTTAATACCAGATGCAGTGAGTATATTTTTCTCTGCAGTTCAGTTCTTAAAACGTATAATTCTTCTTCTTGTTTCTTCGAAGCATGATGGTTATATGACAGTTTCCCATTTCTTTACAGTTTTTTGCATTTTTATTGAACTCGGCGAGGTCTTTTCGGCTGCAAGGGTTGGGTAGTAGAGAGCACACAAAGTCTTCTGTGATTGATCAGCAACTGGATATCAGTTATGAATGAGTTAGCAAGCTAGCTAATAATAGCGTTAGCGTAGACTACTTGGCAAGCTCATCACCATCATCTTGCAGTAGCCTACCTAAGTAAAATCATAGTCAGTGACTTTGTTGCAGCTAAGCATTATTTAGGAAGATGTGATGCTCTTGCCTTCAATAGTAGGCCATCTTGCAGTAAGTAGAATCATATTCAGTGACTTCATCGCTGATGCCCTGGACACGGAAAGAAAGATTTCGACAGATCGATCAAGGATAAGTTTGCTTACACAAGTTGTCAGCTGCGGTCACAATTCTAATCCGTTAACGGTTGATACGACCGCGCGACAAAACCAATAAGTAACAACATAAAGAATTAAGGAAGAAGATACCCAATCACGACGTACAAAATTTTTTTCCATGACACTGGTAAATACGTTGATGAGTCACACAGGTTTGAATTGCAGGCATTTGAGTCAAAGTAAAAGGGCAGTCCGGCCACAATGGCCTAATGACTCGCAAAAGTTATAAAGGCGTCGCGGCTAAATAGCAGGGCACTGATGGTCATGGCCGCATGGCCGCCGTGTAATTTATGCCCTGGTAGCAATATATACCGAATATACAGGGTGGACAAAACATGGGAAACACCAACATAAACTGAATATTGTCATGGATCTTGCCTTCCTTCCCTTATCTCCACGTTCTCGTTATTCTTTTTTGTCGTTTACCGGTAATCTATCGGATTTTCCTTTGTTCCGTTACGGGGTTTTTTTTCGCCTCGTCGTAGTGAATGCACTGCCATTAATTTCCTTTGGCTATTTATACCCCCCCCCCCTCCCTCTCTCGTTCTTTCCATGTTATTTCACTTAACATTCGAGCCCGGTAAAAAAAAGTATAGGATTAGTTTAGTAAGCTAGTTAAAAAAAAAAAGGTAAGAAAAAGAAGCGTTTATATAGAAAGTGTTTAGAAAGAAAAAGTTTTTTTTTTTCTCTCTTTTTTCAAGAGGCTTTCTTGTGTCTTTCGTTTTTTTTTTTACGAAACGTTTTTTTTTTTTTTTCGCTCCTCAAAAACGGGTAGTAGATAAGCGTGTCTTTTTTTTTTTTTTTTTTTTACTACTTATTTTGTTTGCTTTTAACTGCTCTGTCCCATTTAAGGGATATTATTTTTTTTATTTTCTTTGTTCGTTCACGTTGTTAGATAAGCGTGTCCGCGCGTGTCCCTTGTTTTTTTTTTTTTTTTTTTACGACTCTCTCTAACTGCTCTGTCCCAGTATATTATTTATTTTTTTTTTATTTTTTTTTTTTTCGCGCCCCATATTATAGTTCGATAAGCGTGTCTGCTTTGTCGTTTTATTTGCTTTCGTATTTTTTTCCTTTTCTTTTTTTTGAGGTTTTATTTTGTTATCCTCTTTCCTTTCTCTTTTTTTTTTTTTGTTTTTTTTTGTTTTTTTTTTGTGTAACGTTAAGACGCCTGTCGATGTGTCGCATCGTGTCCTCATCCATCTCCTCCTCTTCTTCCTCCGTGAGACCCCCACACACCCCCAAATATCTTGTAACTAATATGGAGTAGGCCCCCTCTTTGCATTCAAAACAGTTTGAATCATTCTAGGAAGGCTGTCATACAATTTCTGAACTGTGTGTAGTGGGATATTGGCCCACTGTTTGTTCAAGAAGGACAGTCTCCAGTTGAGCGATGAAGGAGGTGGAAATCTAGTTAGCAGTCTGCGTTTCAGAACTTTGCATAAAGGTTCAATTATGTTTAGATCTGGTGATTGTGCAGGCCATGGAAGGCATTTGACGTCATCCTCGTGTTTTTGGAACCGTTTTTTAATGTTTTTAGCAATGTGTATGAGGGCGTTATCATGTTGGAATATGAGAACATCATGAGGGAACAGTGTTTGCACCATAGGGTGCACCTGGTCTTGTAAAATTGTTTAATATTGTTTGCCCGTTACACATCCATGGAAAGCAATCATTGGTCCCAACGAGTCCCATGAAATGGCTGCCCATACCATTACAGAACCACCACCATACTTAACAGTTGGCAACAGACATTGTGGATTGAATGCCTCCTTAGGCTTTCTCCGAGCATAAACCCGTCCAGACGTATTAAAAAGAGTGAAAGATGACTCATCAGACCATATCCCTTTTCTCCATTGTTCAGGGGTCCAGTTTTTGTGTCTCTTACACCATGTTATGCGTTTTTTGTGCATCAGCCTTGGATACACATGGTTTCCGAATGGCGGCCCTGCCATAAATACCAGTTTTGTGAAGCTCACGGCGTACTGTTTTTGTTGAGACTGGTTCAGATATGGATTGATTACATTTTGTGGTGATTTTTAGAGCTGTAGTTCTGTGGTTATTCGCAACTATCCTACCAAGTGTCTGTCTGTCCCTGTCCCATGCTGATTTTTGGTGTTGTGCATATGCTGTCATCATTTTTGACACTGTTCCCCTTGCCACCTTAAATAACTTTACCGTTTTTGTGACCGACGCACCTGCAATTCGGGCACCAACTATTTAGCCCCTTTGGATCTCTGTTAGTATACACATCTTGCTTTGGAGACTTGCCTAGCAAAGTGCTGCTGGTTAGACCTCTTAAGCAGACACATGCTGCTAATTAGCATTCCAATTAATAGGAATCACCTGTGTAGATGCTTTTGTAATTGTGGTTTAGATGCTTCAAAGTTAAAGCCATTTTTCAGGGCCATATTTTGTCCACTCCCTGTAGCTTGATTAATTTGAATGAGATTTAAATCAATTCTTAAAATACAATTCTGTCATGCTTGGCATGACCAGCCATCTGATCTGCCATGGTAATACAGTTCCCATGAAGCATTTAACCAAGGTGTCATGTACATCATATGCTATGCAATGAACTATCGGAGTTTGAGACAAGGAGACATGGACTTGCCTGTGTTCAAGATAGCTTGAAAGATATCGACATCATATTGACCTGTGGCATTGACTCATAAGCTCGCTTGATTGACGCGGTAAAGTTTATGCACGTGTAATTTCAAAAAAGTTGGGACAGTGTATAAAATGTAAGTAAAAACAGAAAGGAATGATTTGCAAATTCCTTTTGCCCTGTATTGAATTGAAAACAGTAAAGACAATAATTTTATGTTTGAACTAATCGACTTTATTGTTTTTTTTGTAAATATACGCAAATTCTAAATTTGATGCCTGCAACACGTCCCAAGAAAGGTGGGACAGGGGAGTGAATGTTTACCACTGTGTTACATCACCGTTACTTTTAACAACACTCAGTAATTTTTTGTAGTTTTGAAAACTCATTTTTTTTCCTTTCTTGCCTGATAAGACTTCAGCTGCTCAACAGTCCGGGGTCTCCATTGACGTATTTTACAGTTCATAATGCACCACACATTTTCAATGGGAGACAGGTCTGGATTGCAGACAGCAGCCAAACTCTCTGACTACGAAGCCACGCTGTTGTAACACGTGCAGAATGTGTCTTTGCATTATCTTGCTGAAATAAGCAGGGACGTCCCTGAAAAAGATGTTGTCTCGATAGCAGCATATGTTGCTCCAAAATGCATATGTACCCTTCAGCGTTAATGGTGCCTTCACAGATGTGCAAGTTACCCATGCCATGGGCTATAACACACCCCCATACCATGGCAGAGGCTGGCTTTTGAACCTTGCGTTGGTAACATGGTTCTTTTCCTCTTTGGCCCAGAGAACACAATGTCCAAAAACTATTTGAAAGGTGGACTCGTCAGACCACAGCACACGTTTCCACTTTGTGTCAGTCCATCTCAGATGAGCTCGAAACGTCGGTGGCGTTTCTGGATGTTGTTGATATATACCTGTGTTTACTGACAATGGTTTGCCGAAGTATTCCGGAACCCATGTGGTTATATTCATTACAGAAGTATATCGGTTTTTAATGCAGTGCCGTCTGAGGGATCGAAGGTCACGGGCATTCAATATTGGTTTTCGGTCTTGCCCTTTACGCAAAGAAATTTCTCCAGATTCTCTAAATCTTTTAATAATATTATGGGTCACACTTTAAATTAAGTCTCCATATAAAGGCTTTATATAGCATATATAAAGCCCTCATAAACACAACATAATGGCTTCATCATGACACATGTGTCCCAGTTAGCCTAGCATCTTATATAAGCATGTTTTATATCACCCTATATAATGCTTAGCCTATAGCCAGGTGACATTGTTGGTTATGTTACATTTGGCATAACATGTTGCATAAGAAGGTGTTATGTCATCCTTGATGAAGCATGACATTTGCTTATGTATGATTTATGAAGCCATTATGCCATGTTTATGAGGGCTTTATATATGCTATATGCTATATAAAGCCTTTATATGGAAACTTTGTTTAAAGTGTGACCTATTATGGACTGTAGATGGTGAAATCCTTAAACTCCTTGAAAACTGTTGGACTATTCGGTCACGCAGTTTTTCGCAAAGTGGCGAACCTCGACCCATCCTCGCTCGTAAATGCCAGAGCCCTCGTGGATGCTGCTTTTATACCCAGTCATGATAGCATCACCTGTTACCTATTCACTTGTTTACCTGTGGAAATTCCTCAACCTTTCCAGTCTTATGTTGCCCCTGTCCCAACTTTTTTGGAACGTGTTGCAGGCATCACATTCGGAATTAGCGTTTATTTAGAAAAAAATGATAAAGTTAAAGGTAAAACATTAAATATCTTTTTTTTTGTACTGTTTTCAATGAAATAAATGTAAAATAAAATGTACAAATAACGGCTTTCTGCTTTCATTTGCATTTTACATGCTGTCCCAACTTTTTTGGAATTGGGGTTTGTATATGTGATTGATTTTGAACAAATGACAGAGTTAATAAAGTGTGCAAGAGCCTCAATGCCAATGAACACATCATTTTAATATTTAAAAGGACTACATTTCCCATGTATATCATCGGGACTTTTTCACTTTTAGCAGCACTACTATTGATATTACTATGACTATTACTACTACTACTATTATTATTATTGTTATTATTATTATTATTATCGCACCAAGGATGAGTGCTTTAGTTGGACCTTCTCCTAGTGACCCTTGTTTAGCCGTGATTTCCCCAAACCTTTCCCGGTTTTCAGTAAACTGGAAGCAAACTGGAGGAATGCACTACACTAGTTTCACAAAACTTTTTATATCTTAAAATCTTGTGGGAAAGAGTGGAGCGTAAAAACTGAACTGCAGGAAAAAGCGAGGTATAGTTTTTGAATGAGCTTTTAAATGAAGTTGTAGACTTACAAATGGTGTAGTTGGTCAGATTATCTCAAAATAATCTCGAAAGAATTGATTGTGTTACTGGTTTGAATTTTTAAATGAATCATATGTTTTTTCAGATGGAAAACATGAACCATTTGTCAAATAGCGCTGCAGTTCAATGAGTCAGCACATATTTCCCAACAGCTTGGAAACGGACTATTTCACAAACGGAGGCCAGACATTCACGACAGTGATTGGTCTCATTGGGGTAGATTCAGAGGGTGATATACTGAAAAAATGGAAACTGGAAATAGAACAATTACATATACTTGTCATGTCCTTGTGCTTATCATAAAAAAAGCTTTGGATTAGGCTTGGTCTTCTCATATAGGTTTAACACTTACCAACAAGTGATTTCAAAATAAATAAATATCATATTTTTTTATTTCTTATTCATATAATTACAAGAGAAAACCATATATTACAAGTCAAAGTTGGAAAGTTGGACCTGCAACTAATGTTCCATTTTAAAATAATACATATAACTGTTGCTATTTTTAACTTCAGAACGGAGAGGCAAAAACAGGCTTCAAGACTTCTCCTGCCAAACCTTTATCCTTCTGAATGATATGCCTGGCATCTTAGTCAGAAAGCCAGGACAGTCGAGAACTAGCCATACAAGCAATGGTGCTTCAGTCACCAGGGACCTCGTGGCCTGTATCGTAACTGAGAACGGCTGGCACAGGAACAAGCACAGTTAAAGCAGGTGGTCGTATGATTAAGACTCCGGTCGTAAACGACCTCCGATTCTCAAAAACAGAGATGTCAGCCACGTGAAAGGCAATTTGATTAAATGCAGGTTTTTGATGAGAAATTGATGGACACAGACCTTCTTCCAATGGGCTGAGACTTCTGGTTCCAATTGGTTTCATGCAAGTACTATATATGTGAATTATTTACAACATAAGTACATGCGTCAAGAACAGGGCTCTTTGAGAATGTATTGGCAGTGCGCCTGTTTATTAGCTTTTCTTATTTTTGTTTTCCTGTCTACTGCAGAACACTCAAAAAGACCTTAAATATCCCACCGCATATGACACGGTATGTTTACCCTACCACAGTCGAAGAGTTTTATTTCTCTGCTTTGTTTAAATATAAATATTTATTTTCCGAGTAACTGAGAATTTACTCAGCATCGCCAGGCGTGACCGTGAACGCTTTCCTCCCCGATTACCCGCAGGAATCATCCGAGAAATCTGACATATCGTCGACGTTTCTTCGAATCGCGTTAGAGTCACGCCGGAGTTAAGTTGTTCCGTGCATTCCTGTAGAATGGAAAAGGGTGCTCGACAGAATTCGCTTTCTGGCAGAGCCAGCAGCAGCTGGCCCCCGAGGCAGTTTGCAGCTCCACACCCTTTGACGTCTCCTGTGATGTAGAAAAGATTGATACCAGTTACAAAGCATATCTGATGGAAAACACAGCCTATGCACTGGTGTACGGTAGCTGGCTGGGGAAACTTCTACAGTGGCTTCGACAGTGGCTCCTGCAGCCATTTCGAGACGTCCATCGGCGGCACACTTGCTTTGGGACGTGGGGGTAAATGTATTGAATGGGGAAGTGGGGGGGGGTTTGTGTATTCGTACATATGCCCTGGTGTACAAAAAGATCACCTATCACAAAGTACGCTCGAATCTGCTTTTAATGGAAGGTTATGATCGCCATCGGCAAGTACCTGTCCTTCCAAGAGGTTTGGGAACATTGATTGATACTGTGACCACTGGGTTAACGGAGGGGTGCCTATCTCTGGCGGTAACTCACATGGCGGAAACCTGCATCTGCTGGTCATTTACCACATTCCCCTGCTCACACTGAGCCCTGCTCCTTGCCCGTTAGCCCTCGTGTTATGTTCCGGCTCCATTTGACCTGATTCAATGTTTGACATCTCGAAAAACCAGTAAACCTTTTTTTTTTTTTTCATTGAGACGCGATATGATTTTTATTAATTTGTCGGGATTAAATTGTAAACACACACATAAACATAATGCTATATTTTTCAAAAGTCCTGTACCAACTTTGTATCCAGAGGTGTTGTGCGGGTTCATTTGTGGGGGTAGCTGTATAAAATGTAAGAAAGTATGTGACATTTATCAAGAGGAGATGCTCAGTGTGAGATGCGGTGAGAATTAGAGGATTGTACAGAGAACCGTGACAATTCTGCAGGGATTTAAACTTGTAATTCAATGGTTATCCTCCAGGGGTCCCCGCAGGCAGCACAGTCCGGTGTCTAATCATACAATTGAGTTGCTAATTCAGACATTTATCAAAACAAGTGGTTGATCTATGACGAGGGAGAATGAGGAAGGAAAGTGAACATGGATGGAAGTTTAAATGCGATGAGAAGCATGTCAGGAGGGAGCCAGTGGTCCCAGAGAGCGGCAGGGTCTGCTGGCTTTCGCCGTTACTCAGCACTCGAGTATCACAGCAATTGATCAGTTAAAGCAGTTGATCACACCGCTAACTCAGGTCACCTGGTTTCTTCGCTTCTAAGTCAATCACTGATCTTAAGGAAAAAAATGAAAAAACAGCAGGCTATGTGGCTCTCCAGGTCCAGGATTGACTGCAATAAAAATAAATATGCATCCATATAAAGCAAAGTTGTGCAATCTTATTCGAAAAGGGCAGGTTTTTGTTTTCGCCCAGCACCATGACACCTGATTCTACGTAAGGTCTTGATTGAAGACCACGATTAGTTTGAATTGTGAATAAGTTTTTTCATTTAACTTCTTTGCGTAAGCTAAATGTTATATAACATTTTTAACGTGGGCACTGCTTCTAGCAAAACCCTTAACATTTAATAATACTGCAGCATGTCTACAGTAGTGAGAAATCGGACTGAATAAAACACGTTAGTATCTCTTGTAAACATCACTGTCAATCATCGTCTGTGCTTAATTAATGGCAATTACTATCAACTTAGAAGCTATTGCGCCCTCTAGCAGGCGGGGGACTGAAGTACCATGCGAGAAATCAAGTGGAGACACTCGGGTGGCCCTAAATTGAACAGATATAAGGATATTCTTCTTTTTTCTGTAGCACTGCCGAAGGACTGATAGGGTCATGGGCTGGGCTGGACGGATGGGACTTGTTAGGTTTGCAGATTTTGAAATAAGTGTGGGAGACTTACTACTACCTACTACGACGACTACTACCACTACTACTACTACTACTACTACTCCTACCACTACTACTACCACTAATACCACCACCACCACTACTAGTACTTCTTTGAAACCCCCTCCAGATATTGCGTAATTTAAAAAGGGTGTGTAAATTCATTCTGGTAAAAAATGGTGCATGTTAGCGATACTGAATCGGAGCCCATGGTCCAGATGGCATTGGAAATGTAAAACTCAGACACAACCCCTTTTCCAGCGAGCCAGACACCGTGTGAGGCGCTGTCCTCTCTGTCCCCCAAGGCTTTCCTCAAATCTGGACACACATTTTGGAAGGGGAGGCTAAAATAAAAACAGGCGCTCGTATGAGAAAAGCTGCGGTCAGAATGAGGACACATAACAGTAAAACTTACTCAGCAGCTTGTAAACAGAGTGCGCTGTGATGCAAGCCGCTGAAATGGTTGAAAAATAAGCGTTCAGGGAGGATTATGGATGGCCCAGGCTGTTAAGGCGCTGTTTTGTTGCGTGGTTGGACCCTGCGGTCTGGTATGAACTTCGACCCTTGCCAGCGGAAGGTGGGGAAGCGTTCCAAAAAACAAGTATTCCGAATTTTGTTCCAAGAATGGGAAAAGAACATGGCACCTGTCCTAGGACAAAGGCGGAAGAAAGCAGATGGATTTACAACCAAAATCTTTAAAGGGATCGTTCGTACTTAAAAAGTAATGTACAATGCATTTATTTTCTTACTTCCCAAAGTGTCTTCTGTCCCAACAGTGGCAGCTCTCCACGGTGTATGTTTTAAGATTTGATTAGTTCATCAGAAAGGCTTTGCAAGGCCGCATTTCCAAAATGAATGGAAGTCTATGGAGGAGGGAAATTCAACTAAGGCTCCGTTGTAAAATCTCTTTAAAAAAACAAAAAATAATCGACGCGACTACTATCGTTTGCAAAAATCAATCATTTGGAGGCTGTGCGTAGAGCTACAGCCATATCAATAATTATATAACCCCTTAAATCCTATGAGATACATTTTCATAAGAAATATGCTAATAGGCTCAGACTAAGACTAAATATGATGCTCTCCTAAATTACATTTCATAGACCCACTTATCCAAAGAAACCTACACATAATAGCATAGCATAGCCCATTATAATCGTTTTTTAATAGCATTTTACTGAAACAATTCACATTGAAATATCTTGTACAAAGGTACAACGAGCAGCATCCAGGCTGACAATCAAACCCTCAACCTTTATATCAACAGTCCCGTTTCCACAAGCATTATTCCACTCTACTACCCAATCTTATATGTGATGTTTGGTGAAGTATACCCACTCCATTGGGCTCCACCGTCGGGAGTCCAGTGGAGTGCGGAGAAAGGCGAGGCCCATGTCTGGCCTTTCTATCGCGGCCCCTTTTTTAACATACTCATATTTTGTTACATTGTTTCTGTCCTATTTTAGCTTTGATTTGGTTAATATCATCTGTGCTAATTGCTAATCTACTGTTGCCCTGCATGTACTGTACATTATTCTCTTTATCCCAGTCACTCTAAAGCACTTTGAGATTGCTCTATAAATAAAATGTATTATCAATATTATTATTATTATTAGTATTAGTTGGTGCTGGCATTGCATTGTCGGGACTCGATTAGCCTGCACAATAACAAGAGATTCTTATGTTTGCAAGACTGAACTACCATGTTATTCCATCTTTGTTGCATAAAGCTTTGCAAAACCAAAGCTTCAGCCTCTAATTTGCGGCATACAGTCATAAGTAAAGGAATGGAGACAAAGTCAAGCCCTTGTGTTGCTTCACATCTGGTTTTTAACCTGAATCTGGAAGGAAAACCACATTATGTGGGTCCAGAATACAATGCAAAAAAAACGAGAGAGCAAAAACATGCATTAAGAAATGTTAGTGAGTGGGGGGGGTTGTACATATCGAAAACTGCTCTGAAAGCGTTCGACGGCAGCTACTCAACAGCATGGCCAGCATATCGTCGGGAGCGCGTTCCCAGGTGGGCCCCCAACCTTTTAAATGCACATAAATACAACTTCTAGAACCTTCCAAATAAAATGTGTAGTTGGATACATGAAAACAATAAGGCCACTGGCACAGGATTCCAAACGAGCACTTACCGACAAGTTCCAGTGACATCACTGTCTGCCATTAGCTCGTTAAACAATGAGCGTCATTTTAATGACGCTCGACTCGCTGGGAAACGAATAGTTTGTGAGCGTGAGTGCGTTATCGTCATCCTCCCATGGTTATCAGGTGCTCTTTTAAGTGATCTATGATGAAGAGAGAAAAAAAAAACCCCGTATTTGTGCATTTGTAGAGACACGGGAAGAAAAATGTAAACGGAAACATGTGTCTTCTACAGTAAAGGGTTGAAAAGTCAACCGTTCACATGCTTTTTTTTTTGCCTGATATATCAGATTAGATATGACTTTTTAAAAGTAGCCTTACTCTTGGTAAGAAATATCTCCCGCTGACAGTAAGGTTTTTATAAAATCATTTACCAATTTTATTGTACACTATATGTGAATTCAATGCACCTTTTCGGATGTTTCAAACCTTTTTTTATTTTTATAAATTTGGCGCCCAACGCAGTGCTGAACATATCCAATTCCCACACCAATTTGGAATGGCCAATCGTCTGCAACCACAGCCGCGTACTTTGCGCGAACCCCACTGCCGATTCGGGAGAGTGTAGACGCCCGCGGCTCTACTCCGAAACACGTGGTGTCGCCAGCCTGCTTTTTTTCACACCGCAGACTGCAGCCAAAGTCGTGTAGAGCCGAGTCGGAGGAAGACCTTTCATACGCAGCTTTGACTGCAATCTGCGGGCGCCCGATCGTCCAGCAGGGGTCGCTAGATAGCGATGCGCTCAGAACCCTATCTGACCCTATCACAGTGTGCTGCCTTAGCCGAATGAGCCAATGAGCAGGCTGGATCCCAGCTAGGGGTGCATCCTTCAGGGTGGGGTGCCAAACGAAGGGGAGAAATAGATGATAAAATGTCATGTGTTGCGTCTATTATAGTCTGGTTGAGACACAGTAAACCAGGTTTGAATAACCATTTCATGAATTACAGTCCTATGTACCCTTTATAGATGGGTTACAGGCCTGTTATTACAACCACACAACAAGGAAAATAACTGCTTCTTTTGATATTGACTTTTGTTGCCAAGTCGTGTTTATTGTTGAGGAAACTAGCATCATGGGTAATGAAAACCCAATAAGAAACCGGCCAAGGAAAGCTTTTAGCTAGAGGTAAGCAGCGTTAGTGCAACTTCCCGGAGCCAATAAGATACCTAAAACCTTTTTAGTTACTCACTGCGAAACCTAGATTGCTGGCATATCTCAGAGCTCATGAAATGACTCCCAGAACGAAACAGCAGATATATTAAAACTGTGGATGTGGAAATATATTCTAAGAGAATAAAAAGTCATTTTAATTATGGCACAGATGCCAGGGCAAGTATATGAAGGACAGGTTCAGTAATGGGGGAAAAGATCAGGAGTGTTTCATGTGGTGCTGGTTACAACACTAACCTTTTATCAAAATAACTATGATTCATAGTTCACTCACCTCTTTTTATCTCTCTCTCTCTCTCTCATATTTGTACTCATGCTAAAATTATTTGAAAGAAAATATGGTCACACTTAACATTAAGTTGCACCTATACTGGTGTAACAATAGGTTATTACTGAGTAACTAGCTAACATGGAACAACAGTTAGCAGTATTCTTAATTACACGTGTGAATATTTAGAACAATGAATATGTGTAAGAGGCCACATCTTCATGATACACAGCAAAGACACCTTGCCTGCTAATTTCACCATGTGTCTTTATGATATGGGATTATTTTATTTCAGCAGGAGAGATGTAACAGGGCGGGCCTTGTTTCACATGTGTAATTAAGAATACCACTAACTGCTGTTCTACGTTACCATGTTACCTACATTGGAGTTACTCAGTAATAACCTCTTGTTACCAAATTAGTTACAATTTAACGACACAGTTATACGTGCAACTTAATGTAAAGTGTTAGCAAAATATATTAAAAATGCATTTTACATTCTTTAGGACAACGGAATGAATATTTTGAACTTTTCAAATGAATCTCCCTCTGAAATTTGAGAGCATTTTAGAGAATATCTTAGTTTGAATGAAGTAAGACAGAATCACATTGAAGGTTTTTTTAAGCAACGGGCTAGATTTTATTTTGTTATAACAAATTAGAAAAATCTAATCAAGCCAAACTGATAGCTTAAACCATTGATACTATATTAATTATACAAACACATGAAATAGAACCATAAATATATATTTATTTTAAATGCTTATAATCTGATTTTACACAATCTATGACCCAGATAATGCATGCAATATTAAATTTTGTATTTGCACATTTGTTTAATCTACAGTAATAATTATAATGGTAACTCCCAAAATTCAATTCACCAACATTTTATTAAACATTTTCGACCTGTTTCAACTGTCATTCAATTTCATACAAAAATAATAATAATAATAATAATAATAATAATAATAACAATGTAATAAATATTTTTAAATCATTTGTGATGATGATGATTATGATAATGACGATTAGCATCTTTAAAAAATGCTCATGTATTGAATGCACAATACACACTAGAAAAACATTTCAATTAAATAAAATGGTTTCATTCAGGAATTTAAATGCAAAACACGAAATTAATCAGATTTATATAATTGTTTTACATATAAACATTCACAGTCAATACACTGTGGACAAGCTATTAGCACCTTACGTCATCACAACCAACCATTGAGGCTGTCCACAACCTTTTCATTTTTTAAATGTTGGTTAGGGTTTGAAGAACAAAAACATTTTACGAAATAAAAATAACAGACTGAGATACAAATGATCAAATCTATATTTTCTGGTTAAAAAGCAAAGAGTATGATTAGAGCTTCTTTGAAATATGGAGTGAATTATAATTTTTCTTGGTAGAATGGCACCAACTAATATTATGCGGAAACGCTTCACTGAAACAAACATAGCATTAGACTCGTTCACTGTATTCACAATATATGATTTCTCAGAGGTACTTTTGAGCAGCAAACATCGGTTAGACCTTTACAGCCACGCACATCGATTACATGGCTGTAAAGGTCAACCATTTCAGTCATATTCAAGGTGAAAATGTCTCATAAATTTACCTAGAGCTAATTCAATGTCTCGTAAATTTACCTAGAGCTAATAAAATGAACCCCCGAATAAAGTATTTCGACTAACACACGTCAGATGTTCGCAACAGGGAACCGTGTTAATATAAATTGATCTGTGTATTTATGTATGTTGAACGAATCATAGGAGTTTGTGCTTAAATACGGGAACACTTTCAACCGAGTACCTCGATGTGCCCCATTGAGTCATGTGCTGCCTGTTATTAATTTAAGACATATGTTATTAATTTACAGGTAACCAATTAAACGTTAGGGGAACTAAAAACTCCACAATTTACTTTCTTCTTTGAAGTTATGGAATCTGCATCTCGTGGTAAGGCTGCAGAGGGTTAATGGTCCGCGCGGGGAGAGTCTGACTGGGATTTCCCGTGAATCAAAAGAGTACGGAATGCTACTTAATGCCACCTCCAAGTAAACAGTTTGGAGTTGGGCTTGCGGCGTATTGGGTCTTTGGCGCATCCTACAATCCTTTCAGATGTCCCTAAAGCTATTCTGAGGCGGTCGTTGTTTGCCCAGATGCATTTGCGACTATTTGTGATTTTAACCCTGGTCAGCGATGCAATGATGTTGAGCCCGACTGCAACAAAGCGAAGTGGTAAGAACGATTTAAAAAAAATAATCTTATGATTGAATAAATAAATTATGCTATTGCTGTTGTGAATTTTTGGCGACGGTGGGATGCTTGGTGTTTCAACAGTTTAATCTAATTTTAGAATAATAGCGCGGTGTATCTGTAGGTGACTTAAAACATTAAACATGCATTTTATATCGGGTTGTCCGAAGTTTTATGTTATTGGGAAATAATTTCCAAAACATGTATTATATTCATCTTATCATATTCATGGCCGTTTCCCACATGTGTAGCCTACATTTGGTAGAGCAAGATCAGTTGAGCTCTTATGGAACATAACGTTTGCAATATGTAGGCTAGTCTGAGTATATCCGCAGCCAAATCGCATTATTTAAGAATACGAGAAATAAAAAATAATAATAACAACGATTCATGTAACCATTAGTTATAAACCATATGAAAACTATGGCAGACCAAAATTCCTCTCGCTGAAAACGATACTTTCTCTTGAAACAAACTGCTTTTGAGACATGCAGAACTGCTTTTGAACTGCCATGCAGAACTCCTGGACTTCAAAATGTATATAATAATAATAATAATCATCATAATTTTATTTAATAATTTATTATTTTATGTATTCTTAACTTGTTTGCAAACACAATTTACATATAGGATATATACATGTACTGTAAAACAGAAATATAGCCTACTGAAAGAAATGTTCGCGATTAGACAGCACATTGGACTCTTGACTGGATTTGCCTTTGGCTGTATCAATCATACTGAATCCATCTTAGTCGACTCGAAAGACACTTTAAAAAGCTACTGAATCTTATTTTATAGGGAATTACATGTCTGTTTATAGAACGGATTTTGCCACTGAAATTGAAACCCCACTATACCTATATACAATATTAAGGTGATTTATTACCGTTGTCTTCCATCTCAAGAAGGCAATTGTCATATAATTAGAGGAAACCTTTAATGCACCTGCATTAAAACTGTGCTAAGCTGGCAGTTGGCTTCCTGCTATAACCCTGTTTCGGCTGACCAGGTCAAGTGCACAGCTGTGCGGGATGTTTGACTTGCTGTCAGACATTATTGCTTTAGATGTGAATGTAACAGTGTAGGATTATTTTGGAATGAGTCCTGCGCGTTGTGGGGATGTTGTGGGGACGTTGTGTGGACGTTGTGGGGAGACGGGGGGGCCGGAGTCCGTTTGAGTGGGAGAATGTCTTCGGAGTTTAAAAAACCATGGAGGATTAGTGTCGTGGGGCCACATTTCTCAAAAAAGGAATTTGCCAAACAGTAATTTGAGTATGTTATATGCGTAGGCGTAGGTTTCATTTCAACTTTGGGGGAGAGACACTGCTGGACCACCTAGTCTCACGTAGTCAAACGTCAAGTCTCACTAGCATACTCGCCAGTCTAGCGATTATTTCATATGAAAATATTGGGGGTGGCATGTCTCTCTGTCTCCCCCCAAACGTACGCACGTGGTTATATGTGTGTGACATATTCTTATCTGATATGTAAAAATCGGTTCCACAAATTGCTTCCATTGAAGAAAAAAAAGACATACAATTTCAGAAAAAAATAAGCATTAATTAGCCTAATAATCATTTTATTACTAAATCAAGCAGAGATAATTGGATTGACTAGCTCTTGGATTCATAACTTACGAGAGCCATAAGCATGGTTAATACTCCTACAGAATTCACGGTGCGCAGGTGAGTCGGGAGTGGAACATTTCAACCTTGTGAAGCGTTCAGGACCAACTGGCATTGGAGACAATGACCATTCCAGTGTGAGAACAGCGTAATGTCCGCGTGAGAACAGCGAAATGTCCGCGTGAGACGGCCGTTTGTAAGAACGCTGAAGCTACTGGGTCTGTCTGCCATGGCTAACGGCACTGGGATTAAAGATAGTAACCGTG
Source organism: Ilyophis sp. 1 JC-2022 (assembly GCA_022702515.1). Classification (NCBI taxonomy): domain Eukaryota; kingdom Metazoa; phylum Chordata; class Actinopteri; order Anguilliformes; family Synaphobranchidae; genus Ilyophis; species Ilyophis sp. 1 JC-2022. The sequence continues at coordinate 10,127,435 of CM040396.1, read as the reverse complement.
CACATTTGTTTTATCCTCTTAGGATCCGGCAATTCATTTCTGTCCCCTATAGGGGACACGAGTCTCAAGTCGTTCAATAAAAAAGGTAAAAATAAAAAAACAAATAGTATTTTTATATAGATCTATTATAAAATAAAAAAATATTCAAACTGCAGCATGTTTTTGTCGTTGTATTATTAAAACTTAAAATGCTCTTTTTTGCCGGGTCTCAAGGATACGCAGAGCTCAACTCTGACAAAAGGTTTGGCTTGGATTCCTGGCAGTTCTAGTCTCATCCCAGGATTCCTGTGTTACATTATGTACTATTTAATGATATTTTAGCAAAATAAACAGAAGTTGCTCTTGATGATTAAGTGTTAGTTATTACTATGCATAACTTACAAGAGACCTAGTTGCTCAGCGATGCATATTGTCTGTACTTTCAAGGGACAATTCACACTATCACATTATGCATATGCTGTTACTTGTATCTATTGTGGTAGTAATATACCAATGATTCATTTTAATAAAGTTTTATATTAAATGTTTTCCAGTTCTGCTGTACTCAGTAAAACCAGCCTTCTGCTTTGACATTGAAATACAATCTCCATCAAGCATTTCATTAACATCTCATAGATATCAAAATGTGAAGCAATGAACTATGGGAGCTTGAGGCATGGAAAACACAGAAATGACTGTGTGTACGGTCTTTAAAGACAGAAATATAGAAACATCATTCCTGTTGACTCAATTGACAGAGGACAAGTAGCTACACAGAATATATGATTGATTATACAATGGCAAAGACAGTGACAAGAGCATGGGTGGCTATTATCATTTTCAAAAGTACATATTAAACAAGAGCACAGTTCTTTGAAAATATGCCATCCATAAGGATTTGGTGCACTCTTTTATAAATCAAGGTATTGCACACACATACTTTGATTGGATGTGTGTATGTTTTTCTGCAGATAGTAATTTTTATTGAATAAACATTGCACGTTGCATGTATCTCTGAGGCCACCATACTGATGTGGTTTTAGAGTAGAATAAGTGAGCCAATGATTGAAGCGTTGACGTGTTTCCAGTCCAGTTCAATTCACACAGGTAGTACTGCCCCCTAGAGGATGGTTGGAGTACAGCAGAGGCTGGGGTACTGGGGTATTGAATTGTAAATTCAGCAGCATTGCATTGAAAGTAAGAAAGGGCAACTTAAACCCAGGAAGGATTGCTCTAAAAAAGAAGTAGTCAAAATGAACAGGACAAATGCACTTTATTTTCTTACCAAAACTGCTTTGGGCATTTTTTATTTGAAATAAATAAAAACTTAAATTCATAAATAATATGAGAAACACAGATTGGAGGTGATGCAGAGAAGAGGAAAGAACTATTTTGACAAAAAAAAAAAAAACACTCTCTCATGGCACCGGCCATACTTGGATCTGGCTGGACCCGGGCGCAAACGACCCGATCCTCGGTGTGAAACTGCATCGACTCAAAGTCGTTTCTTTCACCACTGTGGCACCTCAGCGTCTAAACAAGTGTATATTAACATGGATGTAGTTTCTCAACAAACACAATAAAGCCATTCTACAGAATACAGAAGTCTAACATTTTTTAAGTAGTCCTGCATTGTGTTTTCAGAGACTAGATGTAAGTGTTATGTTCTGTACATCTGTTTATATTATTATTTGATATTCTGGATTGTTAGTTGTCATTTCATCATTGCATCCCCCTCGGTTCGTGGGTTGTCCGAGTCTCATCTGTGTGTTTGTTTACCCAGTCTCGTGCATTCACTATTCGGGTGACTTCGGGAGTTTTCGTGGGTTAACGCTGTATTTCCGAAGTTTCGTTTTCTGCTACTTCCTGATTTCCTTCCCGTGTATAATTGTATATATTACTAACTCGCGGTAACAATCACTCGGGTGCTTTATTAGTTACGTGCACTTTACTAAACCCAATGAACATAAATGTATACTAACAACTAACTGTCTGTCTTATAGTTAGATACTAATATTTAACCAGCTTCTCCGCTTTAACTTTGTTACTCACATTTCTAACTGCACCTGAGCTATCTCTGTAATTCGCTCCAGCTGTTCTGTACGTAGACTTCACCTCTCGTGATTACTGAGCACACTCCGCTCCTATTCGAGCCCGTTGTTTGTTATGCATGTTTCCGAGTCCCTTCCATGTTTTCGTTTTGTTCTCGTGATTGAATCATTGTTTACCTAATGTGTTCACCTCACGTCGTTTGTTTCCCCTCCCTTTCCTATGTGTATATAAGACCCACAATTCTGTTTCTTCGCCGTCAGAACGTTGATCATATTTCCTGAGCCTGTGATTTAGCAACGCCAGAGATCTATTGAGACACCCGAGACACCCTTCCGTACGACTTCGATTTCGCCTTTTGATTCGGTTTGTTTGCCTTTGTTGTTTTATTGGTTATCGACTTTTTCCTTGTTTTTTTTACTTTGCCTTTGCCTGCCGTTTTTGTACCGTTGCCCGGGTGATTTCCCCGTTTTTCCATTTTTGGATTCCTGGCTACTCTCTTACCTTTTGTTCTTGTACTGTCTGAAATTCTGATCACCTGGCTTTTGATCCCTGACTGGAAATAAACCACGTTCTTGCCTTATCCTGTCTGCGGTTGGGTTTTCTGAGTCCAGACATTACAGTAAGGCCTTAGAACACTTGAGCAGTCGTGTTCTTATGACATATCCATATGTCATCAATCATTAAGCCACTGAAAAGGCCGTATGGCTGTTGATTTAAAGCATTATAAAACTCAGGCTATACCCCATTTTGATACAGTCTGCATAACACGTATACTTGCACTTGTATTATGCATATGAAAAAGGCCAAGATTCCTTAAACCATGTATATATGCTACCAAAGTGTCACGTGTAAAACAAAAAAAATGTTTGGCATTGCTGTCTTAGATGGTCTGATTTTGGGCAGTCACCATGGAGACAGGTCTAAGAGCCGTGTGCCCCCCCGAACAGGGCACAGATGACAGACGTACTGCCATTGCTCGACGGGGCTCTCTAAGCTGTTACTAAGTGTATGAGGGACTGCGTTTTTTTGTTGGCTCAATGGTAGGATTCATAGGGCGTGGTGACAATTGTGGTTTGATGGTCCTGCAGTTTCAAGAGTGAAAGATTTCAAGACTCCTTTGGGGGCCTAGCTGGACACGCTCACACATGCACAGACACACACACACACACACAAACACACACACACACCCGCAAACGCACACATCAAGCGATTTCTCTTTCTTTAACAGCTGATATCAGGACAGAATGTTCACCAATAGAGCCAAATACTAGTGGCCCCCTGAGACATTTACGGTCTGAAAACAGAATATATCTTATCTCTGGTAGTCACTGGTTTGAGCCTTGGCAATGTTGTGATAGAGCACTTTTAACTGATACAGTATTTTTAACTCTGATATGGTCATTTTTAACTTTGATACAGAACTTGTAACTCTAATAAGAGGTATTTTAGCACAAATAGAGTCAATTTGATTCCTATTAGACGTTTTTTTTGGTATTGGACTCGTATGAACTGTTCGACTGGTATTGGACTCGTATGAACTGTTAGACTGGTATTGGACTCGTATGAACTCTCAGCATTGATTTAGCACTGATAATGTTGCCTAGCGAGGGTTGCTGGGGTTACCATCACATTAGCTTCTCCCAATGACTCCCCAGGTACTTTCAGTGAAAGATACACCTATTACATCACATAACATTACATTACAGGCATTTAGCCGATGATTTCTTCCAGAGAGACTTATACAAGTTTTTTGCGCAGCTGGATATATACTGAAGCAATTCAGGTTAAGTACCCTCCTCAAGGGTACAACGGCAGTACAATTCAATTCAGGTTAAGTACCCTCCTCAAGGGTACAACGGCAGTATGCAACCGTGTCAGTTCAGAGCGCTGCACATACTTCATCCAGACAGTTGATGGGTGGAAGAAACACATGGCAGGACTTTTACTTTCTGACCCCTGGATTTTATACCTCTAAGGTGAGGACCAAGATGCATCCACTGGCACAATTAGCCAATCCAAATGAGGGTGGAAAAAATAGGAAATAAAAAATAAAAAAAGGTTTGGTTTTGATATTTTGGCGAAAGATGGATAATATAAGACGATAGAAGCTGAAGGTCGGGGGGGGGGGGGTATTCCACAAAGCAGGATTGCTGAGTTCGCTGGATAACTGCACGAAGTAAGAGAAGCAGGATTACTGAGTTAGCTTGATAACTGCACCGAGTAAAACACGGAACCCTCCCAAATCTGGAACATGGACTGAAGTAAAACGAGCTGTTCCGGATTTTGCTCAGCGCAGTTATCCAGCTAACTCAATTCCTGCTTTGTGGAATATCCCCCAGAATATAGTGTTTAATACTGCGTGCATTTGATACATTTTCTATGTCACTATTAAAGGTAATATGTTAAAGTTAATCTGCTCTAAAATCTATTAAAAACAAGACAATATATGACGGTTAAATGCTATAATTGAACCCCTCTCTGACAGGATAAAGGGGGTACTGTAAGGATCTGTGTTCTACTGGTTATTTGTATCTTTATTTTGTATGTATTGTTTATTCTTAGTTTTCACCTGACTTGTTTATTTTCCGGTTTTGCCTAGTTGTCCCGTGTCTACTTGTTTACACCTGATCTGTCACTCCCCGTTTACGTCTCTGTACCATTCGGGTGATCTCATTGGTGTTCGGGTTCCCTCTTGCTTCACACCTATCTCTGTGCACTTAGATTTACTAATTACCACTAACATACTAATGATAGATAAGATCTACTAACTCCATTAACAAACTAATTTGTATATACTTACTAATCATACTAACGGCAGGGGTGTGTATAGTTACTAATCTCACTAACATATTAGAGCGCACATTTTCATGCTGTTCTGTCCTTGCTAATCATTCTCAGCTGCATCTGATCTCTTCTTCCTGTCATCTTACTCTATGCACGATTTCCTGAAACTCCAGGTCATCTGTCATTGTGTATGTTTGGAATCCAGTCCGCGTTTTCCCTAGTTGTCTCTGTGGTTGTTTAATTGTTTCCCAGATGTATTTCATTGTCTCTCGTTTGGAACCCCGCCCCTCACACACCTGATTCCTCTTGTGTCATTAGTTACTTGTGCATTTAAGCCCTTTGTTACTCCCAGTCTGTGTCGGATTGTTGTGATTACCTTTTCCAGTGCCTACTATTTTCGAAAGCCTGAGATCTGTAGAATTATTCCGCGACACCTGTTTGAACTACTATTCTTTTGCCTTGCCCTTATCTGTCCAGTCTGCCTGTTCGTTTTTGACCTCATTTGTATATCGACCATTCTCCTGCCTGATCCCTTTGTACTGCCTGAACTCTGATTCCCTGGTTTTTGACTCTCTGGATTGTCCCTCATTGCCCTATCGCCTATCGTTTGTTTTGTACCTACCTACCTCTGATCTCCTGGCTTGACCCCTGAACGGAATAAAGAACTCCTTTTGCCTAATCCTGTGGTCTGCGTCTGGGTCCTTACCCCTCCCGCTACGGAGAACGTAACAGGTACATTCTCCAATAATGAGAGCAAATTAAAATATAACCAGCAAGCTTGCTTTGTAGGAGGGAATATATGCAAGTACCAAACACTTTGGCCTGATCCCACATTAGAACCAATTTACCAATCTTCAGTCAGCTGACCAAAAGAATGGGTCGTCATTTGGTAAATAATTGATAACCATGAATTCTTGTCTTAAATCAGATAATGGCTTTCAAAAAATAACAAATGCAGTCGCTCATAAGCATTTATTTATATATTTACCTGGACTGCTTGAAGAAGACTTCTGTGAATTGAAGTGTGTGAAAACTGTGACGACAACAGACCACAGTCATGTGTGCCGTTCAGCCAATAGCAAAGCGACGTCATGCACCATGTGAATGCATGCGTTCTGCCCACGGCCTTTGCACGCGTTGCATTCTGCCTACAACACTGTACTTGTTCTTTATCTGCAAAGCTGGATGGAAACCACTTCAAACACTAACAGCTTAAGATTGAGAGCATTCACATCATTGAGAAAAGCATAGGGCTTTGCAGCGAAGATAAACATTGCGCTAAATTATATTCTGAATAAATATACTGGTTCTTGTTTTTTGGAGGGCATACTTTTTTGACAAATTATCTGTGGATGATTGAAAGCGAGAAAAAGGCATTTTCATTGATGTGAATAGATTTGTGAAGTTTTCCGTCAGTATTTATGCAGTGTGCAGCATGCACGCCATTGGTAATTTACGGTCAAGAATGATAAAAACCTGGCGGTTATGCAAACAAACACACGCACGCACACACACATGTATACATGCACGCACGTGTACAAACGCACGCAACACATGAGTCATGTTCATGTGTGCTTGCACGCATGGACACACGCACACTAATACACAGTCCTTCCATGCTGACAGATACAGGCCCTTTTTGCCAGTAATGCTCCAGCCATACTGAGTAAGCATGTAGTAGAGGTCCCTGTCCCACGAGGCCGAGCCGTTCCTTTTCCCCCTGTTTGTCCAGTGAAGGACAAGGGCCCTGATCGAAAACACGTGGCCCCCTTCTCCCCCGAACCCTCTGGCAGCTCTCTGGGCATGAAAAAAAAAGGAGACAATAAAGAGAGAAAGGAAAAATGTCTTCACTTCTCCGGTTTTCATCCCGGCCCTAACGGCCGCGAGCGCGTTTCATTGGTAACACATTTCCGCGGACGGTGGCGAGCTCCTCGGCCCACGCGATGCGTTTACCGTGCCGGCGACGGTCAGAACAGAAGGCCATATCTGCTCTGATTACAGATTACCGCTCGGGACAGACAACAGAGGCCAGCAGTCCGACCCGTATCTCAGGGTAAAAGAGACGCTGGCAGAAAAGCAGGTTCCGTCGCACGCGGTTACAGCCCCTTTAGCCTGAGGTAGCGTTAGCGCTGGACGCAATCCTTCTCATGGCACAAGTACAGGTGGTCGCCCAAGAAATTAGTTCCAATGTTCTGAGACTCTTTTGGGACAGAATATAGTTATTTAAACCAAAGACAAACATACTGAAACAATTTTGTATGTAACTATGTCCTTTTCTTTTTTGCAGACCTTGAGAGCAGTTACTTTTGATTTGATTCAGTTCCCTTGCTTGGTTGGCTTCACTGAAGAAGCATTATGACCATAGCAAAGATTTTAGTTGAATTAGAACCTATTCATTTTACATACAACCACTGTAGTTTTTATTCCTCAGTTGTTACTAAACAAACAATAAATAAAATGTTTTCTAAACAGAGATTTAAAAACATATATTGTTGCTTTTTCAGGGTATCATGTTGAATTTCTCCCAAAGTAGAAAGTGCGTCTGCTTTGTATGATATGAAGCTAGGAGCTACATTTATACTGTTAAGTATCTGTTCTATCATGTGTAAAATTTTTTTTAACATTGCTCAAAAGCTGGTAGGGTGAAATGGCATTTAGAATATTTATCAGCATTTGGTACAGTATTAGAGACGATCATAGCGTGATTGTAAAAATCACAGGGGGAAAGTATTACAATGACACAGAGTAGAGTATGTGATACAATGAACAAGGTTTAAAATGTGACCTTTTTTGTCATATCATTTTTGGTCACATTTTAAACCTTGTTTATGCGACTCTAGTCTCTGTACAATATTAGGGAGAATGGAAATCTGCACTGCAGTTATAATTTGGTACTAAATTTTTTTCAGTAAAATGACAAGTTTATGAGCGTCATTCCAGTATACTTGTTTATATCCAGTGTACTCGTTTATGTCCAGTGTACTCGTTTATATCCAGTGTACTCGTTTATTTCCAGTGTACTCATTTATATCCAGTGTACGCGTTTATATCCAGTGTATTTGTTTATACCCAGTGTACTCGTTTATGTCCAGTGTACTTGTTTATATCCAGTGTACTCGTTTATATTCCTGACAATGTACTGCATCTGTTTGGCAAACCGCTTTACTTGATAAGGAGGAAACTAAGAATTACCATAATGGACAAGCATCAGTTTGAAACTGACAGCTGTATGTATAGAAAATGCGCTCTTCCCCCACATAATCTGCCCAAACATCAGTCAACTCGTTAGTGTTCTGTCAGCTACAGTTTGTCATTTGTAGTGCATTATGGGAAATAACACATATGTTAAGTTTGATAGGAAACTGGTTATGTTGGCCTGCAGAAGACCAATATGTATATTCTGGCAACAGTAGCTTCTCATTAAAACAGGAAAGCAGGTTAGCATATGCTGTTCCTAAACATTTATAGTTTATATATATTTAAATATTTCATGACTGCTGAGGCTTTGAAGTGCTGACATGCACTATCAGCAAGTGGATGATTTGAGACACTTGGAAGCGGCTTCTATAAAACAGATGCAAGCATTTGACAAATATTACACCATATTTAAGATGACGAAAGGCATTGTCTTCAAACGGACTTCAGTGAGAAGTTAAAGTCGAAGTGCGTCTTGCGATGCAGACTGAAGGTCCGCCTCTTTAGACGGCTCCACTGTGCTATCCCTCTTTAGCTATACCTTTTCTCTCTTTTTGTATTTTATTTTTGTATAGCTGTGTGAAGAGGTTACCCGTGTAGCGATGTGTACTTTTGTTTACAATAACAAAAGTAATTAGTATTGTTTACAATATTAATATACAACTTATTATTGTATTGCTGAATTTACCAAAGAAGAAAAAAAAATCGTCAAAGTTGCTGGACAAATACTGACTGAATCTCAGTATTACATTTAAATTTGAATTGTATTCGGTTTTTTTTAACATGAAAAGTGTTTTAACTAAGAATAATTCTTGAAAAAAAAGAATAATTCTTATTTACCTATCTGGTAAATTAACGACGCTGTTTTGACTGTGATGAGTTTTATATTGACGGTGATATCAAAAGGACAGCAAAACGGACGGGTTGAAGGTTACGAGGGGCTGTGTTTGAGGTCAGCCCGTGTGTGTATTCCGGATGGGTGTAGTTTGGCCTCCCTGTGGACGCCGTGTGAATTACATACATTTTCATTGTGGAGTCTTCCTTGTGGACAGGCTTGGGTTACTGCTAATCTGTACGAAGACACAGAGACAAGGATTATTCCGCCATTATTTTCGCCATCTATTTATTTCCTGCGCACTGAAGTGTGGAACCAGGCTTTCATGAGCTCTATTGATGTACTGTCATGTCTTTTAAGTTGTAAACATGGACATCTGCTGTCAGTCGCAAAGTTTGGTTTTACGTTACCCTCAAAACCTCATCTGAGCCTTTGAGCAGAAATGTTCTTTCTCATTGGAGTGATGATGAAATCCTATAACATCGATCACGTTGCAGGGAAAAATTCATATTCCATAAAGTTTTTTTTTTTTTTTGGCCTTTCAATTTCTGCCTGAAATGTTCTGTAAAAAAATCTGCTAACAATTTATGCCCAGGAAGGCGTGAGGTATCATGAAGAAAGGTGAACAGTAACACTGGATACACAATAAAAAAACTTTATTCTGTACTTTGGTGTAGAGGAGTGACGCCAAGGCATTCTTCTATGGTGAAAGTAAAATACTGAAATATCTTTATTGCATTACGTTACGGTTTTGCAGAAACGCATCATTGGTTTTAACTTGCCGTAATGAAGCTGTTTTAATATTATTTTACAATTGAAACATGCCTTGTTTTCTACAGTGTAAAATTCGAAAAAAGAGCTGAGTTTACTCAAATGGTTTCACGAACTTTGTTCAAGGCAACCCTGACAAAACTGGATAGTTTGCTGCAAACTTGCAGCTAATATGTAGCACATTTGCCACAAACTAAATAGTTGTTGCCAGGTGTTGGCCAGACCTTGCCAGTAGTGGTGAAGTTCTGGTGAACTTCCTACAACAATGGCAGTTCCCACAAAGCTAATTTGCTACTTTGCCAGAAGGCCTATATTTTTGAAAGGGAATTGAGTTGGGAACTTCATCACTTCAAGTATTCACTGGTCTCTAACTTTTAAAGTTAGAGTTATCATGATGTAAACTTTTTATCAACCAATCCCAACATGACAGTGTAGTTGATTTGTCATGCAATTAAGTGTTCAAATGATCAATTAATTAGCGGTATTGAAAGCCAGCTGCACATGGGTCTCCTGGATCAGGTTCAGCGAGGTTCCCGTTCTCCGCAGGATAGCATTCCCGGACAGACCCCTCTCCGCAGTGGGAAGGGGGGCAGTTGGCCTTGATAAGAACCCAAATCACCCCTCTTTTCCCAGACTCCGCCGTGTGACTAATCCGCCTCTTATTCCAGCGCTCCCGTTTTTTTGGAGCGCGGTTTGTTTTTGGAGAGAGAACCGCTCAGAGCGTCACTTTTATCCCCCTCCCCTCCCTTCCCCAGATTAAGCATGAAAATTCAGGAGAAGTCATGAAGCCTGGTATATAAAAATCTGAAAACACATGTCCGCAGAAAAACTGGAAAACCGCCAGCACCTGGATCATTTTCTGGAGACGCTCGCTCGCGTCAATATTCTGCCAAGGCTCGACTTAAAGTTTGACTTAAAACTCTTATAATGGCTGGGAGATTGGGGGGTATGATTGGTTAATTAAATACCTCCTGACTTTGATGTCATTCCAGTTTCCACTTCCGAACTATGTGCAATTCCACCCATTCATGTAAAAAAATGGAAGGCAACCCTTAGATAAACATCACAGCAATTAGAAAATTACCCATTTGTTTAATATTGTTTAGCCTTTCGTTTGCGAAAGTTTTAGGGTATGGTTTGACTGTAGGTTTCACAGCAGCAGTGCCTCAGGCGGGAGGGAGACGCGCTGAGTGACCGTTGTGTTTGTGTCTGCACAGCCGCCAGAGATGTCTCTGAGGACTGCAGGAGTTGTCTGGTGTGTTCCAGAGAGAACGGCTGTGAGAGTTGTCCGGAGAAGCTCTTCCTGTTCCTCAGCAGGGAGGACATGCGGCACCACGGCTCCTGCTTGCACTCCTGTCCCGCAGGACACTACGGCATGAGGGGCCAGGACATGAACCTGTGTTTGAGTGAGTGTGCCTTACCCGTTAGCCTGTGTTTGAGTGAGTGTGCTGTACCCGTTAGCCTGTGTTTGAGTGAGTGTGCCGTACCCGTCTGCCTGTTTTTGAGTGAGTGTGCTGTACCCGTTAGCCTGTGTTTGAGTGAGTGTGCTGTACCCGTTAGCCTGTGTTTGAGTGAGTGTGCTGTACCCGTTAGCCTGTGTTTGAGTGAGTGTTCCGTACCCGTTGGCCTGTTTTTGAGTGAGTGTGCTGTACCCGTTAGCCTGTGTTTGAGTGAGTGTGCTGTACCCATTAGCCTGTGTTTGAGTGAGTGTGCTGTACCCATTAGCCTGTGTTTGAGTGAATGTGCCATACCCATTAGCCTGTGTTTGAGTGAGTGTGCTGTAGTCACTAACTTATGTTTGCGTGATTGAGTCAGGGTGCTGTACCTGTTAGCCGGTGTTCGAGTGAGTTTGCCATACCTGTTAACCTGTGTTTGAGTGAGTGTGCTGTACCCTTTAGCCTGTGTTTGAGTGAGTGTGCTGTACCCTTTAGCCTGTGTTTGAGTGAGGGTGCTGTACTCGTTAGCCTCGGTTTGAATGAGTGTGCTGTAGTCACTAACTTGTGTTTGCATGATTGTGCCATACCCATTAGCCTGTGTTTGAGTGAGCTTCTCTTACCCATTAGCCTGTGTTTGAGTGAGTGTGCTGTACCCATCTGCCTGTGTTTGAGTCAATGAGCTGTACCTGTTAGCCGGTGTTCAAGTGAGTTTGCCGTACCCATTAGACTGTGTTTGAGTAAATGTGCCATACTCGTTAACCTGTGTTTGAGTCAGTGTTCTGCACCCGTTAGCTTGTGTTTGAGTGAGTGTGCTGTACCCGTCGGTCTGTGTTTGAGTGAGTGTGCTGTATCTGTTAGCCTGTGTTTGAGTGAATGTACCATACTCGTTAGCCTTTGTTTGAGTGAGTGTGCTGTACCCGTTAGCCTGTGTTTGAGTGAGTGTGCTGTACCCGTTAGCCTGTGTTTGAGTGAGTGTGCTGTACCCATCGGCCTGTGTTTGAGTGAGTGTGCTGTACCCATCGGCCTGTGTTTGAGTGAGTGTTCTGTACCCATCGGCCTGTGTTTGAGTGAGTGTGCTGTACCCATCGGCCTGTTTTTGAGTGAGTGTGCTGTACCCATCGGCCTGTGTTTGAGTGAGTGTGCTGTACCCATCGGCCTGTGTTTGAGTGAGTGTGCTGTACCCATCGGCCTGTGTTTGAGTGAGTGTGCTGTACCCATCGGCCTGTGTTTGAGTGAGTGTGCTGTACCCATCGGCCTGTGTTTGAGTGAGTGTGCTGTACCCATCGGCCTGTGTTTGAGTGAGTGTGCTGTACCCATCGGCCTGTGTTTGAGTGAGTGTGCTGTACCCATCGGCCTGTGTTTGAGTGAGTGTGCTGTACCCATCGGCCTGTGTTTGAGTGAGTGTGCTGTACCCATCGGCCTGTGTTTGAGTGAGTGTGCTGTACCCATCGGCCTGTGTTTGAGTGAGTGTGCTGTACCCATCGGCCTGTGTTTGAGTGAGTGTGCTGTACCCATCGGCCTGTTTTTGAGCTGTGTTTGAGTGAGTGTGCTGTACCCATCGGCCTGTCTTTGAGAGAGTGTGCTGTACCCATCGGCCTGTGTTTGAGTGAGTGTGCTGTACCCATCGGCCTGTGTTTGAGTGAGTGTCCTGTACCCATCGGCCTGTGTTTGAGTGAGTGTGCTGTATCCATCGGCCTGTGTTTGAGTGAGTGTGCTGTACCTCTTAGCCTGTGTTTGAGTGAGTGTGCTGTACCCATCGGCCTGTGTTTGAGTGAGTGTCCTGTACCCATCGGCCTGTGTTTGAGTGAGTGTGCTGTACCCATCGGCCTGTGTTTGAGTGAGTGTGCTGTATCCATCGGCCTGTGTTTGAGTGAGTGTGCTGTACCTCTTAGCCTGTGTTTGAGTGAGTGTGCTGTACCCATCGGCCTGTGTTTGAGTGAGTGTCCTGTACCCATCGGCCTGTGTTTGAGTGAGTGTGCTGTACCCATCGGCCTGTGTTTGAGTGAGTGTGCTGTACCCATCGGCCTGTGTTTGAGTGAGTGTGCTGTACCTCTTAGCCTGTGTTTGAATGACTGTGCTGTGCCTGTATCATTTCGATATGTTTGGTTGGGAAAGTCTGCCCTCTGCCTATCTATTTTTTGTGTGATCTAAACCATTGATATAGAGCAATATCTGTTGACCAATACATATCCATTTATGTAATGCAGAAACGCATCCCCTTTTAAAGCAGCTGAGTACAGCCCATTGTTTTAGAAATCCTCCATTTAGCATGTTAAATAACACACGGTGGGCTCATGACAGTCATTATAAGACACTGGGGAAGGATTGCTTCCGAAACTTTTGTTTATTTATTAAAAGAGTTTGTATACGATATCGTGTGCGGGAGCATAATCTTTTTATTAGTCATTATCAGACAAAAAAAAACTCCCAAAGACGAACATAAAATATGTTCGAAAGACTATTTAGCCCAGACTTTGAAATACACACTTAAATACTTTCTTAAAACATTCACTTTGGAATGCGAGGTAAACAAGTGTGTTGCATCATTTTAAAACAAATTTACGATGGTATTTAGACAAAAACCTCCCTTAATGCGCAACAGAGATGTCACATTTACAGTTGGGATGTAGTGAATGCAACAAGTAGACATATAACATATAACAGTCAGTTTGGGGTAATTGGGTACAGATATGGATACATACTATTACTTAAAAAACGACACACTTTTCCCTATTAATAATGACACGTTTATAATAAATACTTGTTTATTGGCTATCATAATTATCTGTTTGTTATCAGTGGGTAATTAATAAATGTCCAGTGATCGTCATTGGCAACCGTTTAAAGAGATAGCTTTGCAGCTATTAAGATAGAGGTTGATATCAAGCATAAACAGAATATAAATTTTGATAACAAATGCTTATATGGAAAAATGGCTTACATGTTTATTGCAAATGTATGCATCCACAGAGATATGAAGTCAATTATTAATTATTATTAATTATGTAATATATTATTGATGAGACTGTATGGCCTTATAGAATTCCCATAGGTGAAGGTGGTATGAATGGGTAACCATTTTTATTAAATGCATGCATTTGAAATATGAATTTGCACTTGTTAATTTCATATGCAATGCGGGTTGATTGCTTCTGTTTTTGTGTAATGTACACCTCTATCCTAACTGAACAACAACCTACACCTTCTATGGGCTGTTTGCAACACCTTGATTGGGTTCAATGGAGTGTTTCTGGCAGTTAAAAAGACCATAGTACTTGCCAGAGTATTGTTCACATTTTCTATGAGACAATAACATTGGGGCATATCATTCCATTTTACCAATTACACGGGCTCCTGGTTAACTGTCATATCGAATACAGAGTAACTATTCTGATATTTAAAAGTCCTGTTTTGCTTCACCCCACTGAAACTTTAAACTCCTCGCGGGAGAGCCTGTTCCACGGACTTTGTGTACCGAAGATTTGAACAGAGCGCTCTCAGCCGCCGAGCACACAGTGCAATGTGCCTCCGAGCTTTGGAACACGTCCCAATGCAACCAGAATATTCATATTTTAAAAAATAAAAGAATAACAAACAAAAAAACTTCTCAAAACATCTGTTTATTCTGGCATATTCTTATCCCTTCCCAATATTTTTCAACTTTTCCATTTAATTAGTTCCAATTCCAACAAATTTTTCCAGATTTATTTCTGTGTGTGTGTTTAAATGACTGTTTTGTTTTGTTTTCTCTAAGAAAATAAAAACTTTCTGTTTTGTTTTCTTTAAGAAAATAAAACTTTCTGGGTTTTTTCCCTCATGCACAACTGTGGTCTTACACAAGCTCTTTACTGTGTATCCTTGTTACCCAACCTACAGAAACCACATGTGCTTTATAAATGAAATAAAGCTTTCTGTTTGGACAAAGCCGCCGGTGTACATTTGGTGTTTTTGGCACAAATGCACACACTGATCGTGTCACAACTGAGTGTAGCTGAACTAGTGCATTATGAGCTGCAGGCGTGATAAAGGGGTTGCTGTCCAATCAGGATGCGTTCTTCATTTTTTTATATAAGTGCTTACTGACTACTGACCAATCAGGATGCTTTCTTCCTTTTTTTTAATATAAGTGCTTACTGACTACTGACCAATCAGGATGCTTTTCTCATTTCTTTTAAATAAGTGCTTTCTGCCTACTGACTAATCAGGATGCTTTCCTCATTTCCTTTAAATAAGTGCTTGCTGCCTACTGACCAGGATGCATTATTTATTCCCTTTATATCACAGCTTGCTGGCTGCTGACGAAAAGGGCACGCTCTCTTCCCTAAATTATGTCCTTAGTGTACTATTATTAATTTAATATCGTTAAAGTAGAAAGTATTTTTTCATGCCTTTATTTTCTGAAAGACTAATTAATGAATGCATTAAAAAAATGCTGATAATAGTTGTCAATTGGTGTTTTATTGAAAATGTATGCTAAATGTCATGGCTATGCATAAAAGGAATTAACCAAATTAATTACAAAATATTTTTTCGGTTGAGTTTCTGTTAGTTATAAAAAGGGGGCATAGTTGAAAGTGAGTCATTTCCAGAACATTCTGCACTGATATCCAGAAAAAACATTTCAGCCGGCCAGGCCATGTCGTAGAGGCCAAGACCCTCGGGGTGTAACGAAACCAGACTTGATGCAGTGCTGGATCCTATCCAATGTGTAGGTTACTGACAGACTAACATGGGCCGAATGGGCTGTTCTCATCAAACCGTGTGAAGGGAGGCAAAGCTCGTTAGCGTAGCCTGAACTTTCTATTATCCTCCTGAGTATTTTAATAGTGCAAGTGTCTTACAGGGAAAAAATATTATTTGTTTTATGTTTATTGGTATGTTATTTGTAGAGTAGGTTTCAGCATAGTAGAATATGGTTCTTGAGATTAAGACTCATGTCCATTTCAGGGGACAAACATTTATTTCCGAGTCTTTGGAGGATATACTAAAATATGGTGGTATTGAAACGGAAGAAGCGATCTGCTGATTGTGCAAAAAAAAGGTATAACAAGTGCCTAAAAGGTACAAAGCTTGTCGCTGGGGTGGTACCCTACAGGTACATACATTTGTACAATACACAAGTAATGTGTACCTTTTTTGATTGTAAAAGGTAATTATCATTACCCATATAGAACGGTATTGTACTTTCAGGGTGCATTTGTGAAATGTATTCTTTAAATAACGAAAATGTACCTCCATTGCACCTTTATTTTTGAGAGTATAGGTACCGTCTGACTACCCAGCTCTACGTAAACTAGTTAAGCACTATTCATGAATAAGTTAATCTGTCATTTTGTCTAACAACACACACGGAAAGGAAACCTTCCCCAAATGAGGTACACCCTAGCACGTAGAAAGTGTAACGTGTTTGTGTTTATTGCTCACTTTTTTGCATCAGTGACAAAAACAAAGAGGTTTTCTGTGCTGCATAATAAGGAGCCTGGAACGGTATATATGGTACTTATGGCTCATCCTCTTTTTGATTGACTGAATGGAAAATATCCCATTCATATTGTACAATATTTAATTGACACGTCAGTTATTGATAGTTAGATGTGCTTTGTCTGGTGCGTCTTACAGAATGCAAAGCTGCCAACTGTGAAAGATGCTTCAATAAAGACTTCTGTACAAAATGCAAAGCGGGGTTCCAGCTCTTTAAAGGAAAATGCTTAACCACCTGTCCAGAAGGCACAATTCCTCACCTAACAGACTGCATAGGTGAGTATTCCAGTAATGCACCAGTGTTTTGACCAGTCATTACAGCTTATATCCTGTGCATTAGAGGTGTGCATCAGGCTAGAAATGAGGGCCAAGCCAGCTATGCCCGGTACCAAAAACACCGGACCGGGGGGTGGTTGGGGGGTGTTGATTGGGTTTCAGTTGGTCTGGATTGGACAGTTTCAGTCGGACGGGATGGGAGTTTCAGTCGGTTGGGATGGGAGGGTTTCAGTCGGACGAGATGGGAGAGTTTCAGTCGGATAGGGTGGGAGAGTTTCAGTCAGATGGGATGAGAGAGTTTCAGTCGGTCGAGATGGGAGAGTTTCAGTCGGTCGAGATGGGAGAGTTTCAGTCGGTCGGGAGGGGAGAGTTTCAGTCGGTCGGGAGGGGAGAGTTTCAGTCGGTCAGGATGGGAGAGTTTCAGTCGGACGGGATGGGAGAGTTTCAGTCGGTCGGGATGGGAAAGTTTCAGTCGGTCAGGATGGGAGAGTTTCAGTCGGTCAGGATGGGAGAGTTTCAGTCGGTCGGGATGGGAGAGTTTCAGTCGGACGGGATTGGAGAGTTTCAGTCGGTCGGGATGGGAAAGTTTCAGTTGGGATGGTAGAGTTTCAGTCGGACATGATGGGAGAGTTTCAGTCGGTCTAGCTGGGAAAGTTTCAGTCGGTCAGGATGGGAGAGTTTCAGTCGGCCGGAATGGGAGAGTTTCAGTCTGTCGGGATCGGAGAGTTTTCAGAAGACAAATCTGTCAGTGTCTGCAGTCCTGACTGCAGTGGGAAGTCCGTTCCCAGGTTTATCATAATAAACTCCAGAGCACCTGAACTGAATAGCATCGCGAATGCAGATAATGGTGCTATGGGTCGGGGATGCTGATTGAATGCAGATTGAAAACATGAACGCTGCCATAAAAGCTCACATGAAACCTTCTGCATAAGCATATTTAGGATTGCCTGTGTTTTTGTTACTTCATGGACAAAGGACAGGTCCTTGGATGAACACTGACAACACCGTTGTAATCATATCCTTGAGGACATGTCTTTGGCGACAGTGATTGGAAATTTAAGTGAAGAGGCTTTTTACTGGAACAGCCCTTTCGGGGAAAAAAAAACACAAAAACAAACAATGGACTCTTAAATTAGGCAATGCTAAAGATATTGGATAAGATCAAATATTACTTTGAAAAACCCAATCGGACTCTCTTCTTTCCTCAAGCATGGAAGCCAGTACGTCTCGTTGTATGCGGATTCTGACTTCCCATAGAATCCCACGTTCTGGAGATATAATAAAGATATAATAGAGGTATAATAAAGTTGCTGGGTGCATAATATAGAATATGCAATATATACTATATATACTATACAATAAGAGAAAGAGAATCTTTCTCTAGAAGTGGAACTAAAATACAGTACAAATCTATACTATATATATCAACACATCAATGTATATCAATATGCATTAGCTCTCTCTCTCTCTCTCTATATATATGTCTTATTATTTCTTTTTTACTGTTTATCTTACTTCTTAACATTGTTTCTCTACTGTATTTTCTCAATTAAAAAACACACGAGGCACTTTGAGTTTAATTTTTATTATTTTTCATGCCTTCACTAAGCCCTGCTTGTTGTGGATAGTGAGGGGGAAGTGTCCGTCTGTCTGTCTGTGTTTCAGAGGGCTGTCTGGTGAGCGAGTGGGGAGAGTGGAGTATCTGTGAACGGAACGGGGCGCGCTGCGGCTTCAGGTGGGGCAAGCAGAACCGCACCGCAGAGTCCCACGGGGGCCAGGAGGGGGCGCCTCTACCGTGCCCCACTCAGCACGAAATCAGAAAGTGCAGAATGAGAAAGCGGTGTCCTGAAGGTAAGCCCGCTGTAAATCAGTGGTTAGATGTATGCACGGTATATAATATTTTATATATATTTTAGCTTTGCTGGCTAAAATATATACAGTAGTTCCCCAATCAGCGTCAGGAGTAGCTTTGCGGTGGCTGATGAATTGGTATTCTGTTTCTTGTTATGCTGAAGCGTTGGGCATGGCTAACATACACCGCCTGGCCAAATAAAAAGTCGCCGTTGCACCCGTCATGCATAGTGCCCACCGTACAAGCCTCTGGAGGCAGTGTTACATTACATTACATTCATTTAGCAGACGCTTTTATCCAAAGCGACATACAGTAAGTGAGTGAGTGTTGTGATCTGGGGTTGCTTCAATTGGTCAGTTCTAGGCTCAGCAACGTTATGCAGCAATAAAATGAAGTCAGCCGAGTACCTGAATGTACTGAATGACCAGGTAATCCCATCAATGGGCATATTCCAGGACGACAATGCCAAGATTCATCGGGCTCAAATTGTGAAAGAGCGGCTCAGGGAGCATGAGGAATCATTTTCACACATGAATTGGCCACCAGTCCTGACCTTAACCCCATTGAAAGTCTTTGGGATGTGCTGGAGAAGACTTTACGGAGTGGTTCGACTCTCCCGTCGTCAATACAAGATCACAGCCAAAAATGAATGCAACTCTGGACGGAAATAAATGTTGTGACGTTGCATAAGGTTGTCGAAACAATGCCACGACAAAAGCACGCAGTAATCAAAGCTAAAGGCGGTCCAACGAAATATTAGAGTGTGCGACTTTTTTTTTTGGCCAGGCAATGTGAGTATACCCTGATGGCGAATTCCACAGCCAAAAAGCCCATTGAGCATATACTGTAACTCTCCACTGTTTGAAAATACTAAAGCAAATGACAAACAAATACATTTTTAACATATCTAGATCATCTACCCAAATCACACACCTCCTGACAAAATATGATTTCATTTTGTTCATATTATTTGGATAGTATTGGAATTCATTGCCCCTAATGTGCAAAACTGGGATTCTCAAACTTTGGCCTGTGCATGCTGGTGCTCATTCAAACCATAACCACAAACCCTGAATTGTAAACAAGCTGCAAATTCTTCTTTATTATGATTTCTATTGAGGGATGATTTATCCTTTTAAGCCACGTTATGACAAAAATATGGATAATACATTTGTCATAGAGACATCATGGCATTCTATTCAGTCAGACAATGGTTCAATTTTCTGTAATGTGGTATAGACACACGTTTCCTTTATAGAAATGTTTAACCTTCTAAATTGAATACATTTATACATTTAAGATTGACAGGTGAAATCTATTTAATAAATTTTTTTATGGAGACACTGTAACAAAGACTCTTTAGAAAAAAACAGGAAATAGTAGAAAATTAGGCAAGACCAAGACTGAACCCCCCAAAATGGGATGCAGTTGTTGACAGAGTGACACCTGGTCACTGACAATAAACCATTTTACTTTCAACGATTCAGACAATGAGCCAAACCCGCATTGATTTAAGAAGTTTGAGGGTGAAAACAATTAGGGAAAAAACATGTTTCAACTGCTTCATCCGATCAAGCAATTGGCTGCAAGAAAACGTGGTGTAACCACAAGTTATTACGTTCTAGGATAGCAGCATAACTGCTCTCTGATGTAGACATCTTGGGCCTCATTTATCATTTGTCAGTACATGCAGATCTGTCTATATAACATGTGCTAGAGCATTCTGGGAACTCGTTCTTGTTTTCACACTTTCTGAAACCCAAAACAGAATATGTTATTGGTACGCACAGTCTTAACCAAAGCACGCCAGTGTTCTGGGACTTATGTCAACACAGTGCAGCCCAGAATACTGACGTGCTTTGGTTGATACTCTGCGTGGATATACACAGTTCGCGTCAGTGCTTAATTTGAAAATCGGAAGGTGCCGGAACAAAAAGTGACCCGTTTGAGTGAGGTGACCGAAGCCTCTCGGTGGGTAAAAAAAAAGGTTGCGTTACCGTGCTAAACCATTAGATCTAGGTTACATCGCTAAACAACACCTGCAAATGCCCACATGCTTAACTGTGGGGCCTAGCTACATTTCCAGTAGTCACACGAATATATTACGGCTTAATTCAAAGCATTTGAGACATCACCGCACAACAGGCGGATGCCCACTGCACAGCGGTGGGGCTTACAGGCCTGTATAGACATCACATCTATATCATTCAAAGCATATAAGAGTTAACTGCACGATACAAATGGCTATACCAACATACTGTACAGTAACAATAGCCTACTGTGCTGTGAGCCTCGCGGTCCCCTCAGTGCATGGTCAAACGGCGCCGCCAAACGTTAAATCTGATGATTTAGTCATAGTAGCACAACGGTGCAAGTTTTCAATTAAAATGCGGGCTTACCTTGTCTAGTTCTCCGAAGCAGCCCACACAACAGCCACGGACCCCTCCATTTTCTTCTCCGCGGTCCGAACTTTGCTCCGGGTGTCTTTTGCAGTCCTGTGCCCTTTTGCAATCCGTGATCTCACGTAAAGGAACGGCGTTGAATTTGTACAGCGGTGGTCCGACAAGATGAAGGAACAGTAGCGAAGAAATAGTGGACGTGTGTACGGAGGCCCGGTTTGCAGTGCAGATTGAGCCCCTCTCACAGTCTACACTCGAGATTGGGATGGTGGAGACGGTAACAAAGAGGTCTTTCAATCCATCTGGGATTACTTTTCCGTCATTGTCTCTGTACTCCCTGTAGGCCCGAATAACAGTGCGCGTGCTGTCAATGCCAAACTGTCGGCAGAGAGACTCCACTTCTTCTTCCCCGTACATTGACCCCGCATCCTCGGGCCAGTATTGCGCATAAAGCACTTTTAAATGATCAATAAGCCCGCTGTACCCAGTGCTATCAGACCCTCGTCCTCTTTGTGACAGCGTACGGCCCTCCAAGTGTCATGAAAAACTCATTCTGTTCTAGGTTTTTATCGCTGGATTTTCCTGGGTTTAGTGGGACACCTTGGAAAGAGCCCTCTTTAATTCCCCTCTGGCTCAGCTGGCTGTGATGCCCCGGTCGCTCTGACATGGCTTCAAACACAAACACCCGCCGACAGATAGCCCCGTGCGCCTCAATGATGGTACAGTCTCGCATTTGCAACTCAAGGGACAATTCCGATAATTCCTGTAGCGCATCGTACATTAGGCCAATATTATTAACAGAGGCACGCGAGGAGAGAGGCGTGGCCAGGCCCCTGCAGCGTTGACGGGTGACGCTGTCGCGGGAGGTATCGTCTGCTGCTGCACTGAAATGTCTGAACGGGGTCGGGACATTTTTCCCGTACAGCTTCGACTGAAACTGGACGCTACCCATCTAGTATCCAAGACCCGTCCGATTTTGCAAAGTTGAATATCTAAACTTTCCGTGCACTCTTTTAGCTCCATTCTATTTTTGTTAGACACACTGTAAATTGCATATGTGTCCATGAGGATTCTGAAGTGATTGATAGCCCCCGTCTCTTTTACTACATCACTGACTGCGAATTCAAGCCAACGTGCCGAGCAGTGCCAAACTATGATATCGGGGAAATGGCCTGGAGCCTGGTTGCCACTCCGCTCTTGCGCCCAAGCGTTACAGACGCACCGCACCATCGCATGTAATTCCAATGAACTTTTTGGAGAGAAACTCTTCGGTAAAACCAACACGCGCCAAGGCGCATAAAAGTTGACGGACAATACCATCTGCTGTCAAGTCATCTAGTTCCACAAGTTCAACATACAGTTGTGTTAATAGTAAAATAGCAGTACAACATCAGTAACCTGATGGACCACTGTTATTAGTAGTAGTGATATTTCTGCATGGCAAATAATTTACTTGTAGATGTAGTAGTGTAATGGAAAAACAACAGACCCAACTGTCATGACATGCACGCTGCTTGTTCTGAGTAATTGACTCATTCATTGAAAGGGGCGTGTTCAAAATAATGTCAGTGTGGAGTTTAATGAGATAATTAATTCATTATGTGAAAAAACTGGTGTCATTAATTGTCCTTTATTAAGGAGGAACAATGTAATTTGATTAAAAAGTTGATTGAAGAGGGGGAAACGTATAAAGAAATGCAGCAAATTATAGCATGCTCAGCCAAAAAGATCTGAAATGCTTTAAAATGGGAACAAAAACCCAAAACATGCAGAAGAATATGAGCAACTACTGTTAAAACGGATCGAAGAATAGTCAGAATGGCAAAGATTCAGCCAATCATCACCTCCAGAAAGATCAAAGATGATCTAAAATGACCTGTAAGTGCTGTTACAGTCAGAAGACGTTTGATCGAAGCTAAGCTATCAGCAAGAAGAACCCCTTAAAGCACCATTGTTGAAAAAACGGCATGTGCAGAATCGGTTAAAATTTGCCAAGGAACATCGATTGGCCCAAAGAGAAATGGCGTAACATTCTGTGGACTGATGAGAGTAAAATTTTTCTTTTTGGGTCTAGTGGTCGTCGGCAGTACGTCAGACGACCCCCAGGTACTGAATTCAAAGTACACTGTGAAGACAGTGAAGCATGGTGGCAAAAAAAATTATGGTATGGGGACACTACGGTGTTGGGCCTATTTATCGTATACCAGGGATCATGGATCAGATTGTTTACATCAAAATACTTGAAGAGATTATGTTGCTGTATGCCGAAGAGGAAATGCCCCTGAAATGGATGTTTCAACAAGACAACGACCCAAAACACACGAGTAAGCGAGCAATATCTTGGTTCCAGACAAAAAGGATTGAGGTAATGGAGTGGCCAGCTCAATCCCCCGACCTCAACCCCACTGAAAACCTGACATTAAAAATGCAGTTTCTGAAGCAAAACCAAAAAATTCACAGGAACTGTGGAATGTAGTTCGTTCATCCTGGGCTGAAATACCTGTTTCTAGGTGCCAGAAGTTGGTTGACTCGATGCAACGCAGATGCGCAGCAGTTATCAAAAACAATGGTTATGCAACTAAATATTAGTTAAAGTGAAGTTAAATCTTGAAAAATGTCTTCAGTTTATACAGTAAGTGTTTGAGTTTGAATAAAAACATGTTGACTGCTTTTTTTTTTTTGAATTAATTTATTATTTTTTTTTTTCCCCTAAAAAAAGAATAACAAAAAATGAAAAATTTTCTAAATGCTTTGATTTGAATTGAAATGTAATGTTTCTCTACTATTGAAATATGGAACTAAAAAAAAAAAAAAAAAAATTTTCCTTTTTTTTTTTTTTTTTTAACGCACTGCTATTTATTTGAACACAACTGTAAATGTTCGAAGGTGAGTCCATATCAGGCTGATTTTAGGAGTGCACCGAACAATTTTCTCAACTAGTTTGCACTTCATTTCGGATGCAATGTGTTGCTTGTGTGTCAAAGCAAAAGCAAGCAGCATTCAAAATTCGGCAAAATTCATTCATCCATTCTTCATTCTCATTTTCATGCTCAAAAAAAAAAGCATGGATGTGACGTTTGACGTCC
Source organism: Ilyophis sp. 1 JC-2022 (assembly GCA_022702515.1). NCBI lineage: Eukaryota > Metazoa > Chordata > Actinopteri > Anguilliformes > Synaphobranchidae > Ilyophis > Ilyophis sp. 1 JC-2022. The sequence goes on along the minus strand of CM040396.1, from coordinate 10,103,289 downwards.
TTATACGCTGTTTCTGAACTCGTCTTTATGTCTTTTATCGCTCGGATTCTGCTTGACAAAATTCTCTGTGTTAAAGTGTCCTCTTTTGCCTTCTCTAAAAATTTCTCTAAAATAAAAATTGCTGCCTTTTAAATGCTCTTTTACCTTTTTCCAAAGTGCTTTTTTTTTTTTTTTTTTTTTGTGCTTTTTTTTAATACCAGAGGAAGTTTTTTTCACCCCCATGTCAACAATTCCCCCCAAAAACCCCCCCCCCCCCCGACCTTGGGCCCATCCCCCCAGTTTTTTCATGACTTATGCTTTGCAGAACAGACCCATTCATATCTCGCCAGGCCGCCATCTCTCTCCTCTCCCTCATTTCTACGACGCTGCTCCTGCTCTCTCCCTCCTCGCGCTCTCCGCCCTCTCCCTCCTCGCTAAGCTGCGCTAAAACTGCTGATCTCGCTGCTGCTGCTGCTGCTCTGCTGGCTGCCACTGCAAAGTGTTGAAATTGCGGTTGTTTTTCTGTGTGTGTGTTGGTTCTCTTTTTGTTTTCTGTCTTTTTTTTTTTTTTTTTCTCTTTCAATTTTTTTTTTTTTTTTGAAAAATTTTTTCGGGGCTAGGGGCAACAAAAGGGATCAAATTTGGGGAGGGGGAACATTTTTTTTTTTTTTTATTTTTTTGAATTTTTTGTTTTTTTGTTTTTTGTTTTTGTTTTTTTTTTTTTATTTTTTTTTTTTTTTTCCCATTAAAGGTCAACGCAAAAAAAAAAGGTTTCCCAACATGTTTCGGTGTAAAAAAGTTTTTAAAGTTTTCAACTGTTTTTTTTTTTTCATGGTTCTTGTTTTTTTTTTTTTTTCATTTTTTACATTTTTTGGCGCCACAAACTTTGGACCCGTTGAGGTCCGTTCTAGCAGAGTGATATCATAGTGAGCTGCAGTGGATATATATAAAACTAGTTAGTTCTCAGCAAAACTATCTCGATGGATAGATAGCACTCCGGGTATGTAGAAACATATCAAATAAATAAAATAAAAATGTTCAATGAACATTTAAGCCTCTTTTCAATAAACCAAATAACTAGGATATACTATCTGGTCTCCGGTAAAACTTTCAGTCTGTGCAGTTGCCAGATCCGAGTACGGCTGGTGCCTTGTGGAAGTGACAATCGGCGGCCGCTCCCGGGGTGGGGGGGGAGGGACTCTGGGAGAATAAGACGGCCCTGGGCGAGTCGGAATCACGGATAGGAGCCTGAGGAGTCGCGCCCTGAAGAGGACGCGGCGCCCTCTATCCTACCACCGGCCGACGGGGTTGTGTAGCGGCGATTCTCTAGCGGTTGCTACAGGGGGGTAATTGAATTACATAGGGTCCAATTGGCTACCAAATCGGGAGAAAAAGGGAAAAAATCTAAACAATAAATAAATAAAAATATGCGAAAGGTAATTAATTCAACATATAAAGACTATGTGAGGCCCACAAATGCAAGGGCCAAGGACGTTGACTGTAGTGCCTCACCCCCGCCTTACAGTTGTGGTCAAAGATAAAGAGGAAAGAATGTATACATCTGCTACACTCTGAGGGGTCCATTTACTACGATCCCAAATGGGTGTTATTCTGGGTGCGCAGCCAAAGTATTTGCACGTGTTATTTCACACTTTGCGGGTGATCAACTAATTGTCATTATATAAATTACTCCAGCCGCAAACAGCCGTATTTTATTGAAAGGTTTTTTTTTTGCTTGGAATGGTTACGCTGTAAAAAAAAAATAGCTCGTAAGAAAACTGAGGAAAGACTGAGAGCAATGTTGCCAGTGAAAAAACATTTAATAGAAGGAAATAAAACGTATAAATCCGGTTGTTTTTGGGCAAGACTGTTAATGTGTTATTGCCATTATTCCACATGACTGACTGTGTTTTTAACATTTTTTTAATTAACATTTATTTAATACTGAACAAACCTAAGCAAATGTTTTCAATCAGTAAAAACTCTTTGTTTATAAGACTCGCTGAAATAAAGCAAGGCTGTCTATATTTAGCTGTGTTTTTTCCTTATATTATATTACTGCTGGTAGCACCATCCAACAGCCAATGACATTGTCTTCTAAGGGTATGGAAAACAAATCTTTATTCAGGAGGCAAACATTAAATAACTATGAAGGATTTCCATCCAGAAAAATTATTGATGGCTCTTTCTCTAACAATGTAAATTCGACATGGGAGTACTGAATGACTACAAATCAACCATGCCCAGTGAACAGTGCTTTCTCTAATTATGTGAAATTTGTATTATTGCTAAGGGTTAGTAACTAAGTGGCTGTAGGTTCGATTCCAAGGTGGAGCACTGCTGTTGTGACTTCGAGCAAGGTCGTTGCAGTCACCTATCCTACGGCGCTCGCTCATCGTCTTCCGTTAATGTTTTTGTTTTCGCTCATTTCTACTCGATTTTGTGACTCGCTCAATTCGAGATTCCCTTTTGACTCCGCACTCGGTTATCTGCTACGTGCATTAGACGAGCGTTGTCTTGGAGACTTTGATTAGTCATTGAGTGCAGCTGTGGTGCATTTCCTCTTGTCCAATGAGGGCGTGACACACTTCCTGTTGGCATTAAAAGAGGCAGAAAATGTAATATTGAGGTTTCATCCTGTAATCTCTTGCTCTGCACTTTGTGGTAGCAGCTTTATTTTAGCTTAAAACTCAGCTGGTTTTTCAGGACTGTTTGGTTGGTTAAGCTGTAAGCTGTAGAGAATTGCGAAGCCTCGCTATTTTTGAGGTGTTCTATTTAAAAACACACCTATGCTAGATCACCTGCGTTATTATTCGAACTAGACTAATAATTGCACATTCATACTACTTGCCTGAATGGTTGCCTTGGCCTGCAGGCTTTATGTTGTTTTTTTATTTTTTTTAAAGTTGGGCTCTGAGAATAATCCTCCTTCTATCCACATGGTTCTTTTTATTTTCTGTTCAATAGAAATGGAAAAAATTGTTTAGATTTAAATTATAAAGGGGAGAAAACTAAATTGAGTTTTTCTTTGAAACTGAAGCGGCATTTTTTGTTGTATATTGAAGAGGCATTTGTTTAATGCATCATGTCGTCCATATAAAATATAATCATCCTTCCCTTATTTTATGTAGTTGGAACTAACATGAGTTGTATAAATATCCAGCTGTATAAATTAATTGTATGTAAAAAAAAAATCAGAAAATAATAATAATAATAAATATCAAAGCTGTGCAATTTGCTCCTGATAATGGCTTTTTTTTTTTTACAGCACTGATTATTCAAGAATGGAGAATAAATGTTTATTTTTTAACGACCATGTTGTTAGCACTGCCGGTTATTTTTGAAAAATGTTATTGCAAGCAGAACCAAGGTATGAACCACACCATGACTGAAAAGTGGTGAGTGGAACCAATGGGATCCTTGGATTCTGTGAACCTTACAGCACGCAGGGGTGCAGAGCGAGGGTTGATCTGGTTTCCTGCCAACGTGTGCTCTCAATTACTTAAAGGGTAATTCCGCCGGAAAATGATGTTTGATTCGAAGAAAAGTAGCTCTCCTCCTGATTAAAATGAGCTCTCAGCCAACTCTCTACCTGTAGTGAGCGCAGAGATATAGCCCCAAACTACTGCGCATGTACCAGGTACCTGCTTTACTGTGAAATACAACGGCCAAGAGCCGTAATATCTTCAGGAAACAACGTGTCAATGGCAAGGATGGCATGAAATGGCAAGGATTTGTTTTCCCTCTCGCTGGCTCCGCCTACGTGCCTGTGTAACTTACACGCCCACTTGACGCCACTGTAGTTTTTCAAAAACGAGGAACGGTAGAGGTGTACGTCATTATGACATGTACCTCTCCCAAAATTGTATCTTTATCTGTGGTTATCTCAGCCCAGAAATGATTTTGGCCAGCCACAAAGAGAGACTTAATTAGTTGCGCTTGAACTGTTAAATAAGGTTAATGTTTTTTGGTGGAATTACCCTTTAATAGCCCAATCATTTATTTGATGTGTGTGTGTGTGTGTGTGTGTGTGTGTGAGAGACTTGTTTAAACCAATTATTCTGGCTTACAACAGGTGTATACATCAGTGTTGGTTCTTTCCTGTATCTGGACCACAGCAAAACGCACACCACACACACACAGCCTCCTGGAAGGGAGTTTCTGTGGTGTTGGAGGGTGGGGCCGATGCCAGGCTTTTTGTTGATGTAATCAGATACTAAACTGCGCAGCCAAGCCCGATAGCCCAGCGTTCTCATAGCTGAAGGCTGAATAAACTACTCCAACCTCAGAATGCCTCTGAAGATGAAAGGAGCCTCGTTTCTTAAAATAGCACAGAGGTCACAGAGTTAAGGCAGAACCCTTTCTGGCCGTGTGAATTGTGCTCAGCTCTGCTAGTCAACACATATTTCAGGGCATGAGGGGAGGACTCTTCCAAAGCGCAATGAATAACAGCCTGGGTTACCAGGCCTGAACAAAATGCTCTTTGTCCAGTGAAAAATAAGCGCGCAAATGAACACGCGTCAAAGAGTATGGGCATCATCAGGTGGATCAGATGAGCCGGTCAGCTTGGCATCAGGCTCAGAACCCAAATAGTGTGATCTGGGGGGCATTTCACGAAGCAGGATTACAGAGTTAGCTGGATAGTTACTGAGTAAAACCTGGAACCCTCTCAAATCTAGAACATGGACTGAAGTAAAATGAGCTGTTCTGGGGTTTACTCAGTGCAGTTATCTATCTAACTCAGTAATCCTGCTTTGTGAAATCCCCCCCTAGAGAGATCTAAAGACAGTGGGTGGACTCGTTTTCACCATGTCGGGCTATCCCGCATCACATGGTTTTGTGCAACATTCATGGAGAACACGCCCATTTGGTGATGGTAGGGTAGCTTGCAAAACGAGCCCACCCACTCTCGTCTTTTGGTGTGGGAAGAGCGTTCAGGCCACACTGGGGATGTGCAGCTTAGCCCATTGGTCAGATTGTCAGAGGGGCGGTACACGGAAGTGTGATGTATTTGATGTTATGACGACGACGACGACCTCGCAGCGAATACGGCTGGGTCGGCTTGTGTTGAGCCATGTTTGCGCCGGTTCCCGTTTGATTTAAATCAACCAGAAAGCCCCTCCTTCGCCCGTGTTCGCGGGGGAGCGTCACCGATGTGGGCGCACCACTGACACCTCCTCTTACTGGGTGCGCTCCTAAACCTGGCGCCGGTTCATCGCTGATTACCGAGCGGTGAGGGCGGTGAAAACTGTGTACACGGAGTCTAGTCTGTCAGCCGGCAGCAGCAGTCACGTGATTTTTGCCGGCCTCCATTGGCCCGTTGTGCTTTGTCGCATGTGATGATTGTTGTCTTTTCGAGTTGTCTTTGCCGAGAGTTCAGACGGGCGCAAGCGGTGTGTGCCGTTTTTAAAAGGACTGGAAACCTCATCCATTCGGCACAAACTCTGCCTGTGGAGAGTGCCCACTATTCAAGTGCTTCTCTATGTTTCATAGGGCACAATCAATTAGGAGCTTCTGGTCGGTCGGTGTCGGGAAGTGACTGGGTGGAGTTTTCACTTGATTTAAACCAGGCCCTCTTAGGTCATACCGGGTGTCTGTAATCGTGCCCATAAATGTCTAAGCATGCCCATAGTTTAAGGGTGACTCTCACGATAGATTCTCCTGCACTGATTTGATTTGATTGGTTATAAGATATTGGTTACTTCCTGAAAAGTGGGTGGGTTTATAGCTCTAAACTTCACTGCTTTCTCCTGCCTAATAGCAGGTGTAGTATAAAGCTGTCATAGGGGAATACAGACGGAAAATATGGATGCATAAAATACACTATTTAATATTTTTAAATAAATAATAAGGCAGGAGAGTGATGGAAAGTGGAACCAATTGAACTGCCAATCAAAAGTCTTGTTCTCTTCTGCCAATCGCAACCGTGTTCCTTTCTGCCAATCATTCTGCTAATCACAGCCCTTCTGCCAATCACAGGCCTGTTATCTTATCGATGGGTACATTCCAATTGCTTATTTTATCTGTCATCGTCTTCTCACGATTGAGGTCTGCCTCGATTGAGGTCCGCCATCTTTAAGGACGTTCAAAACCGCAAAATGCTCCTCGGAGGAGAGAGGAGTGGGGACAAAGTGTTCAGAAAGTGTAGTCTTTGCGAAAGCCTTTTCTTGGAACGTGTTACATGTATACATTATCCACCACTCTGCACATCTTCCATGTCACAGGCACATTCCTACACAAATAAAATTTTACCTTTTCTTTACATTTATTATAAATCGCTAATCCATAATGACACTCATTCTTTATAACTAACAAAAGCCACATTTATTCATGATAAAAAATAAGCTAGAAAGCATTAAGTTAATGTGATTGATTTAAGGAAGCCACTGTTTGGTTCCCTAAATCAATCAGTCTGCCAATCAGTAGGACGTTGAATGGTTAAACTTCCAGAGGCCTCGCCAGGAAACTGTTGTACTGCGCCAGGAAACTGTTGTACTGCGAATCAAGTCTATTTGGTTGGAATTGTTCTCAATCCCTCACTCCCGGCCGCTATTCCGTAATTAATAGCTGTGGGAATCCGTAGCGATGCCACTCTTGTAGCTATGATAAGGTGGCTGAAACCTTCTGGGCAGCAGGCATGGCTGACAGACAAATGTATGACATGTGAGTGGTATTGGGACAATCCTAAAATCTTAGAGGAACGAGGAGCAAGGAACGGGGAGGCTCCCGGAGGATACTTCAGCAAAGATAGACAAGTGTAGCCTTTACGGAAGTCTTTTCTGGAACATGTGATGTAGGCTATACATCAGTGGTGCCCAATCATGTGCCATGGAGGGCCGAGAGTATGGAGGTTTTCATTCCAACCAATCACTTCTAATGACTGAGCAAGGATGTTCCATTTACCTAATATATGTTTCCTCGATTCCTCCGTCCTCGTATCTTCTCTTTTCTCAAGGACAGAAAATAAGTGATTGGAATGGAGCCAATAAGTTGCTGTAGTTGAGCTAATTTTTGGTAGAAAGGCATTATGGTCCATTATTGTCACACCACACTGGTCTTCCACAAAAGAGGCATGTACATCTTTTGAGGACTTTTGCAGCCTTCTGTGATGTCATAGACAGAAGTTATTTTTCACCAGAAATCTGCATGGTGATGGTTTCCCTTATATTGCACTTGCCAAGTAATTAGCTCTTAATGGGTTACTTCAGAAGTGATAAAAATGAAGGCAACGTATTCTTGTCTGTTGTGAAGTCGTTACACTTGCTTGCTGTTTCATTTAGAAATTAGTTAATTAACTGAGATCTTCTAATGAGACACATCTTGTCATCAATCATTTCAAATGAGGCTGTTTGGAAAACAAGGTGGGTAGGAATTAGGGCTGGGCGACATTTATCAATTATCGAATGCAATAACAGCCGTCGCCAACATGTGAGGTTTTGCCTTTTTTTCTTTTCTGATGTGGTAGTAAACATCCAAACTTCAGAGGCCACGTGAACCGGTGAACCGGTGTGCCGTTACGCCTACGTTGGTGACGCTTCCCGGCAAACACGGGCAAAGGCTTTCTTGTTTATTTAAATCGAACAGAGACCGGCGCAAACATGGCTCAACAAGTCATAATCCCCAGCCGTAATCGCTGCGAGGTTGTCGTCATCGCAACATTACGCCGCCCGGTGCATCAAGAGTACGCCGGCTCTTTTAAATCGCATGCAATCAGTGCTAATCCGGTTAACCCGGTCCCTGCCCGCGCACTTAATCAAACCCTCTCAAATGCTTCCGGAAAAAAAACATCACCATTGATATCTATCGGGGGTGTGTCCCAATATCCTTCACTTCTCACAATGTTTTCTCCTACCCGGAATTATGCAAAACTGCCTGAATGTTTTGAGTACAAGGAGTTGCACAGTATACAATGCACCTGACATTGCAGTTCGCATTGAGACATTCATTCATTTGTAATTATTAATATGTAATCCACAACATTAGATCGGTTTCCAGGGCACGGAGGAGAGGAGGCGGTAGTGGAGGAAAGGAGTGCATCTTTTGAGTATTGGGAGGCACCCCAGGTGTTCATAAGACAGCCAATCAGCGGCAAGTTCATACAGCTTCCATTTGATCATGTGATGTGCTTTTGTCAATCACATCGAAAACAGTGGTGACATTTTTCCCCGGAAGCATTTCACGGCCTCTGAAGTCGATGATTGAATTGAATTCGATAATTTTATCGATGCAGTATATGGCCCAGCCCTTGTAGGAATCACGCTCACATCGAAACATGATCAATCTTTTTTATTTTGTACAGCTTGGTATATGAATGGAGATTTATTTCGATATGTAATGCCACCTGTTTTCACTTTCCTCCCCGAGAGGAACATTCCAGCTCACTGGGTGTACTGCCTGTAATATCTCTCTCCTTCTATCTCTCTCTCTCTATGCCTCTTTCTCTCTCACACACACACACACACACACACACACACACACACGTATACACACTCAAAAAGGTGAGAGCAAGAATAATATAGACAATGAGGGTATAGATCTGATAACTGTCAAATATGAATCACCATATGACTCACCATGGCTCTTTACCGTCCATATTGTTTTTTGTTATGTTAACATTACACTTATTGATTATAAATGGCCTCTGTGCCGTCTTCGTAATGCTGGCTTTTTATTTTCTTGACAGTAACACTGATGTTTCCGCTACTGTCACTCTGGATTAGAGCTTCTACCTAGTGACTGTCATTTTATGACTCATACAAAGCCACAAACACAGTCCCTATATAGTAGAAATGGATATGATGGATGTTACTTTGCTTAAATGCGTGATATGATGACTGTATGATATGAAAATAGATCGGTGGCCTAAGATCAGGTCAGCCTTGTAAATTAGTTTTATTTTTTCACAGTTTTCTGAATAATTCAGTTTTGTTTTAGTTATGATGGATTATGCAACTTGCTATGTCATGGTATTGTCACATAAGCCGGTATAAACTTGTATGTAGCGCTTAAGCACTATGTGCTACATAAGCAGTATGTGCTACATACTGCATATGAAGGAGTATGTGCTACATACTGCTTATGAAGGAGTATGTGTAGCTTTGGTGAAGGATTTATTTAGTAGAATAAAGTTCTGTTCTATGCTCAGAGGAGGCAAGCGTCTGGACGGTACGCTCGAGAGCGTTTGTTTTCTGCGGTCGTCATTATCGTATGCAGCCTCCAATGGCAGCCTTTCATTACGAAAGGAACGCAAAACACCATCCCTCTCTCCGTCACTGACGTCTAACATCTGCGATGAGAGGACGGTGTGTCGTTTTACAAATCCACCCTGCCTTCGCAGATCTTGTTGTCTATTATAGGTTTCAGATGATTAACTCTTTCTGTTAGTAACAGTGGGGCTAGTTGCCTGTAGAGGGGACTATTGAGGACTATTTCCATCATTGGAGTACAGTTAAAGAAAGCCAAAGATAGCACAGATTGCCAAACTAAATATAGTGAAATGTTTATGAAAGGACCTGATATTATCTTTGCCTCTCTGTTTGAAGTCTCCATGCTCAAAGTTTCTATTTCCCATATTTATCTTACTGGGACGTGTGCTGAATGGTAAAATGTATTTTGTGTAAATCTTGAAAATGTTATTTTGGTTTTGCTGTGATGAGCTTAAATATTCTAAAGGACTCAAGTTATCAGGAAGGAGGGGTGGAGTGCTGATGGTTCAATAAAAAAGTACATACACACACATCAAATGTCCCAACCTTTCCGCCTTTTGTCAACTCATTAGCAAGATCGCGTACAACATAGCTTTTTTACGTTAAACAGGGAATGAGTGAGCCTATTTTACAAATTGCACAATGCTTGGGGAGGCCATGCTTTTATGCAAGCAGGGATTATGACATGGATCCTGGAAGTGTTTTAAACCTGAATTCCAAGCACTAAAATTCAGTAGACTGTCACAGCTGGAGCATCCATTCCAGTGCTAATGGGGCTCAGATGTGGGGCTGTTTCAGCCCTTTCTGTGCCCAATGCTATTGGCTCAGTATGGCTCAGTATGGCTCAGTATGGCTCCATGCCATTGGGAGGAAAGAGCCGGCCGTTTAAATACAATTAACTTAAAATTTTCGTCTTGCACATGTCTGAGGTACAAAAATTTATTCATCTGTTTTTTAAATGATTGCTTAACACCTTTCAGTATAAAGTCCTGGTTATACGTGAAGTTTTAGGACCAATGTATGCATATTAGCTAGGTCATATTTAAAAGTTTTGTTTAGCTGGTATAGAGGTTACATACGCTGGTTAATATTTCGAGCAGGGGTGGCCGATATGGTGATTTTATATCCTCACCGTGATGCACCTTTTCACGCAGATCATACCTCAGACCTTTTTGACGAGATACTCTGGTAATAGTTTCTGACAACCTGACATGCTGGCCAGCATTGCCTGCTTTGAAAAGTCATGATATTTCAGCCAAGGACCTTGTCACCATATTGAAGTTGAACTGCAGTAAAACTGCATAGTATTTAGCCCCGTTACATTTGTGTTCTCACCTACGGTCACTCATGCATGTCAACGTATGATAACTTTCGTGAAAATGTCTGTGGTAACCATGGTTTCACAGTACCAATGAGTAACATGAATATTATTATTAATGAATAGAAGTAATCAATATTAGTATGTACAGTGCCCTCCACTATTATTGGCACCCCTGGTAAAGATGAGTAAAAAGGGTTATAAAAAATTATTATAGCTTATTTAGCTTAATCTCACACTGAAAAAATTAGAAAAAATATCTATTATGAGAAAAAAAACAATTATTTTTAACAAAACCATGTGTGCCACAATTATTGGCACCCCTGCATGTATATATAAAATAAAGTAATCATTTTAAATATTTGATCGCATATTCTTTGCATGCCATAACTTCCTGATGTCTGTGACCCAACAACATCAAAAGACTCTTGATATCTTATTTTCTGGTACTCTTACTAGTGGTACTATAACGTCTCTGCATTTGAATGGATTTCTATGGGAATTGGGGGGTGGGACTAGATTTAGCTGTAAATTACACTGGAACAGTATGGAATACATGGTTGGTAAAATGGCTGTAAGTCATCAAGGGTCTGAGGTATCAAACAAGCCTCAAATCATCACTCTGCTGCCAGATGTGCAGTATATATGGATGGATCACTTTAAGGGTTGTTTCTCCTGACAAATTTTTATATTGAACTCTATAGAAAATATGTCAGGAGAAGAAACCCTTCAAGTTATCCGTCCATATGTACTGTGTTTCTGGCAGCAGAGTGATGGCTTGTTTAATACGTCTGTAATGGATTTTAGTGGCGGATAATCAAACGCGAAGGTAAGGGGATCAGAACAAGTCACTCATGCAGTGAGGACCAATAAAGGGAGTAACAACAATAATAAATGCAAAGAAAGAAAAGACAGGAAACTACTTCTTTGTGGCTAAACAGCCAAATGAAAATCAACCCACTAAAATAGGGTGAACTCTAATAACGAGTGAAACACAAACTAAATCTCCCCAGCTCAATACTGGAGCCAAAACGGGAAACTTAGCAAAGAAAAGAACACCTTCGACATATGAGTTCAGGCGGCCGAAAAGATGTAAAACCAAAACGAAACAAACAAACAAAAACTGTCTCAGAGAGAACAGCAAAGAATAAAATAAATAGCATAAAATGCTAACAGGAGGAATAATACCTATACCTGAAATAAAAGCTAATGGCAAGTCCCCCGTGAACATAAACAGCGTTTAATATCACAAGGTCGCTAGTACATGGCTATACCTGGCTATACCTGGCTATACCTGGCTCAATGCAATGTCGAACGTGGAACAAATCAGATTCTCAATCGGGAAACTAGGACGAGAACCGCAACGGAAAAGAAAATAAAAACCCACAAACCATGACTACGTCAGACCCTTGATGACTTGATGAACCATTTAGCCAACCTAAAGTCTTTTGATGTTGTTGGGTCACAGACATCAGGAAGTCACGGCATGCTCCTGACCGCGATTCCAACTCGCTTGTGCGTGACGATTCTCGCCGAGTCCTTCCCCCCACCCCGGGAGCGGGCGCCAGTTTCAACTGCCACAAGGCACCCTGCATACTCGGATCTGGCAGGACAAGGGATCCGATTACTTTTTGAATTACAAACGGTTAACTTTATGGTGAACCACTTTGTTTAAAAGCTATTTTGTACCTTTTTTTTTCTTGTGTTGAGTGAATTTCTGAAATTAGTGAGATTATTTTACAGTATTTGCACTAAATTAATCACTAGCAATTTTAGAGTGAAAGATGCTAGCATATCAAAAAAGATCAGAGTTAACTTTTGCAAAATATGATGTAATTGACCTATCGCTAAGTCCCGCCCCTCTTCGTTAGTGTTCCACTCAAACAAACAATTGATTTCATGTCAGAACTTTACAGCTGCAGCACCCTTTCTGAACAATTTCGACAATATATTAAATCTGTATGCCAGGGTTTTTCTGACATAGTAAATTATTTGGCGGACGCCAAAATTATTTCACGGACCACCAAAGGGAAATCACGACCGCCAAAATGACAATAATTGAGAAAACGGCAAATAAAATCATATCCGAATGAATTTAATTAAATTCTTTGATGCATTATGGTCTTTCGGCCAGCGGATGGTGATATGTTGTACTAGTCGTTTTCATGATGTTGGTACTAGGAGACGAGTAGAATAAGCATAGAACCATAGAATAAAAATGCGGCTCAGCTATTTTGTGGCAACCAAAACTAATTTTTTTTCTCTCCAAAACCTCTCGTAAATATATGTTACTGAAACCAAATATCTTACCTGTATATGCGGCTACCGCTGTGTTATGATTAACCCTGAAGAGTTTATCTTGTTACATGTCGCCAAAGTCCCGTACAGTCGACATTTCCACATCGACCACCTATCGTATTTAGGGTTGAAAATAGTCTACGTTGCTGTTGTTATGTAAAAACACACACGGTGCTTTTGTACGTTTAAAAAAAACTTTTATTTTATCAAAATAGCCTAAATGTTTTAATATTCAAAAAGCTTCAAGGATATTTGATTTTTAAAACCTAACCCTACTGGTAGGCTACTTTACAACCAAAGCCTACGGGCTCTTTGTACTCCAAAAACTGTATTTACGGTAAAATTCATGCAAAAACCTTTTCTGCTCGGGCACTGCGTGCACTCGCCTAGGTACCACCAAAACCCAATTCTCAGCCAGGAAAAACCCTGTATGCAATACATTTAATAGGCTACCATAGGCTAAATACAGGGAAATAGTTTTGTATCAATGATACAAAACAGCTTAAAATCTCTGTTGTGTTATAGCAAACAATTTGTCATTGGGATTTTCAGCACCCTGAGTTCAAAACACCTTCCCGCGCCTATGGTGATTATGAATACCGGCATTAACATTGCAGCAGTGCGGTCTCAATAACTGAAGCGCTGAAGTTAACACATTGTTACTTTGTGAGCACTGGGATATTTAGCTAATAGCTAACATTAAGTTAGCACAAACGCATTTGTCGCTGGTTTTGGGATTCGGAAAAGGGGGAAATAATTACTCTTTAATTACTCTTCCCTTCAATCTTTCAGGGTACCCGGTGTAGGTACTACAGGTTTCCCAAGCACATCTTTTTACCCTCCTGTCTGATTCAATTTATAAGTTTTTTTTTTTAACGATTTTCAGTAAGCTACTGCAATCTTTCCATTTCAATGCATCTTGACCGAACCGCTTTTCCGAGGTCAGCATGCATAGTATCGGTTGCTAAAGTATGATTGGACAATATCTGGTTTGGGAAGGAGCCTAGCGATAGGTCAATTGTCATTTCACTTAAATTTCTGTTCCACAGGACATTTTATATGATGCTTTATATGGGACCCTGAAACCATTCAGTAACTGGACATTTTTGGAGACAATAATAACTGTTGTTCAGAATGGTCATACGCACAAACCAGGGCATACGTGGGTTAAATGTGTCTGGAAGGATGGACATATCCTTACTTCATGCACACTACACATGACTGAAAGTGACAAAAATACATTTTTCATTAAGTGAAAACATTAGTGAAGATTTTTGTCAGTATTTATGGTAACTTTATGGTATTCCATGTTACCTACGTTGGAGTTACTCAGTAATAACCTCTTACCAAATTAGTTATGATTTAACTACACAGGTATGGGTCCAGGACAGGTGCAACTTAATGTAAAGTGTTCCCGTATTTATTATATGTGTGCGTGCCATAGGTAATCTATGGTCAAGTGCGTGAGTTTTACACACACACACACACAAACACACACAGACGCACAACAATTCAATTTGGGTGGCTAGTTTATTGCTGTTTTTGGTTTAGCAAATGGCCTGCATGTTTTTTGTAGTATACGCGGTCTAATTCGAGGGCTTGCATGTCAGACCTCAAATATGTCATCGATCAAAGGTCTTCTTAAACCCTCTATTCTTGCCAAACTGCTCTCAAAGTGAACATGTCTGGAAGATTGGTGGGTGAGGGAAAGATCTGGGTGCACTTTATGTTCTCTTTTGATCATAAGTGGAATGGCATGGAACCGGTCCCGTTCCACTGCTGCTGAAAACAGGGCAGCGATCATAATTGGCAGCGTGTATATTACATTCGATAACCACCTCATTAGCACAACTTGAGTTTGAGGGTCTCTTCAGTGAGGCTATTTTAAAATGGAGAGGGAGGACTGTTTTGGGGGGAAAAGAGGGTTTGTAACTGACACCTGGGGGCTATTTCACAAAGCAGGATGACTGAGTTAGCGGGATAGCGACACTGAGCAAAACCCGGAACCCTCACAACTCTGTAACATTTACTCAGTGCAGTTATCCAGCTAACTCGGTAATCCTGCTTTGTGAAATACCCTCCTAGTCTGCGTCCTAGCTTGTGTTTGTCTTAGAGTTCTGTGAGAAACAACACGATTTGCTCAGAGATGGTACTTCATGGCAGGTTAAATGGACCGCATTTTTTCCATCATATATCAGGCTTCGAACTGCTACATTTACTTTTATCAGAATGGAAATTGCGACAAATTAAAGTCATTTTCAAGTAAGTGTTTTTCCATCACATTTGGAACAAAAAAAAAAGTTTGTTTGCGTGCGCATGCATGCACGTGCATGTGTGTGCATAAAAGCATAACTATAAACATACCTTTCAATAAACCGCACATGATTTATGTATTTATTTGAAGGTAAAACTGGATGCTGCTCATGTTAACAATAAAATAAATGGAAGAATGAACCTAAATAAGCAAATCATTTGCAGCAACCCAAATGTTATTTTTCAAATAAAAGCCATGTGAAATAACCTCTTTCAGCACTATTGCAATCTTAATGGAAAGCACTACTTTTTATTTTTCTTTAAAAAATGTGGCAAACACATATGTTTGCACTAGATTTTCACTGATGATAAGCGAAAACAGTCCTTCCACATCTTTCAACTTGAGGAAGTGTTGGTACTATAACTGTGAATTGCATGATGGTATCTTGTCATACAATGAAAGAAAGGAAATCTGATAATTGGAAGACACATGGACGGCGGCACGGCAAGAAGGTCACGGGTTCGAGTCCGGGCCAGGGGCCTTTCTGTGTGGAGTTTGTATGCTCTCCCCGTGTCCAGGCTAGGCTAATTGGCGACTCTGAATTGCCTGTGGGTAAGGGTGTGTGAGTGCATGGTGTGCGTGTCCTGTGATGGATAGCGTGTTAATGGCAGCTCTTGGTTGGCAGTCGCTGCTATCTTAACCTGAGCCCCATGTTGCAATTTGTAGGGGTCAAAGGTCATGACCCCAGGCTCAGGAAAATGACATTGGCTAAAATCTTGAGAATATGGACAGCACGCAGCAGGGGCCTCATCTGGCTAGCTTCACAGGGAACACACACACACACACACCACTGGTGGCCAGGACTGCCAGATCACTGAACCCCATGGTTCTGGAATGTCTTGCTGCCGGCCGGCTCCAGAACACAAAGCTATTCCAGCGTGCCGTTTGTTTCGGGTTTGGAAGCTTGTGGACTGTTTTCCAGAGCCTTCTGCGTCCGATTAATTTGGGATGACGAGGAGCTGGGTTACACGGCCAGGGGGAAGGGTGGAGGGTGGTGTGGTAGAAGGGGGTATAGAGGGGGCAGCTCGATGCTCTGGCCCCACGCTGTGGAAACGTAGCTGCGTTGTGATCCGCTGAAGAGATAGGAGTATTGCCTTCCAAACCTTACCAAGTCTGCCAGTTCAGGATGGCCAAATCCTAGCCAGACACAATTACTGAAAACTGCTTGCAATCAAACATAGGAACTGCCGAAGAGTCCGTAATGTCCGCCAGATGAGAAGGAGGACGAGGTGGGCGGGGGGGCCAGGGCCAACATGCAGGAGAATGGGGGTTGAGGAGAAGGGGGGCTTTTGGGAGGGGTGTGCTGATCTTGTTAGATCTCTCTGATCTTGTTAAGACGGAGGCAGATCTAGAGAGGAAGGCTATGAATGGAGGAGTTTATGAAATGGGGGATGGAATGCCCTCAGTTAAAAGATCTTTGGGCCAAACTTTTGATTGAGGCAAAATGAAAGCGTTTCCAAAAACTGAAGCTTTTTGCACTTGGACTGCATCTTCTTGGCTTTCTCCAGGGATAAAGGGATTTGTGGTGGTGTATTGGGGATTCAAGCTAGGTTCCTGGCTTTCTGCGTGGGCTATGTCCTGTCACAGTCCCGGATCAAACCCTGAGCGTGATGGTGCTGAAACATTCCAATTTTTATGCAATTTCCCAAAATTCACCAAGGGCTGTAACTGTATTGCAGAATGCAGTAGGGTCACAATGGACGTTTGGCAGAGCCATAACTTGTTACCAACTGGAATTGGTAATGATGGAGCAGACCATGATTCTAAAAAAATCTGTGGAGCTATGTCTGTCTACTCATATTGTCTTAAGGAAAGAGAGTTGGAGACCAGCGACCTCCCGTAAGGAAACGCCCGATACCCCTGTTCCTCGTGTGCAGCCCAGCGCATTCAGGATACTGTATTGCAGTCATGGAGCCAGACGAATCCTTCAGTTGTGCAGCTGTGAAATGTATTCATGGGCCTGGGCCCATGCCAGATTTCTTCTACAGAAGTGAAGCCACCGTGGAGATGTTATGACTTTCTGTTGAGATGAACTCATCCATGAATCAATTAAATACAGTGTTCCAGGTTTATGATTTCTCTTCACTCTTTATAAACTGTGAGATAAGTATGCAGATTAAAAAATAAAAATAAAACCGTTAAGAGTAAACAAGGGACATAACCCCAGGATGAGAATAACTGTCCAAATCGTTAAATGCTTGTAGCTGGGACATCATTCCATAGCCAGCAATGATTTGTAGAGAGAGTGCAGTCCATAAGTATTTGGCTCTGTACCCCAGCACATTGGGTTTGAGGTGAAACAACGAATATGAGGTTAAAATGCAGACTGTCAGCTTTAATGAGCAGGTATTTACATCCATATCGGGTTCACCATGTAGGAATTGCATCCATTTTTATACATAATCCCCCCATTTTGGGGGACCAACAGTAATTGGACAATTTGCTGATCAGCTGTGTGCTGTTGCATCATTAGTAAAATGCTAACAAAAAGTTGATTCTAGGTGTGTAATTTGCATTTGGAGTCGATTGCTGTTGTCTCTCAACATGAGGACCAAAGAAATGTCAATGCAAGTAAAGCAGGCCATCATGGGGTGGAAAAATCAGAATAAATCGATCAGACACAGCCAAAACACTGTGTGTGTCAAAGCCAACTGTTTTGTAAATTGTTAAGCAAGAACGCATTGGTGCGCTCAGCAATAGCAAACAACTTGGTAGACCATGGAAGACCACTGTAGTGGGTGACCAAAGAATACTTTCAATTGTGAAGAAAAGCCCCTTTTAACTGTTGAACAGATGAACACACTCCAGGATTTCGGCATAGATGTGTCAAAGACTGAAATAAAAAGAAGACTACAGCAGAGAGAAGTGTGTATAAAGAAAGGAACTGCTCATGATCTTTGTAAAACATGGTGGAGGTAGTGTTATGGCTTGGGCATGCATGGCTGCCACTGGAACCGGCTCACTTGTTTCTTTTGATGATGTGACTATTGACGGCAGCAACAGGATGAATTCTGAAGAATAAAGAAATATCGTATCTGCTCAGATCCAACCAAATGCATCAAAACTCGTTGGACAGTGCTTTACCTTGCAGCAGGACAATGATGCTAAATAAACGGCTAATGCCGAGCTCACACTACACGACTTTTGCCCCGATTCTGACAAACTCCTGACAAATTTTCCAGTCTTATGATAATCTTTAAAAAATCTGCAAGAAATCTTGGTTCCATCGGCTGGAACGGTCTTTTGATCTGAGATGGTCAAAGACGCGATTATTTCTGTCGTGAACCAGTCTGGACCTCGTCGGGAGAGCCTACAATCTTTTAAAACTGGTTTGATTTTGTCGGGAGTCCTGGCTGACTTCATCGCTCTACTAGAATGTCAACAGCGACAACAAACGCAACGAAAAACGGTTTGAAATGATCCATACTTCCGTAGCCTTGGCAACTGTGCGTGGAAATTCGACCTCTTGATTTAGTCCTGTATAAATCGTGTGATGTGCGACCCCCGAGTAATTCTCTGTCTTCCTAAAGTTGCCTAGTGTGCGCAGTATCGTGCAGCGATTCGTTAAAGACGGTCATTTTACAGTCGTTAGATGTGAGCTGCTCTCCTCGGACGGGATTTTGTAAACATTTAAAAGTCGTGTAGTGTGTGCTTAGCTTAAAGCAACCAAGACGTTTTTCGGGGGCCAAACAGTGGAATGCTCTTGACTGTCAATCTCCCGACCCTGAATCCAATTGAGCATTCGTTGCTGAAGACAAGACTGGAGGCAAAAAGCCCCTGAAACAAACAGGAACTGAAGATGGCTGCAGTATTATAAACCTTTATTGATCCCCGAGGGAAAATGCAGGTGTCCAGTGCAGCAACAGGTTACAGGCAGAAACAAGAAAAGCACAGGCAAACATTTTAATATGGGTAGCTACCAAATAAAAAGATTTAAAGACAAAAGTGCATTCGCGAAAACAAGTATGCTTACATAAATAAATAAATAAATAAAGTGTCTATAGGGTCTACGAAGTCTGTAGTCCTGTCAGAGGCTGGCCTGTACCGGCCTGGCAGAGCATCACCAGGGAAGATACCCAACGTCTGGCGATGGGTCACAGACTTCAGGTAGTCATCGAATGCAAGGGATTTGCAACTAAGTACTAAATATGACGACTTCAGGAATTAAGATTATGTTGTCAAACTACTTTTGGTCCCCTAAAATGGGGAGAATATAAGTAAAAATGGTTGTAATTCCGACATGGATCACTGGATATGAATACCCTTACATTAAAGCTGACAGTCTGTACTTCTCAAATTCATTGCAACTTTTTAAAAAGAGCCGAAACAATAAAAACTGAATCACTTTAAGCAAGCCTAATCTCTTGTATGAAAAAGAAAACGCTTAAAATATGCAAATGATTCACACATTAGAATTATTATTCAGTAACAAAAAAATTTTGAAATGTTTATTTTTTGTCCAGACGCCATAGTTATAGCTGCACAGGTTTTACTGGGTGTCCAGTATTCATTATTTTTATTGGCTGTTCTCCATGAAGATGTGGGTGTTTCCAATAATAAACTCACTGAGGTATTGATAAGTGGAAGCAGACTTATCAGTTTACCATCGCTCTTCACTGGAGTTGAAGATGTCGGGACTGATCCGGGAGTGCGGGCACTCTTCAGAAGGCAGCCAGGGAAGGGAAGGAGAAGATAATGCGGGGCGACGACTAGGAAGGTTGACGCAGTTTGGCGCTCCGTTTCGAGACCGCAACACTGTGTATGGAGGAAAGTCGTGGAGGCGGAGTTTGTGTGTAGGACTGCTTAATGACACATGGGCAGCGGGGGCTATTTTTAATCATAGCTGTATTCCACTTTAATTAACTTAATTAGTTTGATTAATGCAATGATTCTATTGAATGTCTTTATTTAATATGTTTGTTTGTGTGTTGTGGGTCTGCCAAACTCTTTTTTGTTGTTGCTGGGGCTACAACTGAAGTTCCCTCATGGGAAAATAAAAGTTATTCTATTCTATTCTATTATATTCTATTAAAGGGAATCCATGGATCACTGGATATGAATACCCTTACATTAAAGCTGACAGTCTGTACTTCTCAAATTCATTGCAACTTTTTAAAAAGAGCCGAAACAATAAAAACTGAATCACTTTAAGCAAGCCTAATCTCTTGTATGAAAAAGAAAACGCTTAAAATATGCAAATGATTCACACATTAGAATTATTATTCAGTAACAAAAAATGGGGTATTATTGCGGTAAATCCCAGATAACTGCCGCCGGATGTCCGCCCCATGTTCTCTCCGGGAGTCGCTGTTCTTTAATCACGGCCTGGATATCACAGACTCGCGGGGCAGCCGCTTTCGGCAGGTTCTGCATGGCAAGACCACAAAAGCCCTTCGTGAGACCCTGACGAATGTTTATACCCTTTTTTTAATCTTTTTTTTTTTTAAGATAGCCTCGTTTAAGTCTTCTCGAGAAAAAAATAAGTCGATTTCGCTTTTGTTTTGCGGAGCAAATTGAAAAAATGCCCTTCGGTAAGCAACGCTGGAGAACATATGAAATCTGTCACGGCAATGATTTTGTTTCGGGCCTGTTTGTTGTGTTGGCTTTCCTTGTGGAACTGGTATACGGGGACCTCCGAGACTGATATAGAGAAGATGCTGTGCTTTGCGTATTAAATGCAAGTGGAAAACCGAGAATTCCCACTGTTAATCTGTAGCTAGTTCTCCCCCTGCATGACTGAATGCTTCAGTTTGAGAAGGATGTGGCTAAAAAAACAGGAAATGCATGAAAAAGGTGCAAACGGAAACACATTTTCTCAGTGTGGGGGATCAGGATTTACATTACATTGCCATCACTCGGCAGTACCCTCTTATCCAGAGTGACACACAGTCGTGGAGAACATCAGTGCTACTCTCAGGAATACAAAAATCACCAAGAATATTGGTGAAGAATAATCAATAAATAATATGCTAACAAAGAACAGAGTGTGTATTGTAACAAAATAGAGGTTTTTATCACTGCTCTTTGCACAGCTATACCTAGGACATTATCCTAAAAGATTTTTGATGTCACGTGGCGCTGTAATGGCGACATGTAGTCCAGCTGTCTCATGTTCGATTTTGTTAATTTTAATGTGTTTTGTTGTGTCGGGCTTTTGTTTTTTGTTTTTTTCATGCGCTGTGTGTCTGTAGTGGGACGGGGAAGCAGGCTGGAGATTTTTCAGGGCACTCCTGCTGCTCATTTTGATAATATTGACAAATTGTCTAGTAGTCAATGTAATACTGTTTGTGGTCATCACCATGGAGACGCATTCACAACATATGCTCGGGAATGTCCGTTGGATCTGCAGCAACAAAGTTTACCATCGCTCTTCACTGGAGTTGAAGATGTCGGGACTGATCCGGGAGTGCGGGCACTCTTCAGAAGGCAGCCAGGGAAGGGAAGGAGAAGATAATGCGGGGCGACGACTAGGAAGGTTGACGCAGTTTGGCGCTCCGTTTCGAGACCGCAACACTGTGTATGGAGGAAAGTCGTGGAGGCGGAGTTTGTGTGTAGGACTGCTTAATGACACATGGGCAGCGGGGGCTATTTTTAATCATAGCTGTATTCCACTTTAATTAACTTAATTAGTTTGATTAATGCAATGATTCTATTGAATGTCTTTATTTAATATGTTTGTTTGTGTGTTGTGGGTCTGCCAAACTCTTTTTTGTTGTTGCTGGGGCTACAACTGAAGTTCCCTAATGGGAAAATAAAAGTTATTATATTATATTCTATATTATTCTATTAAAGGGAATCCAGGAAAAAAAGAGAGAAAGGATGGTGGTGTGATGGATTTTTCAACAAATAGAAAAATGGGTCCACTCATGCCTATATGCATGGAGTATCATCTATTCATTGTTTTGACGTGGTGCCACTTCCTGTGTTTGCTGCCACTTCCTGTGTTTGCTGCAATGCGGAGGGAGGGCTGTTAGGCAAGATATCATCCACCATTTAACAATTTGTTTGAAGTGATGTCAATTCCTGTGCTTGCAACGACAGGGCTAACCAAACTGGCTTGTGCTGGTGCGGTGCTTGAGCTATCTGTGCCAGGTGGTTTAAGATGATAGGTATTGAGTTATCTGTGCCAGGTGGTTTAAGATGATAGGTATTGAGTTATCTGTGCCAGGTGGTTTAAGATGATAGGTATTGAGTTATCTGTGCCAGGTGGTTTAAGATGATAGGTATTGAGTTATCTGTGCCAGGTGGTTTAAGATGATAGGTATTGAGTTATCTGTGCCAGGTGGTTTAAGATGATAGGTATTGAGTTATCTGTGCCAGGTGGTTTAAGATGATAGGTATTGAGTTATCTGTGCCAGGTGGTTTAAGATGATAGGTATTGAGTTATCTGTGCCAGGTGGTTTAAGATGATAGGTATTGAGTTATCTGTGCCAGGTGGTTTAAGATGATAGGTATGCTGGAAAAGTCACCTGGGTGAAATTAAACATAAGATTTATACAATTTTAATGGTAATGATTTAACTTTATCTTCATAGAGCATTCATTATGCATTCATGGGCATTACAACAGCATTGCATTACAATTACACGGACCATTATGAGTGCATTATAATGCTTCACTTATCATCTTGTGAAGCTGTTATGCTGTGGACTGCAGAGCATCTTCATAAATGGACATTGAGCTCTTCAACATACATCGATTCCAACCGTACAAAACAATATGTATGCATTATGTCACCACCTAGGATAGATCTGCCCTGAGGTTCACAGATCTAAGAATACTGCACACATACAGTAAAGCATTCATAACGCTCGACATAATTGTAATGTAATGCTTTTGCAATTCTCTTGAATGCATAAATGTCTGCTTTATGAAGATAGAGTTAATGTATCGTTACCAATTATATTTTTAGGGGAAACCATGGCCATCAGTGCACAATAAACACAGGCTACATTTATTATTTTATACAAATTCATTAATATTTTGTATAAAGGCAGGATTTTATTTAAGGTTTTTGGCTACTGTCTAATGGCTTCAATCAGTAAATCATTCAAATTCTTAAAATTGGTGTATTTTCTAAACGTTTACGGACATTTCAAACTTCTAAATGGCCTCCACTCCATTGGTTTTCACAGTGGTTTGCGGTGTTGTTATTGTTAAGTTGAGTTTTAATGGATAACTGCTGAGAATCTGGACATTGTGGATGTCTTTTATAAAAGGTTTCTAAGAGTTACATGCCTGGCAACATTTAAATCAGGAGCAAGAGAAATTTATCCAAAAATTGGATTTTGATAAATGACAAATAATTTAAATCTTGTAAAAAAATATATTCAGTGTCAGACATGATTATTTAATGCAGGGGTGTCAAACTCATTTTCGCGGACCTCGATTGTAATTGTTGACGGGGGGGGGGGGGGGGGGTGCAAAAACCTTTTTTTAAATTTATTTTTTATACAAACTTTGTTTAACGGTTTATTTAACGTATGTACCGCGGGTGTGCGTCCGCGTCTGCGTTTGTCTGTTGTATCGTAAAAGTAAATCCCCGTTAACCAGCCACGTAGATACACGCGTCAGATAATGAAGTTCTCGCGGGCCACATAAAATGACGTGGCCTTGAGTTTGACACCTATGATTTTATGTATTATGATTGTTAGCATTGACATGGTGCCTTAGTAATAACTATTGTTAAAGCATAAATGTATGAATGCAAGCAAATAATATCAATTATATAAAAGTGCAAGGTCTTGCATATGGGCTTTATACACTGCTCAATAAAATTAAGGGAACACTTCAGTATAACACCAAGTCAATTAAACTTCTGGGATATCGATCTGTCCGGTTAGGAAGCGTAAACGATTGTGAATCAATTTCACGTGCTTTGGTGCAAATGAGTGACAACAGATGGACAGGAGAGGCAACAGCAAGACGACCTACAAAAAGTAAATGGTTTTGTAGGTGGTGACCACAGACCATTTCTCTCCTTATTCTTCCTGACTGATTTTTCTCAAGTTTTGCATTTTGCTAGTGCCCTTGTCACTACTGGTAGCATGAGACGGTACCTGCAGCCCATTCAGATGGCACAGGTAGTCCAGCTCCTCCAGGATGGCACATCCATACGTGCCGTCGCAAGAAGGTTTGCTGCGTCTCCCAGCACAGTCTCAAGAGCATGGAGGAGATACCGGGAGACGGGCCATTACACTCGGAGAGCTGGACAGGGCCGTAGAAGGGCAACAACCCAGCGGCAGGACCGGTATCTGCTCCTTTGTGTGAGGAGGAATATGCGGGCCGCATATTTCTGTCCGAACCCGACCGAGTCCGAGATAGTAGTAACCGAGCCCGACCCGAACCCGACAGGAATTCTGCTTTTTATGTCCGAACCCGACCTGAGCCCGACGCAGTTAATGTAAGGCACTGAAGCGCTGACATAGTGTTTCCCTGTAACGCAGTTGTTGTTACCATGGTTACAGCTTCCCTGTTTAGTGGACACTGGGCACCTAAATGACCTTCAAAAAAATAAAATAATATATTTATAATAAGGTTGTTCTTGTGTTGAGTGTGCGGTTTACACTGAACCATCAATTATTGGACAAAGCTCAGTGTGCCACTTCTCTTTTTTTGGACGTACTCTTGCTGCAACCTGCACCTCTATTGGAGAGACACGTGTACGTTGAACTATTTTTCTGTTGGTAATCATACTTTTACTTGAATACAGTTTTTTGGTACTCTACCCGCCTCTGCTGGCCATTGTGAAAGTTCCTTTGCACATTGTTTAATTGCATTTGGAGGTTGTTTCTGGACTTGTGAAAGTAGCTTTTTGTTCTCAGTTGCCGATTAAAGCCGTGATGATTTAGCTGGAGAAAATGTGTTTTCTCTGCCTGAAGTTACGAATGAGCCTAGCATGAATGACAGTACTGATAACGTGGCATGATAATTTCTCTCTGTTTTCACTGCGTGTGTAGTGACACACACAATATTCGGTATCATTTTTATTTATTTCACACTATATTTTCACCAAAAACAACTTGAAGCACCATGTGAAGTAGGCTAACCCATCCTAATTAGTAGTTCAAAAGTAAAATGTTCGCTAGTTGTTCGGCCGCCGTGACCGAGCCCGACCCGAGCCCGAACATCATTTTAAAAGTTTAGTCCGAGCCCGGCCCGACCCGTCGGGTTCGGGTCGGGTATCCACCCTCTACTTCACAGATGCGAGCAGGTTCACACTGAGCACATGTGACTGATGTGAAAGAGTGGAGACACCGTGGCGAATGTTATGCTGCCTGCAACATCATCCAGCATGACCGGTTTGGTTTAATTGACTTGGTGTTATACTGTGATGATTAAGTGTTCCCTTCATTTTTTTGAGCAGTGTACATTCATATAATTAATATCCACTCTGTGTTGCTTGCTTATTGTTTGCTAACAAGTAATGAGGTCAATGTAATCTTGTCAGTTATATTTGGAATTTGTATTGCGATGATTTGCTTTCACAAAATTAATTATTAAATAATTTGCACTAACAGAGAGAAGAAAGAGGAAGAAGGGTGACAGGAAGAGGGACAGGAAACATCGGCGGTTCCACGGCAACGGAACTACGACAGAACCACCAGGGGGAACCTAAAACTGTAACACAATCCGAGGGGGGAACCTAAAACTGTAACACAATCAGCGGGGGGGGGCAACCTAAAACTGTCACCGGGGGTAACCTTAAACTGTAACATAATCACCGGGGGAACTTAAAACTGTAACAGTCTCCAGGGTGGGGGAACTTAAAACTGTAACAGTCTCCAGGGTGGGGGAAAGTACACACTGTAGCAGAATTACTGGTGTGAACCGTAATGCAGTAACTTGAGGGACCTAACGGCTGTAACATAATTACCGGGGAACCTAACAACTATGCATGCAACAACTTGGGGTGGGGGGGGATTGAAAGATACCTTACGAGAACCACTGGGAGTGAATGCTCATGTGCGCAAGAGTGGATGTTTGTGCACGAGGGTGTGTTCACGTGCAAAGGAGTTGATGTTTGTGCACGAGGGTGTGTTCACGTGCAAAGGAGTGGATGTTCGTGCACGAGGGTGAGTGTTCATGTGCAAAGGAGTGGATGTTTGTGCACGAGGGTGAATGTTCATGTGCAAAGGAGTGGATGTTTGTGCACGAGGGTGAGTGTTCACGTGCAAAGGAGTGGATGTTCGTGCACAAGGGTGAGTGTTCACGTGCAAAGGAGTGGATGTTTGTGCACGAGTGTGAGTGTTCACGTGCAAAGGAGTGACCGTTGAGTTCTTCGTCCCATATGTGAGCTGGCAATATGGATGCAGTTAAAGAACAATGGCCCAGTTCTCGTGGAATCGAGAGTTATGCTTTTCATGCCAAAGTACTAAGCACCATTCTTTCCACTTCCAGAACATCAAATATGTGTCCTGTATTAATCATCTCATACACCACATTGTACACATTTTACTGAAAAAAAAGAAAAAAACGACAAAGCACATCTTTAATCTATTATTTTTGCGGCTTTCCGTGTCTGTGCTGTGAATCTATAACAAAGTGTCTCTGTCGCTGTTTTATTTCCGATGAGCCCGAAATGGCTATTTGAGAACTAAAGTGCAGACAGAGGAACCCGCTCATTTCGTTTGCCTTCCCTGTGAAGATGGCTCTCTTGGTGGCTGGCGGGCGTACGCCCACCATCACCCTCCCACCACCGCTGCCATTTTACTGATTTACACCCTCTCATCCTCAGCAGAAGAGTATCCCCAACAGCAGCGCTCACATAATAATAATAATAATAATAATAATAATACGTTCATTCATTTGGAGGAATTGTCTCATTGTTTAAATCACAGACGTCAGAACCCAGTCCTGGTGGGTGGCGATGGCTGCCGGTTTATCGTGGCGTGCTTCAGCACCCGTCATTCATTTAACGCATTAGTCGGGGAAATACGCGGCACGCTTTGAAGTTGCAAGGCTTTAATTGGCTACTGAACAAATCTATAATGACCTGCAGACACTGCGGACCTCCAGGACTCGAGTTTGGCTCCTTTGGTTTACACGATATATAAATGTACGTATCTTTATATAATTAAGCAATACAGCTGTGAATTCCCTGTGTTGCCATATATTACAGGAGAATAGTTTTTTTTTTAAATTGCAAAGCACACCACATTATCAACAAGGTATAATAATAATAAAAGATTCAACCACTGTGGATACAATGGTACAACGTAGTCTAACCAACTGTTAACACTAGCTATCTAAATCCATATAGTTTGGCTTGTAGCTAGGGAATGTGTAAGCTAAGATCAATACAAAACTTTGACTCCCTCTAAGCAACTGTGAATGTCCATTGATGGGTGAGTCTGCTGTCGAAACAAATAATGTAAATAGCTGGCTATCTGGCTACCATTTCGTAATAAACGACATTGCGTGCCAAATCAGAACGTTCAATTTCATGACAACTCACCAGCTATCAAAAAACCTACATGTGTTTCTGTCCAGGTAGTCTGCATGCTATCAGTTTACTGGCTAAAGAATGCAGTTGGAATGGTAGTCCGTCTTACCATCATTACATACAAGCTAGATCAAATAGCTACCAAGCAAAAATTGTATTCTACTGCTTGCTTGTCTATTTGTACTTCAAGTTAACTACTTGTTTTATTATCTATACAGTTTAGCAGAAAGGTAATACAAAGGATAATGACATTAATAACATGATATTGCTGTAGTGTTGGACAACTAAGTAAATAAGCCCTCAGTAAATAATGTCATTATCATTTGTTATCATTAGTTTAAATCTGGCTGGCTGGTTAGCATAGGAAACTAGCTGATATAGCATAGTGAAGCTGGCTTAGTGTGAAAACTTTGAAATACAATCTTACTGTTGCCTTTTCTTTCATTGGGTGCTATGGAGCACAGATCAATAATCTTATATCAGGGTTTGCTTTTTTCATGAGTAGGCCTACAGATGTTTACCTTCAGTGACAGTAAAGCTAGCCCTTTTGGAAATTATTTAGACTAATAAAAAAGAGAACTATTTAAAATGTGTTACATTTTGTTACATTTAGAGTCACATTAAAATGTCAACAGATCTAGTCACAATCCATAAATCGGAAAAAAAAATCGTTTCCACTGTATCATCAATCATTGATAGGAGAAAGCACATGACATCAAAGATATTCATAATTTTTGCTATACACTATACTCAACTTAAGTCTATGGGCTTTCAGTCACCTGACCCTTGGTATCTAACCCTAGTTTAATGTAAAATAACATTTATTGATTACATATTTCAGTGTTTCAAATATTTGTTTGCTTTTTGTGTGTGTGATGTACATTAGTGTTATAGCCTGCTATGCAGGAATTGTTGCTGCTATACTGGCTAAACATAACCTAACAATGGCTAGCTAGCTATCATGTCGACCAACTGTCTGTTAACAGTTAACACTGTTTTCAGCAGTGTCTGTTAACAAATTTAGCTATCCAGCTAGCTATTTTATTAGGCTTATTATATTTCCCAATCTAAACATCAAAATTAGCACATATTCAAATGCCCAAACTGTTATTCAGTGTTTTTCTTGCAGGGATACAAAGAGCAGTATAATCTTAGAACACTGAATCAAAGATTTTAAATTTTAATTAATTATAAAGGGCACAAATAGTGAACTACTGTGATAATTAAAATAACCAAGAAACAAATCCACAGTGACAGAGCAAAAACCACGAGGGGAAGGTTCCCAAAACGTTTCAAAAATGTATTAATTTATTCATTCAAGGTCTCGCAAAAAACGTTCCATGCATATTGTATGCACACATAATGGTTACATCCTTTAATGGTGAACAATGGCCATAACATTTTCGGTAATCCACGTCCATGTACATTAACCAAACAGATGGACATGTAAGTTACCGAATGTCACTTAGAATCATGTTCCGGGGACATTTGGGAAACAGGACAAGTACATATGTATTGTGTGTTTTGATAATTTCCGGTAAAGTATGCTTTAACAAATAATAAATAAAAATGTATGTTTTGTGAAGGTATTTTGAATGTCTTATGTCCAATGAAGCAATGTATTTTTGGGTGTGTTGTAATGTGTAGTGTCAAAGGTGGTTCTCAATGTCTTTTCTTTATGAAATGCTCCTGGAAGTGTTATTGAAGCACTATAACACATTTGCCAAGCTATAAATCATTATGTAGGCTAGTCATATACCATGTTTAGGACTGTTTTATGCTGCCGGTGCAAAGTCATATTTTACACGAGGTGTTATCAGAAACCTGTAGTAAAGATTCGCAATATGAAGAAGTGTGTAATACAAAATATATGCAATACATGTAAGTATATTTGCTCAGTGCTTAAATTATTATGAATCGTTGTTGTGCTGCGTAACATAAAGGTTGACATATAAATGATATAGACGATATACTTCCTTCAGATACATGAAAGTGCTGCTCCATGGTTCTGGTGGTGCGAGGACACGGATTGAGTTATCTGAGCTTTAAGGGCATGTTATATTGCTTTGAAGAGTTCTGCTCTGAATCTTTGACAGGGCGTCCGTTCTTAGCTGTCATAAGAACATGGACATGGCAAGTCTGGCTTAAGCCGCATTCCACATGTACAGCAATAGAGTTCGTCTCACAGTAAAATGTCCACTGTTAATTCAACTCTAGCAAAGTACATATGAGCCTAACCTGGCCAGAGTAGGCTCATATGTACACTGCTAGAGTCAAATTAACACCATGAGAGTTGAATTAACACTGGACATTTTACTGTGTGTGTAGCAATACTGCTCAGCAGCCAGAGTGCAAAAAATGACTGGTCAATATGATGTGTATTATATGACGTGTAAGAATAAACATGTGTGACCAAAAGTGAGCAGCATAAAAAAAGCAACATTTTCATTTTCAAAAACTGTTTCAAAAAAAAGTTTTTTTGTCCAATTTTGTCTTTTGAAGGGTAATGAGCAAACGTTTGTTGTCGGCAAATATGAAGCCACTGCTTTAGTTTAGGACAGATTTACCTAAATATGATCTCAAGCGAAAGAACGAGTGAAGAAATTAATACAAAGATGAATGAATAAATAACTAAACTTATTTTATGTTTGTAATTTGTGTCAAAAAAGTTCAGATCATGTAAACACATTCAAATGAATGTTCCTGGTGGCGCCCTTCAGTTGATTGTTTTGATTACAGCGCCTCCCTGTGGTCAAATATAATGCAACAATTGTTCACCAAGGTGGGCTCTGGGAAGAAAAGGGGCTGATCCTCAGTACAATAGCAAATGAGAACATTCCATAGATATGGTTGCTTAGAGACAGACTGGGTTCTTGACCACAGAACTGCAATACAACTGGAACAGCCATCCAAAGCTGGGGAACAAAGATAAACTACTCCAGTTGCAATGCAGGTCAGTGGTCCAGAGGTTTAAACTTGAACAAAGCACACTGAGAATGAGCCCCTGTGTTCAGCTTCGTAATCACCAGTGTTTACCTATAGCAGGGGCGGGGAATCCTATCGGAAAACGTGCCGGTGCCGGTGCAGGTTTTTGATTTAGCCCAGCAGGAAGACACCTGATTCAACTAAATAATGAATCATGGTCTTCAATCAATACCTTGATGAGTAGAATCAGGTGTCTTAGTGCTGGGCTAAAACAAAAACCAGCACCCACGCCGGCTCCCCTTGGTTAAGATGTTCCACCCCTGACCCACTGGGTGTTCCACCCCTGACCCACTGGGTGTTCCACCCCTGACCCACTGGGTGTTCTTGTGCATTCTCCTTAACACCACAATGATGGGACAGAATTTAGGTCAATCCAGGTGATATTCGTTCGAGTTTTTCTAATTAAGATGACAAACCAAACACAATCTTTATTTTGTTACGTAAAGGCTTTATTTGCTTTTCTTTTAATTGGGATATAAGTGGTTATAAGTGGTTATAAGTGGTAATCACTTTCGCAGGACTCACTGTACTGAAGAGACACACATAGTAACGAAAGACGTAAGTAAACTCCGTCAATCGTCGTCTTGACGAAACGGACCCCTTATTTTTAACCCCATTTTTTATTTATATATTTTTTAAGGAACATTCATTCCTCTCTCCCAGGCTGAGGGTTGGGCATTGTCAACTCTTGCTATCTTGTATAAAAAAATGTTTTCAGAAATGTTCTTTTTTTTTTTTAGAGCAGCAAATTCAATACTCACATGAGCTACAAAATGAGTGATGCTACACAGTGAACTGGTGAGTCTGTGGGGAGAGCTCTAACTGCGTACATGTACGCGCTCTGAAATGGGTCCTAGGTGACCGCAGTTCTTTTTTGGCATGTATAGAAATTGAGAGACGGGCCACTCCAGTCCTAATGGCACGTATTTCTAGATGACCCAACAGCAGGCCCCCAATCCAAATACATTAGCTATCGGTCACCAGCATACGATCAGGTCACTTTATTTAGTATAAAATTATAAACATAGACAATGAAGCTTTGCTTCAGGAGTAATGCCGGGGTGCTGAGCGGGACACTTCTTTCAAAATGCTCCTTTTATGGGAATTAAAAAGCATGTGTTCGCTTGATGTACCGATGAAAAAGGTCAAAGAGCAACCCCTGGCCATTCTGGCCTCGGGCAGGCCTTTATGTAGATGACACTCTGGTGAAGGCCTACATGGGGAGATGATGTGCGTGTCCCTCTCAGATAAACTGCAATATAATAATAATATGATAATTTGTTGTTTGTTGTTGAATTTGGCAAGAGCAAAGGTGTGTTTCTGAGGGAAATGTAAAAAAATTTTGGAAGGTGGCCAGGTATCTTTTTACCATAAGAAACTGAATTAATGGGATAATCAGATGACAGGATTGCCATTCTATAATGAAACTCTTCCAGTGGTTCCACAGAAATAAATACAATGGAAATCAGGTGTAAGGTTTATTATTGTTCTTCATTCCATTTACTTGATTGTTTCAGTGTGAGAATGATGTTTGTATGAAGAAATGTGTACATTTACATCAGAAAAGTATGTTGTAGGGGCTCCTGGGTGGCACATCCTGTTAAGGCACTATTCTAGTGTGTGCATGGACCCCTGAGCGGGTACTGACTGCGGCTAGCGGCCAGCGCCGCTCCGGGGATGGGAGAGACTCAACAGCACACCAGCCACCCCTGCTGGTCGATCGGGCACCCGCAAAACCACGCTGCGCTCGAGAACCTCGGCGTGGTAAGAAGCGGCGGCTGACATCGCGCGCTTTGGCGGCGAGCGCTTGCTTGTCGGCGCTCTCTTCAGAATGGCCGCTGATGATCGCGTTTTCCGCGAAAAAGAAACGTCTGCTCTCAATAAATTTTAAAAATCAGCTTTATTAGTGCAGTTGCTGAATGCATGAATCATAACTCATAACTACTGAGTTTCCATAAAACCACTTTAACTAGATTTACTGCACTTCCAGGATTTATAGTAATTAAAATGTTTTGAACTGAAAGCGCATGTTCCGCGCCGCGCTGTAAATCTCAGATTCTGCGAGGCAGTTAGGCGCCCTTGTGAACCCTTTCCAGCTGTTTGGTGTTTGCTTTAACTCCTCTTTGGCTGTGCAAACCTCCGCTGTAACGAAGTGGAAGGGCCCAGGGGGATTCGACACCACGAGGGTGCGCTGGGCTTAATGTGAATCTGAATCAAAGCTTCAGCTTAGCAGACCCCCCCCGAAGGGAAGTAGGTCCATAGTGTAATGTCCACACCGATCATGATGAATAGCTTCTTATCCAGTGGGCTCAGAGCAGCAGATCCGAAAAGGCAGCCACGGGAGCCTATACATACAGACGTACGGTGTCCATCAAAGCAAGTATTAAATTAAAGTAAGGTTAAAATGTACAGAGCTGAAAAGATGATGCGTGAAATTAAATAGATAAATCGGTTCAATAGTGATTCTTCAAAAGAGACTGACAACGTGAGTGATTGTGCATCGGAAGGCATTCTACAGTTCAGGAGAGCATATGGTGAAGACTTGAACTCCTTTTGTTTTTAGCCTTGCTGATGTCCGGGAGACACTTATCTGCTTATCTTATCGGATAATAAGCCGGTGTGAATATTTTAAGAAAGCATCTACTTTTTTTTCAGGAGTGTACAATGCATGTACATTTTTCAGAAGAAATTTGGCCGCCTGGAAGAATTAGCAGGCTACGTTAGAGAAACTCTGAAGTAGACCTCTCTTTGCTGAGATTACCTATGCTCGTTGGCCACTGTGTGGCAGTCTGAACTCACAGAAAGAACAGCGCACAATCGGGAAGCTTTGTGTTTACAGGGAAACTGACTAGAAACAGTGTGTATGTGCGAGACAGACGGGCCACGGCTGCAGAAGCTCTGTGTTTACAGGGAAACTGAATGACTGTAGAAACAGTGTGTGTACGTGCGAGACAGACGGGCCACGGCTGCAGAAGCTCTGTGTTTACAGGGAAACCGACTGTAGAAACAGTGTGTACATGCGAGACAGGCGGGCCACGGCTGCAGAAGCTCTGTGTTTACAGGAAAACTGACTGTAGGAACAGTGTGTGTACGTGCGAGACAGACGGGCCACGGCTGCAGAAGCTCTGTGTTTACAGGAAAACTGAATGACTGTAGAAACAGTGTGTACGTGCGAGACAGGCAGGCTGAGGCTGCAGAAGCTCTGTGTTTACAGGGAAACTGAATGACTGTAGAAACAGAGTGTGTACGTGCGAGACAGGCGGGCCACGGCTGCAGAAGCTCTGTGTTTACAGGGAAACGGACTGTAGAAACAGTGTGTACGTGCGAGACAGGCAGGCTGAGGCTGCAGAAGCTCTGTGTTTACAGGAAAACTGACTGTAGGAACAGTGTGTGTACGTGCGAGACAGACGGGCCACGGCTGCAGAAGCTCTGTGTTTACAGGGAAACTGAATGACTGTAGGAACAGAGTGTGTACGTGCGAGACAGGCGGGCCACGGCTGCAGAAGCTCTGTTTACAGGGAAACTGACTGTAGAAACAGAGTGTGTACGTGCGAGACAGGCAGGCTGAGGCTGCAGAAGCTCTGTGTTTACAGGGAAACTGACTGTAGGAACAGAGTGTGTACGTGCGAGACAGGCGGTGGTGACATTTCACACATTTTCATATGGTGTAAAACATTCCCTGCTGGCCAAGCGTATCACTGGGATCGCCTTAAAGATGTCACTACTTCACATCTTAGTCTTTGGCCTTAGTCCTGAGTACAGTTAGGCTGCCTATCTTAAGGAACTGTTAACAATCATGAACAAAAAAATTATATATATTTTTCTCCAGTCATCTTCCCTGAACCCACACGATTTTTCAAGTGAAGTGCTTTCGTGTGGCTGTTTTATGATTAACATATCTATGTTACATTACATTATAGGCATTTAGCAGACGCTCTTATCCAGAGCGACTTACATACTGAAGCGATTCAGGTTAAGTACCTTGCTCAAGGGTACAACGGCAGTGTCCTACCTGGGAATCAAACCTGTAACCTTTCAGTTACAAGTCCAGTTCCTTTACCATTATACTACACTGCCGCCTAATGTTTTACTTGTAGTCTGAGGAATTATTTTCACAAATCATAACTGCCTGCCTTCCCCTTCTGTTGGTTCAGCTCAGCAGGATCACATTTAAATTCAGTATTATAACAATAACTCTCAAACATATTCACCTTATCCTCATCTTTGTTCTGCCTTTGACTGCTATACCTTTGGTATTTTCGATAGCTGCCCGTCTTATTGAGCAGGCAGCCCAGTCCAGCGTAACAGCCCTTTCTTTATCTTACCATGAGAATTAAGACAAAGGGGCGTGGGCAGCAAAGCAGTCGCAGCCACTAAACCACTACCGTCTTTGCCCTTGTTTTAGAGATGCAGAACCTTGCGTAAATCATTTCTTTGGCCCGGAACCGATTCCCCTGAGAGTGTAACTTCACTTCAGTCATTATCATTATCCAGGTGTAGCTACAAAAAAAAACAGCTGTATTAATCACTTTAGACAAAGTCAATGACAAAGCACATGACTTATAAAACTGCAACTTGTTTCCTTTCGCAGATAACCTTGCCCAAGGTCATTTAAATGTCGGGGCTCAGATACTGTATCGAAATACACTGTATGATATGCAGGCTTCTCATTGACGTTTATCTGCGATCATTAGCATCGCCGTTCCTGACTAACAAACAAAACTACGATAAGGATACTCCGCACTGTGTACGTTGAGACTGAGACAGGAAGGATTCTGTGAGCTGTGCTAAATCCTTAGCCTGGACATTATAGCCTAAACAAAGTGTGGGAAACAAATCAGTATAGACGTCTTCATGGCTCATATGTGCCTCTCAGAGTATTTTAACTTTAGTATCTTCTATTTTTATTTATTTATTTCCCGCCCAACGTGGAGCTGTGCATGTCCGATTCCCACCCTAATTTCAAACAGCTAACTGTCCGCAGCCGTGGCCACGTTCATGCGCGAACCCCACTGCCTATTCAGGAGAACGTGGACAGCCGTCCACCGCAGACTACAGCTAAATCGGGCCTGATTTACTACGACCTTTAACGCGGAACCAATAAAATGGCAAATGATTGGTCGTGGTATTTGTTTTGCACCAATCGTTGGTTGTGTTAGTAGTTTTGCACGTGCTAAACGTATTAGTAAATCAGGCCCATAGGGCAGAGTCGGAGGAAGAGCGGTCATATCCTGTGACATGCAGTCAACGGGCCCCCGATCGAACAGAGCTAGCACAGAGGCGCAAACCTCAGGATCCTCCCGTGCCCTGGGTGATGCGATCGCCAATTACGCATCGCCCTGTGGAACTACTGGGCACATTCCCCACTGACACGGTCCAGATTCGTTCCAAGACCGTGGGGCTCAACCATGCACTGCAGCATGGCGTCTTAATGAGCCACACTTTTTTACAGGTCTTTGTACGTTTTAATGATGCGATGTGTTGATGTATTGCAATGTTTTCATGTTGCGATGTCCTTTTTGTCTGTGCTAACCCGCCCAGGAACTACAGATAGAAATGAGCTCAACAGCTAATTCCAGCACGTTCAAATGGATGTGAAAAGTGAAATTTTACTCAATACGCATTCAATGACTCGCATAAATAAATCACTATATTGTGCCTTATTTCTCTCCAAAGGAGAAACACTCCACTCTTCTTTCTCACACTTGCACTCTGGAAGTTGTACTTCTTCGACATCACTTACATTTGCTCACATCATATTATAGTGAGCTTGTCTGATGTTAAAAGTTCTATAGTCTCAGAAGGTCTTAAATTCTCAAAATGCAAAGTGACCGCCCTATAATTACTTATCCCGAGTGACTTCACTCCCTGCAATTTCTGTCAGGATTATGACAAAAATCAGATCCAGAACTGAATTTCCCTCTTGTAGACAGAGGTATAAATCGTGCCAAAAAAAATCCTTTACACCGTCCAAAAACTCATCTTCACATTCCCCCTGTCCTGACGCAACTTCCCAGTAGGTATAAGAAGAATTGAAGTGGCTCGTTATAGCTCTACATTATGGTTCCATAGAGCATAGCTGTCAGAAAAGCTGGTGGTCTGTTGCATACTCATAGATGAACATTCTCCCTGTAGTCTATCCCAGATAGGAATGAGAGGGTCTATACAGTCATTAGAAATGAGAGGGTCAATCTCTGGAATTTTCCGCACATACACATGTTTATTCTCCACGAAGTGCTGTAGCCCGACCAGTTTTATTCGTTCTATCCTTCCTGACCAGTTTATATCCCACTACAGCAAAAACATACTGCATACTGCATACTGCATACTGAGACACTGGGCATTGCAAACTTTAAGCATGTTGCCCTCCCCTTTGATTCTGTGTCATTCTTGACATTGTAAAAAAAATGATTAGAATCTTTGTTTGTTTTAGTCAAGGGTTTTATAAGCCTCCTTGCTGACGGTGTGGCCGAATATGATATTATAAAGAAAAGGGGATCGGAGGAATGCGGGCCGCTGCTCGTAATCTGATTATCTCATGCATCCAGTCCCAGCCAAGAAATGATTGCTTTTGTGGGAGATCTCTTGAACCTTTGCAGCGATTGAAAAAAGGGTCAATATTTACCCGGGGACGGGGACGCCAAGCGCGCCTGCGGGGTTACAGGTTCCCGCGTCTTTCTTTTCTCGAACTCCGCTCCCCTTGCCGGTTGACGGGAGAGCTGGGACGGTCAGGTGCGGACAAAAAAAAAACTACTGGGATTATGCTCGTGCAGTTTATAGACGAGCACTCTACGCATCCTTGTACAGTTTATCTTGACTCTATTCTGCTTTGAGCTGCAGTTGCAAAAAATATTCTCTCAAAATCTCTCGAAAGACACTTCAGACACAGGTAAAGGCGTGGTTAATCTGAATACTTCAGTGGTGCCCTCCTGCATAGATATGCTACGTTAATAAAGCCAAATGAGAACACAGGTAAGTGTGAGCAGGTAAAATAGTGCGTGGCTTAGCAGATTTTACTTGAATAAAAGGGAAACATCCAATTATATTAAAAATAATGGGCCTCAGTCATGAAATGTTCTTAAATATGTGCATACATTTATGTACGAACGTGTTCTGTATGAAAAGGTCATGCCCGATTCATCAAACGCGCAGAAAGGCAGATTTGCTCGTATTCACATGCGTATGTTCATACGTTCCGATTCATCGTAAATGTCAGGCGCGTGCACCTTATTTTTCAAATACACACCCACAGAAATCCACAAAACAAGTGCAAATAGAAAATGGTCCAGGAAAGGCAGAAGAAAAAAAACGTTTAATTAACAGAGGTTCAGTCAAGGAAAAACATTTTAGTGTTTGGACTGGTGTCATCGGAACAGGTAAAGTAAACGCCTGGCAGGAGATAATGTGTGTCGTCAATGCAGGATTATTCGCCACACAAACTGTTATAAAAGTTAAAAAACAAAAATGGTTTGACATTAAATTGTAGGCAAAGAAACAAATACCTGCACACATAAGCACCAGTGCTACAGGAGGTGGCCGAAGTTCTTCAAGCCGGCTTTCTGCATTGAACGAACGAATCGCCTTCATTGGAGAAACGTCTTTGTCAGGCATTATTGCTGATTGAGATAGTGACATGCCGTCCCGTTAATACTGGAGCAGTCATCCAAAAAGTCAGCGGGCAATTTTTATTGTTAAATACATTCATTTATAGCACACACATTCTGAAGCATAGCTTCATAAACGATTTTGCTACTTTTGTATATTCTCCATTCATAGTCAACAATAAATTGAATAAATTGACCAATGACAATTAACTGCTAAAACAAGTCATTTAATTTTTAATCGATTAATCGATGGGTTCAGCTGAGATTGCTCGAGTGCCCCGGGGAGGTCAACCCCTCATCGACCCGGGCAGAGAAGGGCGATGGTTCTCACAGATGCGGTTCTGGAAAAGCAACAGAAGATTGTTCAGGCAGTTAAGATAAGTTCATAGCCTACAATATTGATTAATAGGGGTAATGTAAAGTTTTCATTTTACAATTGTAATGTATTTGTCATGCTTCGTGCAGGGACGCTTGAATTTCCTTTGCCTGCAGGGGGCTACTATTTTTTCCAAACTAGACCTCCGCAATGCCTATAACCTGGTGTGCATGGGTGAAGGCGATGAATGGAAAACCGCTTTTAACACTCACAGCGGCAACTATGAATATCTAGTCATGCCGTTTGGGCTCACTTAGCGCCCCCTCGGCGTTTCAGGCATGAGTGAATGACGTACTACGGGAGATGTCATTCGTCAATGGACGACATTTTAATTTTGTCTTCCGATTTACAAACCCATATCATGTTAAACAGGTGTTGAAAGTGTGAAAATTATTTGTGAAAGTAGAGAAGTGTTCATTTCATGCTAGGACTGTTTATATTTTGGGGATTTATAGTATCAGAGGGCAAGGTCTATATGGATCCTGAGAAAGTCTCTGCTGTACTCAATTGGCCCACTCCTCACTCAGTTAAACGGGTCCAGCGCTTCTTTGGGTTCGCCAATTTTATAGGCGCGCTTGCTGCACCCATTACAGCCCTGACAAAGAAAACGTCGGCGACTAAATTTTAGTGGAACCCGAAGGCTGAGTCTGTTTTTGAGGAACTCAAGAAGAGGTTCAGTTCTTGTTACGCCCAATCCCTCTCTTCCTTTTGTGGTGGAGGTTGATGCTTCCGAGTTGGGGGTAGGTGCTATTTTGTCCCAGCACTCACCCATCGACCGCAAAATGCACCTGTGTGCATATTTCTCTGGAGCTCTGACTTCGGCCGAGAGGAATTACGACGTAGGTGGCAGTCAAATTAGCCCTGGAGGAGTGGCATTATTGGCTGGAGGGAGCAGAACACCCCTTTACTGTATGGAACGACCACAGAAACTTGGAGTACGTCCAACAGGCTAGAAGACGTAATTCTAGACAGGCACGCTGGGCATTGTTTTTTACTCGGTTTAACTTTCTTTTGACGTACTGCCCTGGTACTAAGAATGTTAAACCGGATGCGTTGTCACATATCTTTGACGGACTGAAAGTCCCGCTATTCCGGAGCACTGCTTGTGCCTGCTTCCCAGATAGTTGCTCCTGTGGGACATTGAAGTGGCGGTTCAACAGTCTATGTTAACCTGGGTATGGGTAAGGGTTCCGCCAATTGCCTTTTTGTACCTCCCGAGGTGAGATCTCGGGTACTCCAGTGGGGTCATAAAAAATTTTTCACTTTCCGTTCCGGGGTTTTGCTTCCCTTTACTCATCATTCTTTTCACCTGTGCTTCTACCTGTGAGGTATTTAAGTTCCTCACTTCCACTTCCCCGGTGCTTCTTTGTCATTCTTTATTACATTGAGCCAGGTACAAGCAACCTTGTGATATTAAACTTTGCTTATAGTGTTATTCTCAGGTATAGGATTAGTTTCCTAGCTTACGTGCCAAAGGTGTTTTTTTCTTTTCTATAGTTTCCTGGTTTGGCTCCAGTATTGAGCTCAGGAGATTTAGTTTGTCTTATCACTCGTGTATTCGAGTTCGCCCTATTTTCGTGGGTAGATTTTTTTTGGGCTGTTTAGCTACAAGAAATAATTTTCCTGTTTTTTCTTTCTTTGTATTTATAATAAGTACTCCCTTACTGGTCCTCACTTGCGTGAGTGACTTGTTCTGATCCCCCTACCTCCGCGTTTGATTATCCGCTTCTAAATCCATCACAGTATTACGTTTGCGTTGTCCATTTCAAAGGCTACGTTTAGTCTTGTGAATTTAACAGAAAATAAATGTGACATTCAGAAGCATGTTGCACTCATGGTCTTGAGCAGGTGTACATTTTGTTCATACATACAAAAAAATCTCAGCTACAAAAACTTTCATGAATGCTAGTTTGTTCGAATCACCTGAATTTGCTAATTGGCACAATTCTGCAGCCAGGAGGTAGACTGAATTAGTGAAATTAGCATGGCTAGGTTCATGGTTGGAGGAAACGTATGGCAGGACCTTTACTTTCTGACCCCTGAACTTTACACCTCTGCCGACTACATTGACAGCTGGGTGGACCATTCCTTGTCGTTCCATGTCGTCATCGCCTGTGTACATGTCGATCACAATTTGTGGCTGCCGATGCCGGGGCATTCCGGGAAACTGTTCACTGCTGTGAGGGGTACCTCATCCATACTCATCAGATAAGAGACGTGTCCGAATCAGCACCCTTCCATACTATTAGGTAGGCTTGTTGAGTAGACAGGACGAGAAAGTTAAGTCTGCAAAGTTTTTTTTTCTAAATATAGTATTGTGGCAGGGTGGGCGTGGTTAGCCTCTGCTTGCAGAGAGAGGGAGAGCTGAGCGGCTCTCGGACCCGGAGCCACAGCTGTCATAAGTTAATCAGTAGCACGGGGAACGTAATTGAATAATGGTTTAATTGTTTCTGATTGCTGTGACAGTGAGCCGGGGCTTGAAAAGGGAGAGACGGGCGGACAATCGAGGCTGGCTGAGAACGGAGAAGGAAGCGTTCCGGAGAGCCAGAGCCGAGATACGAAACGCATTGAAATTAATTAATAAAGAAACCCACGGGGTACTCAAGAATTACTGTGTCGTCAGTTCTTTCCCGAGAGGTGGCACTCGACCTTGCCACAGTGGTGGCCCGTATGGGGGGAAAAGTTTGGAGAGACAGACACAGATTAAAATATAATAATAATAAAATAATGGACACCAGCCCAGAGAGAACAGAAGCGGGGCAGCCAGTAGTAGCGCTCGCGCGCATGCTGGAAGCAATGACGCAGATGCAGGAGCGGCAGGCAGCGGTGCATCAAGAGCAAATGGAGGCTCTGCGGCAGCAAGCTTCCCTCCAGACGGAGACGCTGCGAC
This sequence comes from Ilyophis sp. 1 JC-2022, assembly GCA_022702515.1. NCBI lineage: Eukaryota > Metazoa > Chordata > Actinopteri > Anguilliformes > Synaphobranchidae > Ilyophis > Ilyophis sp. 1 JC-2022. The sequence goes on along the minus strand of CM040396.1, from coordinate 10,061,875 downwards.
AGCTAGCCGTCGGGAGTCGGGCAGGGTCCTGGGATTCGCACGTCCGAGGCCCCATCAAAATCCAGCTGCCCAAGATGACGGCCGACGATGACGCCCAGGCCTTCCTGGACAGCTTCGAGGTGGCCGCGGAGGCGTGTCAGTGGCCCGGCGAGGAGTGGGTAGTCCGCCTCCTGCCTCTTTTAACGGGGGAAGCCCAGCAGGCGGCACATGGGCTGCCGGCCGCAGCCAGGGCAGAATACAACACCGTCAGGAAGGCAATCCTGGATCGTCTGGGCTATAGCCCAGAAGAACAAAGGCGCCGGTTCCGGGAAGCCGCCCTGGTTCCGGGGGACCGGCCCTTTGCGTTCGCACAGCGGCTCACTGACATGGCCCGACGATGGTTGCAGCCAGAAATCCGGTCCGCCGCGGGGGTGGTGGAGCAGGTCGTGCTGGAGAAATTCGTGGGCGGGCTGCCAGAGACGACCGGCCACTGGGTGCGCTGCCACCGACCCACTAACCTGGAGCTGGCAGTAATACTGGCCGAAGACCATCTGGCCGGGTTACCCAGCAGCCCGCCGCAGAAGACGCCGGAACAGGCTTCTAGGAGGAGGCCCCCGTCTCGCACGGTCCCTTCCTCCCTTTCCCGCGACCCTGCTACAACCTATCCCCGAATTAATCCCCCCTCTTTTTTCTCTCCCTCTCCAGGCCCAGGCTCGGTGGCAGGAGGGTCCGACCCACATAGGGCTCCTCAGACGGTCGGACCGGGTTGTTGGCGATGCGGGCAGCTCGGCCACCTGCGCCGTGATTGTCCACTTATGGAGATGGGTCAGGTGGTCCGGGTTGTCGGTCCGCCAGCTCCTGCTCACGATCCAGAGGGAGCGTACTGCATCCCGGTAAGGGTGCAAGGGAGTGAACACCGGGCGTTGTTGGATTCAGGGGCGATGCAGTCCATGATTCGACAAAGCCTGGTTCGGCCAGAGGCATTGGTGAAAGCACCCTGGGTATCGATTAAATGTGTGCATGGTGATGTGCACAAATATCCGGTAGTGCCTGTACAAATTAAATATCAACGGATAATTTATATCGTCAAAGCTGCGGTTAGCTCCCGGCTGTCGCACCCCCTGATTTTGGGCATTGATTGGGCGGGGTTTCGTAAAGTGTCAGGGAAGGTGTGTGCTGTTGATGGCGAGGACGCAGGGTCAACCGACACGGTCGAGGGGGGGGCGGAGCCGGGGGAGCCTCGAGGGGAGACTCCCCAGGTTCCGGTTTTTCACCCCACGGAGGATTTCCCACTCGAACAGTCTCGAGATGACACCTTACGCTTTGCTTACGAACAAGTAATGCGCATTGATGGTCAGCAAGTGCGTCCGGAGACGGCTCTCTCTCACCCGTACTTCTCTGTTATTAGAGATAGATTATATCGAGTGTGTCGGGACGCTCAAACAGGAGAAGAAAATACCCAGTTGTTGGTACCTAAAAGCCGCCGGGAAATGGTTTTCCAGGCGGCTCATTATAACCCCATGGCGGGGCACTTGGGATATGAAAAAACACTCAACCGTATAATGGCCCGATTTTATTGGCCGGGCATCTGGGCCGACGTACGTCGGTGGTGTGCGGCCTGCCCGGAATGTCAATTAGTGAATTCCCCGGCCACCCCAAAAGCGCCGTTGCAGCCACTTCCATTAATAGAGGTCCCATTTGATAGAGTGGCTATGGACCTCATCGGGCCATTTGAACGGAGCACTCAGGGATACCGATTCGTACTAGTTCTGGTGGATTATGCGACCCGGTATCCCGAAGCAGTTCCATTGCGCAATATCTCAGCTAAAAGTGTTGCGCAGGCACTGTTTCAAATAATCTCCCGCGTCGGAATCCCGAAAGAGATTCTGACGGACCAGGGCACATCATTTATGTCACGAACATTAAACGAACTGTACGCGCTATTGGGCATTCAGTCTATTAAAACCAGCGTATACCACCCCCAAACGGATGGGCTCATTGAGCGATTTAATAGGACTTTGAAGTCGATGATTCGGAAGTTCGTTCACGATGATAGTCGAAATTGGGATAAATGGTTAGTCCCTTTATTATTTGCAGTGCGGGAGGTCCCCCAGGCCTCCACGGGATTTTCTACTTTTGAATTAATATTCGGTAGAAAACCCAGGGGAGTTTTGGACCTAATTAAAGAAAACTGGGAGGAAGGTCCAAGCCCCAGTAAAAATGAGATACAGTACATCATGGACCTGCGAGCAAAACTCCATACACTGGGTAAGGTATCACGGGAGAATTTGCTCAAGGCCCAGGAACGGCAGCAAGCGCACTATAATAAAGGGACAAAACTCAGACAATTCTCACCGGGAGATAAAGTACTTGTATTACTTCCCACATCCAGCACAAAATTACTCGACAAGTGGCAAGGGCCCTTTGTGGTCACACGGCGAATTGGGGAGGTAGACTACGAGGTGGTGCGGTCGGATAGAGAAGGAGCTAAACAAATCTACCATCTAAATCTATTAAAAGCCTGGAAAGAGGTGGTGGCTGTCTCGCTGGTGACGGTAGATAAGGAGAAAGATGAGCTGGGGCCGGAGGTACCAAATTCACCCAATCAGACCCCGCCCCTTTCGGACAGCCATCTCTCGCCAAACCAGCAGGCAGACCTTGCTCTATTGCAAAAGCAGTTTGCGGATGTGTTTTCTCCCCTACCCGGACGCACAAATCTCATACACCACCACATTGAAACCCCCCCGGGAGTGACGGTACGTTCCCGTCCTTATCGGCTGCCAGAACACAAAAAAAAATTGGTGCAGGCAGAAATAAAGGCCATGCTGGAGATGGGCGTAATAGAGGAGTCACACAGTGCCTGGAGTAGCCCCATTGTCCTGGTAGGGAAACCAGACGGGTCTATCCGGTTCTGTGTGGATTACAGAAAGGTGAATGAGGTTTCACAGTTTGATGCCTATCCAATGCCGAGGGTCGACGAACTCTTGGATCGGCTGGGCACGGCTCGTTTTTTCTCGACACTGGATTTGACTAAGGGCTACTGGCAGATTCCCTTGTCGCCAGAGTCTAAGGAAAAATCGGCTTTCTCCGCTCCGGACGGTTTGTACCAATTTCGTACACTTCCGTTCGGGCTATTCGGGGCTCCCGCCACGTTCCAGCGCCTTATGGATAGGGTGCTGCGTCCACATGTTGCATATGCTGCAGCCTATATTGATGATGTTATCATCCACAGCGAGACCTGGGAGCAGCATGTGCGGCATGTGGGGGCGGTGCTCGAGTCTCTGAGGCGGGCGGGGTTCACGGCTAACCCGAGGAAGTGTGCAATTGGCAGAGCGGAGGTACGGTATTTGGGGTACCACTTGGGAAGTGGACAGGTGCGGCCTCTAGTGGACAAAACCGCGGCGATTGCGACCTGTCCCCGGCCCAAGAAAAAAAAAGAGGTGAGGAGGTTCTTGGGGCTGGCCGGTTACTATAGGAGATTCATTCCGGCGTTTTCGGAGCTGACCAGCCCCTTGACTGATTTAACTCGGAAAGGTGCCTCAGAGCCGGTCCAGTGGACGGAGCCGTGCCGGAGGGCGTTTGAGCGAGTGAAAGAAGCCCTGTGTGGGGAGCCGCTGTTATTCACACCTAACTTTTCTCTCCCCTTCACCCTGCAGACAGACGCGTCGGACAGAGGGCTGGGGGCCGTGTTGACCCAGCAGGTGGAGGGAGTCGATCGCCCGGTGCTGTACATAAGCCGCAAGCTGTCACAGCGGGAGGCGAGGTACAGCACCATCGAAAAGGAATGCCTCGCCATCCGGTGGGCGGTCGGATCCCTCCGGTATTACCTGCTGGGCCGCTCATTCACCCTCTGGTCGGACCACGCCCCCCCTCCAGTGGCTCCACCGCATGAAAGATGCCAACGCGCGGATCACCCGTTGGTATCTGGCATTACAGCCGTTCAATTTTAAGGTGATCCATAGGCCGGGGACACAGATGGTGGTGGCGGACTTCCTCTCTCGCCGTTAAAAAAAAAAAAAAAAAAAAAGGGGGGGGGGGGGGGTTAGTAAACGGCCGGATGGCTCCCCGGCCTAAGTCGGGCGGTGGGGGTATGTGGCAGGGTGGGCGTGGTTAGCCTCTGCTTGCAGAGAGAGGGAGAGCTGAGCGGCTCTCGGACCCGGAGCCACAGCTGTCATAAGTTAATCAGTAGCACGGGGAACGTAATTGAATAATGGTTTAATTGTTTCTGATTGCTGTGACAGTGAGGCTTGAAAAGGGAGAGACGGGCGGACAATCGAGGCTGGCTGAGAACGGAGAAGGAAGCGTTCCGGAGAGCCAGAGCCGAGATACGAAACGCATTGAAATTAATTAATAAAGAAACCCACGGGGTACTCAAGAATTACTGTGTCGTCAGTTCTTTCCCGAGAGGTGGCACTCGACCTTGCCACAAGTATACTTACATTTACTTCCGGGGTTTCGCTGAGTATATTCGGGAGCACACTTTTCAAGAAGTACACAAACATTTTGATCGCATAAATATGACACGCAGCCTTGTTTTAAAGACTGAGGCGCAGCTTCGCAAGGTTTTTCTTCAGTTACAACACGTAACAAGGGCGGGACGTCTTACGACACTTCCACAGTACGGTTGGAAAAAGGATATTTTTTTTGCGTACTGCACATCGCGGCTAAACGGCGTACATTAAACAGCACACATCTGCCAGTAGCCTACACTGTACACAGAAGCAGAGTTAAACTAAATTGCACGCATCCAGTCCTGGATAAAACCTGGTTACAGCTCCAATAGCTTCCCAATTGCCTCCCTATTACCATTTAGCCCAAACTTAACTTCTCACACCAGGCAGGGCAGTGGAGGATGGGATCCTCATCCACAGCCGGGTTCCTCCCAAGATTTAATCCCACTGGGAAGTTTTTCTCACCACTGTTTCTATTTTCTTCGGTTCCCATGAAGCATCTCTGTAAAAGGCATTACACAAATAAGAACGAATTGAATCGGATTAAGAGGAGAAATGACAACGATCAAAAACCTAAGGCAAAAATGATGACCAGACAGTATGTGGCATGCTCGTCACAGAGAGCTCTCTGCAGAATGATGGCTTTGTGACGCGGATGGGTGAGTTTAATGCTTTGTACTGATGGCGATGAGCAGTGGACTGGATACAATAGCAGCTGTCTCTCCTGCGAAGCAGAACTGCGGCGGTTCGTGAATAAAACGATCTTTATCCAACTGACATTAATGAAAATAAAAACACATCCATTATAAGAGTGTATCTATCCATCTATGTTCTCATTTCCTCTACCTTTACGCCAGCTGGTGTATCTGTCTAATGCATCTTCAATGTCTTTGCGTCACTGTGGCTAATAGCTGAAGCCATCCAACGATTATTATTATTTTTTAAATCAGTGAGGTCACTGTCATATGATAAACATCCAATTAACCAAGTAATATCTGTAAGTTTATATGGGTTGAGTCTCCTGACCCTAAGGATATCTGGTCATTTATATCAGGATTCTTATTCCAGCAATATATATTTTTAAAAATAAATTGAATGTTTTAATCATGTTTTAATTAATCCCCAGTCCCAAATTCTCCATCATGATTGTAGTCCCGTCTGATCCCCCTCCATGATTTGGGGAGTGTTCTGCTGCAAACATGGACCCAGCTGCGAGCTGCACGGTCCACCATCGCAGCCGTGCAGTCCACCATCCGCAGTTTCCAGGCTTGCTCTCTTGTTATATCATTGAACAGCTCTGGTGACTCTCGTCTCACACAATTTTTAGATAGTCGTGCAGCAGCACCTGCTAAAATACACGTGTCTGATGACAAGTCTGTGGCGATTGTTTACAAACGTCTGGATTGCTCACGGCCCCCCTGCGGCCTGAGCAGGCAGACCGCAGGTACACGGTCAACCAGAGGGGTCACTATTGAGCTGTGGAGGAGTGGCACACCTTTCCCTGTGGGACTCTGGCTAATTGGCCGGATTTGATCAGGGCCATGGGACACATCACAGTACTAACCTTTTTGGTTTAAAAACTACCCATCGTGAAAGCATGCTACAGACAGCAGGTTGCCAGCTGTAATGGTTTATTCATATATGTCTCCATTTTATGATATTTCTTTTCTCTCTGACAAGGCTTCCCTTAAGACCGTCCTGTAGGTTTTCAATCCAACCGAAAACTGAAAACCTACAGGACAGTAGCTCTCCAGGAACAGGGTCGGAGACCACTGTTCTCGACACTGAATTGTTACATTTCAGGCATTTCTGGCTACATCACTTTCAGTCAGTTTTGTGGGCTAAAACAAACCTGCTCTGCTTAAAATGATCAATTTAAAAGAACAAAAGCGTAAACGTGGATTTGAGTCAAATTGTTTGCATTGTGTGTGCGTACGTAGACCTGAGCGGGCTTTATCTCATTATCGGTCACGGTGATTTGGAGTTGATCGCTCGCAAACGCGATCTGAACCACGTCAAAGATAAACAATTCACAAAGAAATGTGGAGAGAGAGAGAGAGAGTGAGAGAGAGAGGAGAGAGAGAGAGAGAGAGAGAGAGAGAGAGAGAGAGAGAGAGAGAGAGAGAGAGAGAGAGAGAGAGAGAGAGAGAGAGAGAGAGAGAGAGAGAGAGAGAGAGAGAGAGAGAGAGAGAGAGAAAGAGAAACTGAGCCCAACAGGGTAAGGGTTGTGTTAACTAGCCCCACTGTGAAATTTAAACAGAAGGAATCCTTCGACGGCATAGAACGTTTACACAGGTGCATCGTCCGGGCTTTAATTAAAACCAAAATCAGATCCACTCTTCTGGAACGTTCTGCTTAAAACAAACACTCTGGCCTATATATAGAGCGGGCTGAACAAATAAGGTTTATTTTCCGCTAATTCGGTGCCGTTTATAGACCAGACTGTTATGTCTCTGTGTGCAGTTTGAGAGAGGCCTCAGGTGCTTTCAGATCTTCAAGAGATAAGCCTATGGAGGGAACAGTGGGGAGGGAACATTGTACCTTTAACCGTGCATATATATACGGCCGTGGTGCATGGTTGAGCCGAATCCGGACCGTGCCAGTGCCGACTGCGGCCGGTAGCTCCATAGGGCGACGCCTAATTGATGCATCGCCCTATGGGAGGGTTCAGTCGGACAGTGGTTTAATCGCTCTTGACCCCCAATGGTGAGCAACAACGCTGCTCGTAAGGCTGCATGTCAAAGACGCGTGTGAAAGGTCTTCCTCCATCGCCGCTCTGCGAGGTTAGCCGAAGGTTAGCTGAGGTTAGTGGCTGTTGGACACCGTGTGTTTCGGAGGGGAACCGCCGATGTCTCCGTTCTCCCGAATTGGCAGTTGTGCGCATTCGAGATTGGGTTGGGAATTGTATGTATTTTCTAAAAGAAAAAAACGAATCTCTTAATGATGTTTCCCAGTGAAATAAAAAGTAAACGCGTAAGCCCAGGAACGAAAGCCCAAGAAAAATACACTGAGAATACATATCGTGGAGAAACAAAAGTGGCAGGTGAAACGACTAAGATTTATCAGACTAACAGTTAACTTTATCGTGCTATGTAGAGTCCAGCCTCAGAACGGCACGTTGAAAACACTTAATTATGATTAATGTCCAAGCTCCGCAGATGTTTTTAAAGTTGGAGAAAGCTGTGGGGTCTGGGAGAGGGAGCTCGATAGCGAAGGCCCATCCCTGAAGCCAGTAACAAGCTACACCTCCCCAGGGCATCTGCAGCGCTTTCCCCAAGCACTTCATTTCATCGCAACAAAAAGCAAACCAGACATCTGTTTAAAAAGCCTTTGCTGAAATGCAGTGTTCATTTAGTAAATCACAGGGACTGTGCCCAGCAGGTGGAAAGACCATTTTATCCCTTTATGTAACTTAGCAAACCATTCATAGGCAGTATATTTATTTATTAGTATTCACGTGACTGGAGACCTCCCCCCCACTCCCTGTAATTATTTTTGTGTTTTTTTTACTGTCAACTTTTATCTGGAAAGCATTTTTGAGAACTTGTATAGGAAGGACGATACTAATTTTATGATTATGATTCTGAATTATTGTGATGAGAACAGGCCATTCGGCTCATCAATGCTCATCATGTACCTACAGACTATCTGGCACGCACTAAAATAAAACCTGAACAGCCCTGAACACATTGAATGATTTTTGCCTTTATTACATGACCTGGCGAACTGTCCCAAGCTATTATAGTTGGCAGGATTATAATATTAGTTGGCAGGTGGAGGCACGGTATGGAGAATATTTTTTTGCATACTGCACATGGCGTACTAAACAGTACACAGTAAACTGTACTCAGCTGCCAGTACACAGGACGCAGTGGATAGAGCCCTGATTCAGACACAGCCGCCCTAAATGTAATGTACTACCCCGGGTGATAAACTTATATCTGGGTTTTTGCTGATATTAGTATGGATGATATTTTATTGCATACTACATGTCACTAAACAGTTTGCAGTAAGCAGTACACATGCAGGACGCAGTAGATCGGTTTTTGATTCGGACACAGCCTAGGGGTAAGTGTGTAAGTTGAGAATCCTCCCAGCCAAAAAAACGGTTAAAAACTCTATAAAAATGTTTTTGAAGCCAAACCACAGTAAGCAAGACAAAAAAAACAAGGTTTTTCAAATTTTGTTCAGTTGGCTCAAATATTGATAAAATCAGGAAACTCATATGTAAACATTTGAAGTTTGACTGTCATGTTTATAAAAAAAAAATAACCAAAATGTCCATGTTTACCAAAAAAGCGTTTCATATTTGTTTTCTCGTGCAGCACATTTGTGGGGAAAGGCAGATCAACAAATCAAGGCTTCTGAAACAACGCATTCAAGAGGTTTGCGTACAATATCATTCCGTGGGGCCTATGGTAAATGCCTCGGAGAAGAACACAATGGCATTTGCATTGCACAGTCGTTTTAAATGTCCTTCCATTTTGCAGAGAATGAGGCCGGAATGTTCTTCTTTGCCTCACAATCGACGGGCTGTGAACTTACAAATCAATTGAGGCCGAGAAGCCCCCCCTGGCCTTGGAGCGACCGCCTTTCCTGATCGTGTCCTCTTGCAGCATCCCACGGGGGTTTCCGTTCGCAGAAACGCCGCGCCGCGGTCACGACATATTGACATATACGGCAAAGCGTCCCTCACGAGGACCGAAGGCTCCGAAATATGCGAAGGAAAGTCACTCCGGAGTTGCCCTTCCTTGGGCCGACCGATTTCGGGAGACACGATTCATGCTCCGGTTGCACAAAGAGCCATAAATCCAGGGGTCCCCAGAGAGCTGCGCCGTTCGCAGTAGAAAACGTACAATTTCTGAGGATGAATGGGTGGCCTTTAAAAGCAGCGCAGGCATGGAGCTCTTCCGCGCGCAGTCACACGGACTCTTTGTTTCCAACCCCCACGCGCTCCACTTCCAGCGCCCCATTATGTCACAATCATGCCGTTGTGTCATAATTTTTCTTTTCACGCCGATGGCCAACACGGCCTTTCCATAAGCTCCGTGTTTGACACCGCATCAATCTTTTATCCAACTCGCGTACTTTGCAGACAACAAAAAATGACCCCGTGCTATTTTTAACCGCTTCCTGGATGCCTGCGCGGCTTCATTCTGCTTGACATAGTTAAGCGTACTTAACGTCCTTCATTCTGCTTGATATAGTTAAGCGTACTTAACGTCCTTCATTTTTTTCAGCATGTTTTTCTTTATAATGTGATGCTTCACTACATATATTTGGCCTGCTACTGGTCATACTGTAAGTTTGTACAATGGTAAGCATGTTGGTGATGTATTAATAATAAAAAAGGTTTATATAACAGTATAATACATAGTACTGAATATTATAGTCAGAATGTTATACTACATAAAAAGGTTAGATTGATCTGACTGCGATAATCCTAATAGAAACAATGACCATTTTGCTTTTATAATACGTGAATAACTAAGGCGGACATAAATTAACTTTTGGCACATATCCAGACAGTGGCTATTTCTGACTAGGCAAATGAATGGCTGTAGTGTAGAATACCAGCTGCCCAGTGTCATCGTACTACAGCTATCCAAGTCATTTTCACCTGGAAGCAAAAAGATATTGTGCACTTTTGGTGCAGAACACTGGGAGAGAACACTGGGAGAGAAGTTGCCATGTTGATGGGAGGAGTCTTTGATTTTATTCTGGTCGTCTTGATTTAGAATAAGACTGACACCTAGAGTAACCCCATTGGTCTCAGAGAGCCCACACATACACATACGCACACCAACAAACACGCACGCACGCACGTACGCACGCACGCACGCACACACACACTCACACTCACACCAACCACAGACACAAACGCACACCTACACACACACGCACACAGAACAAAAACAAAAAAAAGAAGCTTTTTTTCTTATCTTGTGCTTTTTTTTCCCCTCCAGCTTTTCCCAGGAGGGAGGTGGAGACGTGTTACTCGCTCGCGGTGTCTTTCTGCTGTTCTCAGAAGGCGGGCCACGGTGACTTCCTGTCCCCAGTCACGATTGCGGCGGTGATCTTTGACCCCGTGGCCTCCTCAGTGGAGGTCTGCGGAGCAGTCGTTCACACGCACCCTCTGCCTCCCCCTTTCCCTCCCATAATTCTGCGTTTCTTAGGCGGTGTTTGAGGGGGTAATGGGAAGGGGGAGGGGATTGCTGGCCATTTTAATTAGCTTGGCCTCTTGTGTTCTGCGCTGCTTTTTATTACAATGAGAAACATTTAACAAGCTCCACTTTACCGTGTAAAGCCCAGGAGTTTTAACCCTCCGACCACTTCTGCCACTAAAATGGCTTTAAAAATGTAAATGTACAGAGATGTGTCTACATACCATGGTATGGAGGTACACACTCTGTAAAATCTAAACACAAGCTGTGGAATCTAAATATTGGGGTTGGTTAGGTACACTCCCTGACGTAAGCTAACTATTGGGGTTTGTACGTACATACTCTGTGGAATTCTAAATATTTAGGTTTGTAGATACACACTCTGGTGAAGTTTAAATATTGGGGTTTGTAGATACACACTCTGGTGAAGTTTAAATATTGGGGTTTGTAGATACACACTCTGGTGAAGTCTAAATATTGTTTTTTGTAGATACACACTTCTAGGGGAGTCTAAATATTGGGGTTTGTACATACACATTCTTAGCAAGTCTAAATGTTGGGGTTTGTAGGTGCACACTTAGACGTTAGCGGAAACCATTTTGTTTTTACAACAAAGATATGAAAGAAGGCCTTTGTCTTCTCCACATGTCTCCTCCACATTTTTTTAATTTACAAGAGATGAGGGGAAAAGTCTTAATTTTTCGGGGGTTCTGTCATGAAACCCCTTTTTACGTACAAAAACATTTGTCCTATTCATATTTATGAAATAACTCCTATACTGTACGGTTTGTGTTGCATTTGTCTGGACTAGGAAGGTTCTGGTAGTCCATCCACATACTGGAACAGTATCCACATAACAGATACCAGACCATGGGGCTTATCCACACACTGGAACAGTTCCTTAACAGGATAAGCCACCCAGCAGCCCAATAAACAGTTTTTTTTAAAGAAGTATCCCAAGACTTCAGTCTGTAGAAGAGGGGCAGTCGTCATACAGTGACTGTGGTATGCGGGCGAGATGAGAGACCATGAGCACATCTCCTGCAGAGCTGATATAAGGGCTTCAGTCTCATCCAGCTCAACGTACACACCAGAAACTGATAATAGGGTTAATTCCTAACAATAGAGGAATGTCTTCCAGGAACGGCTGTCTCTGTAGTTCTCTCAGAGATAATGAATCTGTGAAACGGCTCCAGTCTCCATGTGATTTATTGAAGGCTCTGCTGGGTGTTTGCCTTGTGAATTAAACGCACACTTGGGTAGCGCTTTTTCTTATAGTCCCCTAAGTACTAGGTATTTACCAGGTAAATACATGATAAAAATAGCAAATTACTGGGTAATGATTACCACTGGTAAAAAAGGTAAATATGAAGAAACTGATACTGAAATACTAAGACTACTCCTCTATTACCCGCCAATTGAAGTGACAGCCTTGTAGTTATCAAAGGCTTTGGTTAGTCAGGTTGGCTCTGATAATGACTGTTGGGGTGATTGGTAATAGGGGAGGTGTTTCCAAAAAAGTATTGTATAATTTTCTAGGAAGTACACAGTCAAACCCAGGCTGTAACCCATCTAAAACTTTCATAGCTAGAAGGTTGTAACTTGAATTAATAGACGAGGCGTTTCTATGCATTTCAGTTTTAGTTTCTTAGTATTTACCTATTTTTTTTACCAGTGGTATTCACCCAAATATGTGCTATTTTTACCACATATTTACCTGGTAAATATCTAATACACCTGGGACTGGAAAAGGAAGCATTACCCACACTTTCTTTTCAAACCACAGTAGGTACAGACCAAAATAAGACTTGCACTGTGTTCACATGCACTGTCGGGCGGCAGTGTGGTATAATGGTTAAGGAACTGGGTTTGTAACCAAAAGGTTGCAGGTTCGATTCCCAGGTCGAACACTGCCGTTGTACCCTTGAGCAAGGTACTTTCACTGCCCTGCATTGCATCATATCATATCATCTCATCAATGGATGATATGTATAAATGCAAAAAGAAATGATGATGTGTAAAGTCTCTCTGGAGCGGAGCGATGCCTAAATGTAAATGTAATGTTTTACAATTCAGGTATGCTACTGCTGCTATTGTAACTACTGCTTAAAAGCAAAAATGAAATGGCTCATACATGCATGCCTAGAAAACACATATATTTGGCATGTTCTATATGCAGTATGTATACGTGCATGGATGCACGACACATTCAAGTATATGTGTGTATGGACTACATTTAAAAAGTGTGGTGGTAGTCAACGTGTGTGTGTGAGTCATCTGCCATAAACAGTGACATCATCCCTTTGAGCAAAGATAAGATAATTACCCCATTCAAGGGAACTGAGGCTTATGCACAATCTGCTAATCAGGAAGCTGTTTCAGGAAGCCACGATGGGCCGTAAAGTTTCAGATTCGAGGGCCGGTTATATTTACAAGCACATACCTGTACATGAATGACTCATGGTTGGATTAATAAATGATCATTGTCTGTAATTGAACTGAAATCTCACTTGGCTCAAATATCGTATCAGTTTGACGTTTTCAGTTAAACTAGTGAAACGATAATAATAATGTTTTCTCCTGAATACTTTGGTCTGTAATTGCATGTCTTCAGAGACTTTAATTTTGCTTCATAAACAGCAACGCTTGCTGGCAGAGGTTATTATTTTCAACTAAAACAAGAACAGTGGGAAATCTGTTTACAAGAGCAAGCTGATATCAGAAATAGGCTCGGATCCTGTAAGAAAAACAGAGATAAGATGGGTCTTACGTAGGGACTGCAGCCAGGATTGCATATGGCACTATTCCAGAGTCATTTTAAAAAGCACCCTAATTATTCTTCAGAGCAGTCCAGAACCGTTTCCATAACACTCTGATTGCTGGTGTTAAGACATTAGTTGTGATTTGTAATCAACTACCTGCTGGTGGATGAAAAAAAAAAAGCTAAAGTAAACAGTGACATCATCCAAAACTGAATCAGTGAGTGGGAATGGTAATGGATGGAGGTATTGTGCTGGGGTAGGGGTGGTATTGGGGTATTGGGCTGGGGCAGGAGGGGTATTGGGGTATTGGGGTATAGGGCTGGGGTAGGGATGGTATTGGGGTATTTGGCTGGGGTAGGGGTGGGAAGAGGGTTATGGGCTGGGGTAGGGGTAGGGGTAGGGGTGGTATTGGGCTGGGGTAGGGGTGGGAGGGAAGGGGGTATTGAGGTAGTGGGCTGGGGTAGAGGTGGTATTGGGATTTTGGGCTGGGGTAGGGGTGGTATTGGGGTATTGGGGTATTGGGCTGGGGTAGGGGTGGGATGGGTGTTTTGGACTGGGCTAGGGGTGGGATGGGTGTTTTGGACTGGACTAGGGGTGGGATGGGTGTTTTGAGGAGGAGTAGGTGTGGGGTCGAGCTGTTTGTTTTTTTTAAACCCCAAATCTGTCAGTTACCGCAGGCGACCCGGTCACCCCCTGCGGTCCTTCCTGTTAAAATGTCAAACACAAACTCAGTCACCCCACCATGTCTCGGCTCAGCTCAGAAATGAACTGTCCTCCCCAATTTATCAAATCTGTTCCTGACAGCATGGATCTGCAACAGCGCCCCAATTTACCTCAGAAAATCACAATAATCAACATTCACGTACTGCCTGCATCTGTCTGGAGATTTCCAGCACACACTGGGCCTGATTTACTATGACCTTTACCATGTGCAAACCAATAACACGACCAATGATTGGTCATGGTATTTATTTTGCGCCAATCATTGGTTGTGTTATTAATGTAAATATACCTGTAGTAGATTACCATCCACACATTCATACAGATTATAACATCTTTAAATACTAATCATTGAATGTAGCCACCACTGTGGGGCTCTATAGTTTCTAGGCTGCAATTACTTATATTTACAAAATACTTTGTATATTTGGCTGGGCTCAACCAGTATTTGATTTTAATTGCAATAACATGATCACTCTGTAATGGATTTTAGTGGTGGATAATCAAACCCGAAGGTAGGGGGATCAGAAACAAGTCACTCACGCAGTGAGGACCAATAAAGGGACGCAGTGGCACTCTCCTCTGAAGCATGGGATGTCAGTCATCATATCTTATTGAACTGCGATTTGCAGGCCGGGCTCACACAGACACGAGTCAGAGGAAGACACTTTATGGCAGCTTAACGAGCCGACTTGCAGGTGTGTGGTTTGACCGGCGGGGGTCACTGGTGCGTGACGAGACTCTCTTATCCTACCGAATACGCTCCCATCCCTGGGACGACACTAGTGTGTACCGCCATACAGGTCTGACAGTTAGATGACACTGGCACAGTTTGGATTAGTGGGGCCTGCTCGTGCACTAGAACAGTGCTTTAACAGGATAAGCCACCCAGCAGCCCCCCAGAACTGCTGCAGAGCTGGACTGCTAAGCCCAGGGTGTGTTCATTTTCACTTCACTCACCCCATCGATTAAAAAAGATCACTACACAGTCAGCTGATCTTGGCTGGTTTCTATGGTTTTCATCGGTTGCTAGTTCTAAAGTAAAAACAAAACAAAAACAGCAGATCCTGGGGCCCCCAGGACCAGAGTTGGTCAGAGAGAGGCATTGCACAGGAGGTGTTCACTCTTTTTAGGGATCCATGCAGTTTGAAATTATTTGCTCTTGGCTATTTTATCCGCTGTTGGACGATTGTGTGTCCACGACTAAAGAATATATTTTTGAATCTTTTGTAAAAATATATATAATAGATTTTCACAGAATAATTAATGTGGAAACATATAGGCCTATGCAATATTTACAGCAAATTTTGTACACTTGGTTGCACAAAAAAAAAAGAGCATTCAGGAAAATGAAGACGCTAGAGTACACTGCCATTTCATAAATCCATTGATGAAGGGTTACTGCGATGTTGTCATCCCAAACTTGGACTGCCAGTTCCTAGGGGGTAAATAATCTATCGGGGGTTGCCATATGTTGAAATGTAACTTATTGTTGCCCGTTATGGTGGTAGTAGATTTGTGATTTGTTTCTATGGCTGTGCAAGTAACTGACACGTACAATGAGTACTACAACATACCTGTGATAGATAGCAGTGGGATTCATCTGTATTCCACAGAACTCAGCATTTCATGCTCCGGGTTATTGCTTTTTTATATACTTTATTTATTTCAATGATAATATCATTACAGAGGCTGGAGCTGGAGGTTGTGGAGGCATGAATTTAAAACTATTCTTTTTTATCACAGTGTCCTTCAAACACATTTTGTACTTGTTTTTTTTTCATTTGTTGGTCTTAAGTGACAGCCTTCGGTTTTTAAGGTTCAACCGACACTATTTTGTCAGAGTGGAGTGAAAAGTAAGATATTTTGTGAACCACATCTTAGCAGTAATTTGCGATCGGTGGGTGAAATGTCTTTTCTGAAAGGAGCCCCTGGATATGAGAGTTAGAGTGGGAGTGGACAGCTGGCTTTTCCTCTCCATTAACTCCAAGATCATTCTTTTAAAAACAATTTCTCAAAGTACACAAGCGGAGAAACTGCAGGATTAGAGTGAAGCTGCAGGAAGCCGTGGTGTCATCCCAGAAGGGTACTGAAGCAGAACTGCCATGTGGAGAAACCAGAGCGCAAACAAGTGCGCATAGTTCAATACACACACACACACACACACACACACACACACTCCCTACAAATAAGCATTAGGGTACACACACTCTCTACAGATACACACTCCCTACAGATAAGCATAAGGGTCCACACACTCTACAGATACACACTCCCTACCGATAAGCATAAGGGTCCACACACTCCCTACAGATACACACTCCCTACAGATCAGTGGCGGCTGCTGAACTGAAAATTGAGGAGGTAGAAAACTTCCCCTTAAACTGATTATTGGTCTCAATCATTTTCCAATCATTTTCCTTGATTAGCAATAGGCTACAGCGTTTAATTCACAAATTACTCAATGCCATCCAATGTAGCCAGTTCTCCTCAATTACGCTATTAGGCAAGTAATGACATTTTCTAAATTTGCGTCACAAAATTGTGTACATTTTAATCAACATTATAATTGTGGATACACGTGCTCTTCGTTCTCCGCACTCAAATTCCGAGAATATTCATGGATAGTAAACGATCTTAAAGCTCAGCTTTTGTTAGATTAGTTTTATTGCAGGTTGTGCTTTTCTCGTAAAGTGTACTTTTTAATTTAATCTCCCGAACATGATGTGCAGAAAGAAGCTGCGTCTTCCCCTGCAGATTATTGTTCAGATCTTTGGCACACTCGTTAATCAGGGAAATGATTGGAAAATGATTGAGACCAATAATCAGTTTAAAGGGAAGTTTTCTGCCTCCTCAATTTTCAGCTCAGCAGCCGCCACTGCTACAGATAAGCATAAGGGTCCATACAGCCCATGGACAATGGATGACATCCGATTGCATTGCATTAACCCTCTTATTGTGTTTGGGGTCAATTTGACCAGATGCGTCTTAACCATTTAAATACATTCTTTTCATCTTCACACTGTATGGCTTTTTCTATTTCTTTTGCATTAAATAGTACACACTCAATAAACATAATGCTATGTTTTCAAAAGTCTGCTTGTACCAACTCTGTCTGTATGCAAAGGAATTGTGCGGGGTCATTTGTGGCGTAGCTGTATAAAATATACTAAAAAAATTTTAGCAGTTTTTTTTGTGAGTGATTCTTGTGGCACTTTCTTATACAGGTTTTAGACAAACGGTCTCTTACCTCAGGCTCTAAATTGAGATGTTTCATCACATAATTTTAATATTCAGGGATACAATGGTAGTCAATTGGGAGACACACAAAAATTGACTTGTCAGAAACAATACTTTTGTGTCAGTTTAAACTTTTGAGGTCAATTTGACCCCCAACATAAAAGGCATCATGCAATTTCAACATAGTATGAGGGTTAATGTATAAGCTGCAGTAAAGCTATTGCCAGAAGCAGTAAAACTCTTAACGCCAGGTGGAAGAGGTATCTGGAGAGGGTGTGGGGGTGGGGGTGGAGGTGGGGGGCAGGGTGAGGCAGGAGCAGGAGCAGGAGCAGGAGCAGGAGCCGGGAGACGCAGCTGGGCTCGGGGATGCGGGCGGTGACCCTGTAGAAGAAGCCGAGCATTGTTCATTTACAGAGCAGGGAGCAGTTTCGGTTCATTCCCCTCCCATCATTAATTTACGCTGCTCGTTTGTCTGGTCCTCTCACCGTACACACCGCTACGCGAGGCTCCAAGGTCCTGAAAGTAAGCTTGGACAAAGGGTGTGTGTGTGCGTGCGTGTGTAAGACTGTACGACGATTGTCACGGACCGAATACGAAACCCAAAAATAGACAGTAGCCTGCATGGGAAATGTATTTATTTTCATAATGTCTCTACTAATTAACCACAAACTAAGCTGAGTGCAGACACTTTGTGGCACGCCTCAGTTTTGCCTCACTGCCACCAAAACCTGAACCCCTGCTAATGTGGCCAACATTTTCAATGCCACTCCAAACCCATGAAATTAAGTTAATGTGCAGATATATGCACTAATGTCCACTCAGTCAAAATATAGCAAAATCTATTTCATTCAATTTGGTCATGGGGTTGAACCAAGCAGGCCCTGGTTTATTTTACTTGCATTCATTGTGTTTTTTTTTTTGGTAACCCAATATACCGTTTAAGCTTGTTAAAACTCATGATTCCATCTCTGTAAACTATTTTACTATTCAAATGTTATAGCGACAACAGTTTTTTATTTTGCAACAAAACACAAAACAGGTTTGATCAAAATGACAATTCCATACATTCTATCATCTACACAAATCACGGTAAAGTCTCTAACCTTATCCTGGCAAACAAACAAAAAAAGATATATATATATTTTAGGTGAGAAAAAAATAAATAAAACTTACACACTTAAACTGTGTTTGACCTTCTGTTACTTTGTTTCAATAATACTTGGAGTCATTTTTATAGTTGGAAAACAAACTTCTTACAGTGTTTCCTTACAGAAGAGACCAAAGATTATGCCTGTAGTCAAGGAAGTTCAAGAACAGTAACCATTTTTTTTTTCGGGCTTGTGTTCCAAAAAGGTGGTGCTTGAGAAGTGGTTAACAAAATGGGATTTAAATTTGATTTATAAGAAGACACAAAGGGCCTGATAAAATCTGACAGAGTACGCCATAAACTTGGAGCCCCTCCCCTCTTGTTTTTAAAAATTTGGGGCTGGGACAGTTATGTCTTTAGTTGAGGGTGTACAGGAGTGCGTTTGACATTCTTCGACACACTTTTCACTGCGGCCTGTCTCAGTTAGGTCAAGATTTAGTCAGCCTGTAGCACGTGGACAGGAAACGCAACAGGAAGTGGATTCCTTCTGGAAGGAACGGCGAAGACACTCGTAGAGCACGTCGGGGCGCATGCCTTCAGCCCACCGTAACACAGCTCGACTGGAATGAGCAAACGAGGGATTCCTCTGCCGGGTATTCAACTCTACTTGGTTAAGAGATGATAAACTCATCAATCATGTACTGCTTATCTTCTGGCTAATCCTGTAAAAGCATTCCTGTCAACAAGTTTCAGAGCTTTCCAGTTTCGAAACCTTTTTAGCTCCACGGAGCTGTATTTAATTTTGTGCAAGTGTCTAATCTGTGTCTAATTTTTTGTGAGAAAGAATTCAAGCAATTTCCAAATAATATCACGAAACCAAGGTGGAATTTCACAGACAGGAACCGAAAGGGTTGTTTGTGTTTCGGGAAGACAAAGAGGCAAGGCTTCGGTTACGTGGACGCCGATGGCGATCTCCGTGTGGGCCGCACCTGACGGCAAAGCCGAGGGATCAAAAGGACGACGAGGGGGCCAAGTGAAAGCAACCGTTACGTCTCAGCATTTCGAAAATACAGATTTGTGTCACTTACCCGTATCTTATTTCTTAAGCCACTGGGGAAGAGAGGTCCAACTATTGCTAAAAGCCAAAGATTAAAGCTGTTTATCAGATTGGGAACGCGCCAATACATGTGCTCGATACATGTGCTGCAGGCGAGTCCATTTCCTCTATCAGCTCAAGATCTGCAAGGTTTCTCGCCGTCCGTGCGTGTTCAGCGCTGAAAAGGATCCAACTTCCTCTCTTCCTGACCGGGTCAGTGACGGATGTACCGATCTTTCGCGATAACCCGGGACTGTACGCCTCGCTGGAGTTTCGCTCTGCGCTCTAGGGATTCGCACTGTTCCCGCACTGTTCTCCGCGAGGCCTTTGGTGTAGATCGGCCTACTGCTTTGAGCGTGAGGTGCTTTTGCTGTCCGTTGGTATACACCAGCTGGGAAGGACAGTGTAGAAGCCTGTTAGGATCGCTGTAGATCTGTGGGTTTTCAAACATTTCCACCCTGGGACCCACTTAATGACCACCAAGTCATTGTATCTTTTGTGACCCCCCACACCCTATCCAAGTGTAGCCAAACATCCAGATCAAGTATGAAATGCAAACTGTATTTTACGGTATGTGCAAAACAATATTGTGTACAAAAGTGACTGCTTAAAGAGGTGTCAGGCAACACGCAGAGCTCACACCAAATACATTAGCTGACTGATTTGTCCTCAGGCCCACAGCACAGCTGTGTACTAATTAATGAACTGTGCTATCAGGAGAATAAGTCCCACCTGGTAATTCAAAGCAGTCAATCAATAGTGAGTCAGTCGATAGCATTGATGATGTCGGCCATCAGTTGACACCCAATGCAGCGGGCAGATGGTAGACAATTGAGACGCGACCAAGGGTGACAGAGGTGCACAATACTGTCATGAAATAGCGTGCATGGGCTGCTTGGCAGTTCAGACTATGCACTCGTTTCCATGATGATGTTAGTCGATGTCTGACCGGCGGTACAAACAATTGCGCATTGGCATAGAGGAAGTTTGCTATTCTTTGTGCTCTGTTCAAAATCTATTGATGCCCCCGTCATCCATACGTGACCAGCTTGCTAGATAATTAGCGCCTTTGACAGTGGATTACACATCACACCAGATGCTAATTAATGCAGACATGAATTGATGCAATCTGTGGTTGTACTTCAGGTACACACACACACACACACACACACACACACACACACAAACACACGTTTGCTATTGGCTCCTTTCCCTTCACTGATTATTAGTGTATTATTCCTGAGTTAATTGTGAGTTTAATTGGCCAATCGAAATCTCTCCTGAGTCTGGAGAGGAATTTTGAGTAGAAAAAATATAAGATGAACGAGGCACATGAGCAATGGTCCGTGTTTGTCGAAGCTTTGTGTAAATATTTCCGCTGGTATTTAAATCTTTTTTAACCGCAGTCACCATTTAAACGTGTTCATACATCAAATTTCAAACTCTCTATAATAAGCTACCTGACGTCAACAGTTTATTGATTGAGTTGATTGCTGATTTGCCGAAAACTTTTACAATTTATTGTCTATCCATAAATTAATTGTAAAATTTGGAAAAAATTCCGAAGTACTGGAGTGGAGATGCAGCTCCATTTTTAAGAATAACCCTCATAAGCATATATAAATAATCAGAACACATTTACTGTATGTCATGCCAGAGGCAAATCATCAATTTGCCTCAATTACATACTTTGCTGTCACTTTTATGATGTGTGCTTTGATGTTATTCTACTAGAAACTTCTATTCTAAAGACGAGCCTTTATGAAGGATTGTGAAAAGCACGGGAGAGAAACCGCTAACGGGCAACTCCTCTGTCTTCTGTCAGGTTGAGTTAGTTAATGTCTGTCCACAGAACGGCAGCGGTTAGCGCAGCGCATGGAGCTTTTCAACACCCAATGAGCAGAATTAAATGGAAACAGATCCTCTGTCAGACAGAGGAGAGCCTGTGATTTCTCCTGGGACTTCCGGGGTACCGGAATTTCACCAGCTTCCCGTCTGGGAAGGAGGACAAAGCAGAGACCGGAGTGGGAATTTCAGACGGGAGCAATCGGATACACGCAGATTCCAGCTTCAGCTCACTTCAGACTTTTCGCTGTCCACGCCTCTCTCTCTAAATATATTTGTATTTTTACATCAAGAAAAAATAAGGCTCATTTGATGTGGGATATTCTGGGGGGGGGGGGGGGGGTGGAGGTTGGGGAGCCTATCCCAGAATGCATTGGGCGACAGGCAGGCAGAGTATAATACACAGGTTGTCAATCCATCACAGGGCACACACACCATTCACTCACACACTCATACCTACGGGCAATTTAGAGTTAGCATGCAACAAAATAATTAAATAAGCGGAGTATGTATGAAGTATGAATTTTCTTTGCTAATTATCTGTCTTTCTTTTACAGACCAGCACACACATCATTAGCAGTGTGAGGGTAAAAATACACTGAAATGTATTTTAATACAAAATATCTTCCAAATAAATATATCTATAATTTAAAATTTAATTTAGGTTTAAAATTAAATATGTATAGGCTGCTTTGGAGGTGCTATATACAAAAGGAGGTGGGTAAGCTGTACTACAGATGAAATGCATGCAAACTTCCTTCCTTATTTTTTTTGAAATCATATTCACCAGGCACACCCGTTCCCCAAAACTATCAATTTGAGGGATCACAGACCAGGAATGCCCTCCGCTGACAATCTGTGATGTCAAACCGCCACCTCTCTCACTCCCACCCACTCACAGGAACAGCACCTTCACAAATTCAGCAACCCAACAGCTGACCTGGCAACCGAAAGCCGGTTTACATCTGCTCAGTATCGAGCAGAAATACGAGGTAAAAGTGCCGCCGGGAAGCCGGAGTGAGATTAGTCATCAAAAGGATACAACAGATGCTGGAGCTGCAGAAATGGGGGGAAAAAAACGCTCATTAACTTAACCTTTTTTTTCCTCATGAATGCTTGCTCTTTCACTCTTTCAAAGAAAGATCCCCCGGAGAATGGGGATCCCTGTGGCGATTTGAGCCATTGAATGAGGGGTGGGGTATTGCGCACGGCGGTGCGCCTCCTCAGGGCTCAACTGGACCGAAACAGAGGCGCCGGTGCACTGGGACGGAGATTAAACCGCCGAAGCGCTTTGAGTGCGTTCCTTGAAAAAAGAAAAGAAAATAGAAAGGCGGGGTTTTGGCAGCAGGACTGTCTGTGACTCAATTTCCCAAAGTGCTCGCTGGTGAGGATTTTACACTGCAAAAACTGTGAGGAGAACAGGCCGTCCAGCCAGCTTGACCCCTGTCTCTTTCACAGGGCAGGGAGTGGGTCATACACAGGAGCTTTCTAAGTTGTATCCATGTCTTTCTGTACAAAGGGCAGTCTGGTTTCACTTAACTATGGCGAATATTAATCAAATATTAATAATGTGTTTATAAAGTATGCAGGCTTGATCATTCGTTAACTCCAAATAAGGGCTTGCTGAATGGACACAAGGCAGGGATTTTGGTGTACTGCAGCTAGGCTTAACTATGGACCGCTATAGGGTCCTTCCCAGAGAGCCCTGGGAATGCTATGAACACTGGGAATGGCACTGAACAATCTTGCGGGATGAGTGATGGCATGATATTCTGATAAAGAAATAGAGATAAGATAGAGAGCGTAGACAGAAGATTTCCAGGTGGGGGGAACTCAGAAAGTCAGTTCCACCACCTTGAGCTGAGGAGCGTGGGAGTGGGAGGGAGATAGAAGACAGGGCAGCAGAGGTTTCGGAGTTATCTGGGGTGATCCACGCCATGCCGAGGGCAAGAAAACGGAGGGAGAGGATTGAGGCAGAGATGAAGATGTAATGGGTTGTGAATGGTTTGGGGAAATCAGAACAAGTCAGCTCACAGCAGTGATGACTAATAACTGAGAAAGAAAATAATAAAAGAAAAGAAAAAACAGGAACTAATTCCTTAAGGCCAAACGAAAATCAACCAACAAAAACGGGCGAACTATAGTAAACTAGTGAATACCAACTAAATCTCCCGAACTCAAATAATAAGCCAGGATGGAAAATCAAGCAAACAAAAGAACACCTTCGGCTACCTTAGCTCAGAGCCGGAAGAGTGTAAAACCAAAAACAAAAGTACAAAAAAAAACTGTCTCCTAGAGAACAGCAATGTACAAAATAAATAGCGCAGAACTCTAACAGGAGGGAAACAATCCTATACCTGACTAATAGCTAATAGCAAGTCCCTCCTGAACATAAACAAACTTTAATATCAGGAGGTCGCTAGTACCTGGCTATACCTGGCTCGATGCAATGTCGAAAGACAAACGAGCACCGGGGAACCGGAAGTGAGAAACCTAAATAACCTGCCGGTAGAAGCACAGGTGAAAATATGAGGACGGCAAACCCCGAAACGGAACATGGAAAAAATCTGATTGATTCACAATCGTGAAAGCAGGATGAGAACCGCAGAAGAAAATAAAATAAACAGCCACGAACCACTACAGAAGACTGGCATCTCAACTGCGAGGCTGTCACAGGGAGAACGTAGAGAACAGAAAAAACTCTGCACTGACATATTCTGACCCTCTAAACCAGGGGTGTCAAACTCCAGTCCTGGAGGGCCGCAGTGTCTACAGGTATTTGTGGTTTCCTTTCAATCAGCACCCAGTTAAAGCATTGAGAACAAGGTGTGTGGACTTCTTAGCCAATCAGTGACTAAAATTAATCACTTGTGCTGAAACTCACAGAAAACCAGCAGACACTGCGGCCCTCCAGGACCGGAGTTTGACACCCCTGCTCTAAACTGTCAAACGCAATGGGTTATCTACACTCTCAGGAAAAGTGGCTAAAATGGTACAAACACTTGTCACTTGGGTGGTAACCTATACAGTAGGTACATAAAATTGTACCTCTACCCGGCAATACATAATTAATTTATTTTAAAAAATAATAATTTCCACTTGTAAAAAGTACTTAATTAGTACTCAAATAGAACATTATTGTACTGTCGGGGACAAGGTACATTTGGGCATTAAAAAACTAAAAAATGTATCTCCACTGAAGGGTGGAGAGGTTCTGACACTGTGGTGGTCCACAATGGTGCTCATGTTTCCTAGGAGGGAGAAAACTACAGATGGCAATGGGGAGAGAATAACAGCAGCTCAACTGATATTTACAACTACAATTTAACCAGGTAAAAACTACAACTACAAAAAAACTACAAAACTACAAAAAAACTACAACTAAAAATGAACCAGGTAAAAAACCAGACAAGTAAAAACAAATAACTAGCTCCTGCAGCTCACATACACCTGAAGTCAATACACAGCTGATTTTGAATATAACTTATACTACTAATACATTTAGATAAGTCATTTAAGTTCCATTTTGGCCCAGAGCGATCAAGGTTGGCCTCTTGTTTTATCTGTAATGACACCCTCACACCAGCAGGATGTGCTAATGAGTTACCAGTAACTGCCCTCAACTTCAACGCGATTAACCAAGCTGTCAGCAATAACAGAGTGCATGGCTGTTTACTTTAATAAGGTCAGTCTTAGCTAACGATGCCTTTTAAAAGGGAAGCTGTGTTGACCGTGTTTGAGCCTTCTGTCCGTTGCTACGTGGTTGGTGTTTAGGGTTGCCAAATGCCCCCGTTTTCCGGTTTGCAAATGATTTGTACAGGTCCGGAATGTCCGGTTTTCAAAATATTTGTACAGGTCCGGTTTCTGGTTTATTGGTACATAAAATATGTTTAGGCTATTAGAATATTTGAATATTTTTGAAGTTGAAATGTCATGTCTAGCTTAAAAGCTGTAGGTGGAGCAGTGTGCAGAAATTTAGCAGAAAAACAATATGACTGAGAAGTATGCAAGCGAACAGGCAGTGTGTTGCTGAAGCAAAGAAGTATGCAAGAGAACAGGCAGTGTGTTGCTGAAGCAACCACACTAACTATGACATACCTTCTGCTATTTCCTGAAAAATGCTTTTATTGCAGTAAGCTGTTACAATGTTTACTTGTAAGTAAGCATCCCAACGCAACGCTTTTAGACATAATGTTTCAGCCTTGACCCCACTGGCTAGAATGTCCTGCGTAAATGGAACCGTCTCAAATATTGATATTGATTGCCAAATAAGATGACGAGCAACCGCAGAACGTATTGCAGGGGGAGTGATGCATGGCGTAGGCCGAAGCGCACGAAAGGCGAAAGGAATGTGACCTGCCCGTCCGCACAAGTGACATCCCGAGAACTGGAGCTAAATCACAACGGACTACTCCATAAGAATGTGAGTATCTGACTGGGGGTCGCGTGCGCGATGCGTTAATGTCTGGCTGCGTCCGCAGATATCTTAGAACAACAGTTATAACTAAGACAGAGGGTCGACCGATGACAATAGTCTTTTCCTCGTTTGTGTCCAGGCCTGGTTTCTGCCCAGTTCTCCTTCTGTTTCTCTGGCCAGTGTCTTTGTGGCAGTTCCCTGTAAAAAGTGCCACGCAAAATAAATTGAATTGAAATTGAATTGACTTGTTTCAGAACCGGTCAGGCAGAGACCAGCGTCTCATGCTACAGGGCGCATTCGTTTAAAGCAGAACTGTGCTGTGCGTCTGCCTAACACTTTATAACAGGCTTACAGTATGTGTTCTCACCGCCTGTCGTGTAAATAAACTTTCCCCTCTTCTGTTACAAACATGTGGTTCGTCTCTTCGTCAATACGCGGATGATTTTACTCATCCCCTTGGAGAGAGGAAGAGGACGAGGAGGAGGAGCTGGGCTCCCGGCGGTCTCCGAGGCCGCGAGGATCAAAAATGAATATTTCCCTGTCAGTCAGGCAGCGGTGAGACCGAGGCACAAAGAACCCTTTAATGAATGAGTTTAAAAACTAGAGAACAACAGACTTTAAACTATTCCCGTGTACATAATAAATATAAAAATAGTCCAAGGCATCACAGATGTCAAAAGTAAAGAAACATACTATATTTCTTCTTTATTCCCCCCTCCCCCCCCCCCAAAAGCATGCCCCCATGAGGCCTGACTGGCCAGACCTGGCAGGCATGTGCTGGCGCGCGAGTGGCGGTTTGGGCCGGAGACAGGAGAGGGGGCAGAGTCACGAGAGGCGTGTTCTTCAGCGGGGGAGCAGGATGGACAGGCGAGCGAGCGCAGCGGAGAGACAGGGCGCGCTAATAACCAGACCTCCCCAAACCTCCTCTCCTCCCCCCCCTAGCAGACAGATAAGGGGGGCAGAGCTTTTTCACTTTGGTCATTTCTGAAACTTGACCCCCTGAAGTGGGAGAGGAGGGGGGCGTTCCTTTTCTGGTTTTTCCCTTTTCAGAAAGATTGAGGGATTCACACAGAGCGCTGTTCTTGTACATGGGTCAGCGTTCGTGACTGCCGTCCCGCGTCTCTCTGGGGCCTGGGGGACTTCAGCGGATCCCCGGGAAAAAGGGGCTTAAGCAGAACAACAGAAAAGCAGGAAAGAATACGACACGTGAAAAAGGAGAAAAGGGAGCGTTGTGGCGGGAAAGGAAGACGTGTGCGAGCATCTTTCTGAGTAACGGAACCATGGATGGGGAGGGAGGGGAGTGAGCGAGAGCGGGGGGGGGGTCTGTGGGAGGCGCAGGTGAGGGGGTTACCTGAGCGAGCCATGCGGCTGGTGGTGCTGGCGCTGGGCGTGCTCCTGGCGGGCGTGGCGGCGGCGGGCGGAGGCGGGGGACAGAGGAGAGGCGGGGACGGGAGGAAGAGGCTCCATCGCGTGCAGCATGGCCACTGCAGCTACACCTTCGTCCTGCCTGAGCTGGAGGCCTGCAGGGGGCCCGATCGCTACGGCAACATCAACGCTGCCCAGCGCGATGCGCCGCCGGCGGACAGCGGCGACGGCTCCGCCCACAAGCTGCAGCTCCTGGAGACGGCCATGGAGAACAACACGCAGTGGCTCCAGAAGGTAGGGAGCCCGTGCCTGTGTGTGTGTGTGTGTGTGTGTGTGTGTTTGCACATGTCTGAGTGTGTGTGCGCTGTGAGTGTGTGTGTTTGCACGTGCCTGTGTTTGCGTGTGTGTGTGCGTTATGAGTGTGTGTGTGTGAGTGTGTGTGTGTGTGTGCTCTAGAGTGGAGTGGAGCTCCACTGCAGGCCTGAACTGTCACATAACAAACTGAGTAGCGAAGGAGACTCTGAGACATAAAGGAGATGAGTTACTTTAATCATTACTGCGATAACAGGAGCTAAATACATAACCAGAATATTCATATATAATAAGAAATGCCTCACCTTAGCCGGCGCTAAAATCCTCCGTCTCTAGTCCCAGGTGACCGATAGACGGGCTTTATAAAGGGGGATAACTGACACTGTCACCAACAGGAGACGTCCACAGACGGCACTGACGCATTGTCAAGACAACCAGCAGGCACTCGGCCGCCGGTACTGACACAGCAGAACCGCCGCAGTCCGCTAGCCCAGATACACAAGCGCACAGATTAATAAACAAATATAATATAATGGATTAACACATCTATAAAACATTAACGGTAACACTTTATAATAATGCCTCTTAATAGATCATTAGTAAGCACATTTGTTCATACAATTTATAAATCATTATTCCTACATTTACAAACATCTGTAAATGTATTCATTAACATGAGTTCATGTATTTATAACACAGTTGGGAAATTATTATTAATGTTGTGTTCTTGATCTTTAAACCCTCAGTAGATCATCAATTGGACCATGTTAACTATTCAGACCTGACGCGTCACCAGGTTAAAATGGAAACTCTCAGCTGAGTGTTTGACTGATTAAAGACAGACTGCAGGCCCAGGAGGGATTTAGCTGGGTGAGGTTTAACTGACCTGCTAAAATTACTGTGAGATAAAATATTGGATTGTGAGTGAGAAAATAGTGGGAGGTGATAGTTAATTTAATCACCGTAGCAATAATGTTGTGGGTTTCAGCTTTATTGGGATGACCAGCACAGCGCCCCAGGGAAAAATAGTTCTTCATAACAATAATAAAATAGTGCCTCTGCTGTTAATGCATTTAGTGACACTGCTGGTATCAAGTTTGTAAGACAAAAAACTATTTGATGAATTGATTATCCTGAACAAAAAGGTTGTCTGGGGTCATAGTTAAAATAAAGAACGCGGTATGTTTTTATGATTGCCCATTGAATGGACACTTTCATTTGCTCTGTAATAAAACGTATGCTTTATGGTGTAGTTCAGAGTAATGACAGAGAGTGGAAGGAAGAGTGGGTGGACATTAATGACTGAAGGCATGAATGCATGCTGTCTTAAAGAAAGTGAGTGTGTGTGTGTGTGTGTGTGTGTGTGTGCGGGTGCCTGTGTGTGCGGGTGCCTGTGTGTGTGTGTGTGTGTGTGTGTGCGGGTGTGTGTGGGGTGAATGAAGGGGTTGTTCCTGTCTGCCTCCCAAGTAGAAAAAGAGTCACTGCGATGTGGGTCAGGTACAGCGCCAAAGAATGTGACAGCTTAGCGGGCAGCGGACGCTGACCCCTGAGCGCCGGGGCGACGTGGGTCAGGGCCGTGATCCCATAATGCACCAGCGAGTACGGGCGCTGGCGGAATGCGTGACATCACTCATCGAAAGAGTATATAGAAGGCCCTGTGACCAATCCAGTCATCCCGTCCAGCGCTGGAAACTCAGCAAACTGTCTGACCTTGAGTTACGGAAATGAGGTTCGCCTGGCGGTCAAAATGCTCACATTTTCGGCGACGTGCGTCCGTTTCTGAGCACGTTCTTTGCCACGCAAAAAATTCCACGGCTGATTTTCCAACATGAATATTCAGGAGGTAATGGTTGCGCTGTACAGGGGGACGAGATGAAACGTGTCCGTTAATATCCTTTTCACCAGTGTGAGAATAAACGGCAGAGTTTAACAGCGTTGTTTAGCACGGCGCTGAACACAATTAAAGCAGGCCCTCACTTTCTGGCTGCAGTCTGGTAAGAGCAGGGAGAAGTGGCTCTTTGATGTGGCCGAGAGCTCTTAATCTGATATCCTGTGAGAATGTATATCAGAAGCCCCTCATTCCCCCAACCGAAGGTCCGTTTCATTTTTTCAGGGAACACGTACGAAGCCATTTGAAGTCCTGCTTATTTTTTTGTGTCATGGCTGTGGACCAAAGCGCTCATCCGCCATCAAAGACAGGGGGGGGGGGGGGGGGCATTACAGATTGCACGTCCCATTTAGAACAGCTTGTGATGTGACCGAGCCCCTAGCGGCGCTAACGCAGGGTTCGGTGGGGTCGCCAAAAAGTTACATTTGCAGTTCTCAGCCTGCATGAGGTTTTCCCCTCCGGTTCAGATTAAAACGCAACGCGTCCGTCTCTCACCGCGCGTGTAATTACCTAGAGTCCGCAGCGTCCCTCGGTTCTTTGACGCAATCGAGGACGGGCGCGTTTCTGCTCCGCTGGGCTTCCACTGTTCCGTGAAGAGGTTCTTCAAAGCGGTAATCTGAACTCTGTGTTTGTGAAACAGTGAAAGGTGCCCATTGGAATCTTGCGTTGTACAGTACTTGTGGCGTTCGTGTATATATACATGTTAGGGCAGCGGTTAGCGGAGATGAGAAAGTGCTGATACAGGGGAAAGTGAGTGTTGTAACATAAACTTTATGCTAAGCCAACTTCCCCCATCACCAAGAGGTCATTGCAGAAAACAAAGCATTTATGATCAGCATTCTCACTCGTTAATATATGGATTGAGCAAACGATGTTGTGATGTTCAGTACAGGTAGTCTATGATGTGACAGTAGCAGCCAATGGTATGATAGTAGCAGCCAGTGATGGGATAGTATCAGGCAGTGATGTCATAGTTGCAGCCACTGATCTCATAGGTGCAGCCAGTGATGTCATCGTAGCAGCCACTGATCTCATAGTAACAGTCACTGATCTCATAGTAACAGCCAGTGACGTGACGGAAGCATTCATTAAATTTGATGCCTGTAATTTATCGCCTGGCTTCAGAAACTTTGGGTTGAGCGAATCTCAGGAAATACCATATGAATTGATTATATGCTGAATCGTATTCAAAACAGAGCCTCACATGACCATTTCAAGCAGAGGTATCTACACATACTTTCATGTGGGCTAGCATACGGTGTGTTGTGAAGGGGGGAAAAAGCAGGGTCTTTGCTGGCCACACCAAACAAAAACTAAATTAGAATTGCATAATTTGAGGACCTCGATTATCACTCATTTAAATGTGTTTTTCCTTCCCACAACGATTTGAAAGGCGCAAAACATTTTCTGTGATGTATGTAGGACCGATGGAACCACAATTTCAACATTGTTGATATTTATTCAAAGAGGAGAACAAGACACGTGACTCGTATTAAAATTTGCGCAAACATTTTGCTGCTCCGTCATTCCAGCTCACAGAACACAGAGAACCAATTATTTTAATTTAGTGCCCATTTAATTCTTAATCTTAAGAATGCTAATGCAGTAAAACCAGACCTATTGTGATAACGGGCTAAATTAATTATAATAGGTTGTTTTTTAAATGTATCTTCTTTTTTTTTAACGGTACTGTAACATGATGGATGAAGACTGGGCTTAAGTTACGGTTAAAATGGAGTGAAGAGGGGAAGTTCCTTCAGCATTAGATCAATTCCATATTTTCCCACCAGGTCACCAAGAAGGAAAATTATCCAGAACATGTTTGATATCAGCTGGATTCGGTCCACACATGAAAAAAACCCACGCTGTATGTTTAATCACGCCTAATTGGATAAGCAATCACCATTCATTATTCAAGAGTTTTTCTAATGAACCGGAAATGGGATGGTGAAGTGCACCCTGGATGTGCTGTAATTTACTCTAATATCCTGAAGGCCCTCCGCAATAAAAACTTCTCTAAAAAGTCCTTATTCGGCGATTTCAGTTTAATGGATGGTGTTTTTCCTAATATCACAGTGTAAAAATAGTTCCCAGGGGGTCATTGTTAATGAGTTATGCCTTTTAACTTGTCATTGTTTTATTCATCTTTGGGTACTAGAGGGAATTGAGTTAAGAGGAGGAAACGTCTGGAATGGCGATAGCTCAAAGTGCGGTCTATAGTGACACCAGCGGGCTGAACGTTGAGAGTGGAGAGGGATTGGCATGCCCCATTTCAGGCAAAGTTTTGGTCAGTGGCGCTTTTTCCATGACAGCTTTGGGGGAAAAAAAGATGTTGTTTTTGTTATGATCCACTTTAGGGAACTGTCATTGGGCTGAGGAAATGCAGAAAAGGAATAAAACCGTTTGATTTGTCACTTTGGATGGGCAGTCATTCTGACCGAGGGAGGGGCCTGGAGACCTGGCAGATAAACGGTTAGGTATTTAAACGTAAATAATTTTCTTGGAAGACAAAAACATGCTGCAGTGAAAATATTTTCAAAAATATTATTTATTTTATTATTATTGAATGTCCCTTTTTCGATTTTTAGCTTAGTAGAATATATGGTTCTTGAGATTAAGACCAGAGGCGCATATCCCAGACAGGATACAGAAATGGATTTCCTGATCTTAGGATTTTAGGAGGATATGGGAGCTCGGGTAAACATTGCATCTACGTGAACTTGAACGATATCTGATCCACATTTTGAGAAATATGTGACTCCAGGTTTTATGAAGTGGAAGATTATCCTGGATACTGACGTGGATAAAAAGATGTGTTGAAGAGACTTTCATAGGATTAGGAATATCCTTAAGTAGAGACAATTCTAGTACCTATAAAGGGTCTTGTCATGGCCAGTCTCTTACTCTTTTCCCAGTATTAAGTGTGTCAGTCTGAGAATGACCCTCTTCCTGTAAGATATTGATGCAAACCGACAAACAAGAAAAGAGAGCTTTGCTCTCAGGTGAAAATGGAATGAAAGACCCCCCTGTGAATTAAAATATTAATTGACGCAGTAATTTACGCTTCCACATACATTGTGGCCTCCACGCGCAGCATTGTGGAATGGTCAGCCCTCTCTAGATATCTGTTGCTAGGGACCTCTATTTCTGTCAAATTCCATCCCCTAATAATCACCCCCACGCCAGAACACTATGTCTGTCTAAGTGCTGCACTTTATCAGGAACCACAGTTTAAAGTTTACGATATTGGCTGCGAAGAACTACGTGCCGTAAAACCTCTATTTGACACTGGCTGGGATTCAATCAACATCGGTCCTTAACTTTGACTAGCAAATAAAAGCAAGAATTAAAATCACTACTTTCTTTCTAAGTCGCAATAAGTGAAGCTAACTCACCAGACTGAGTTTGTGGGGGGGGAAAAGTGTAACGCTCGCATTTACTTGTGAATGAAATGTTGATTGAATACAGAGGTAAACATAAAAAAATAAAATAAAAGCTACCAATAATAACTGTGATAAGTCACCATGGTAACATGGAAGCGGTTTGTTGGTTTATTGCCTTGCTAACTTTCATCAGTTATGACAGGTATGATGCGCCCAACGAGATGTAAGCAAGTTATCACAACGTTATCACAACGTTATCGGGTATGGCGAGGAAGATGTGGCTCTTCGGAATAAAGCTGCGAATGATTACATGAACGGGAAAGGCTGACCGAAGGATGGCCACTGACCGAACAACTAAACTTGTTGAGATACCTGCAGCGTTTCGATTATTGCGGCCCCACAGTCATGCTACCGTTATGTGGGAAGAACAAGCTACCCATAGGCTAACTGTGTAAACACATTCTCAATTCTCCTAGTGTTTTTTTGTTGTTGTATCAAATAATAACCAAGTTTAAAATGTTGCATTACTGTATATTCCAGCATTAGAGGTTTCAAAATCAGTGTGTAGTTCTAGAATGAGGCGTGCTGGTGAGGTGTAACTGAAACAACAGACACCTGGGCTTTTTTTTTTCTCAATAAAGGTTTTATGGCAAATTGTAAGCTCCTGGTGACAAGGCAGTGGCTGAGGGAGATGGGGGTTGGTTTGTGTGTGTGTGTGTGTGTGTGTGTGTGTGTGTGTGTGTGTGTGTGTGTGTGTGTGTGTGTGGGGGGGGGGGTTCCAAGAGTCCTGGATCTAGTAATGCCGGAGAGCATCTGTTTTGCGAAAAACCCCACACCAAGAACAACATCGTCCACACAGATAAGAGGTGCTGTAAGATCCCCATCATTTCCCCAAGAGACCCCCCCCCACTCCCTCCCTCCACCCCTCAGACTCCCACACCAGACCTGCTTTAATCAGAGCTGCCGAACACAGCCCTCCTGTCCCCCCCCCACCCTGGGTGAGCCTTTGTGCAACAGAAGATAAACCCCCCAAGGTATGTTTTACAATCTGGAAGCCCTTCTGAAGGCAGATTCGCCTGGAGATAAACCCGTTCAGGCTCCGGTGGAAACATCACAGGCTCGCAAACGCGACTCCTCGACCAGGAGATCACAGGGAGGTATCTCTCGGAAACTCCCCCCCCCCGCCCCACCCCCACATGCCTTTTTTTTTTATCAGTGAGACATTGTGCCCCTTTGAGTGCATTTGTTCAACTTGGACAAACATAGGGCGTGGTGCTGGTGGACACCATCTGCGCGTTGAAAAATATATATATATACACCCCAGTGGAGTTAGCGAATAACAAGAGCGCCGGGAAAAAGTGGGAAATCAAAGCCGAGCGATTGCGCTTCGTTTGAAATGCGTAAACGGCTCATTGATAACCTATTGATATTCAGCGCTCTGTTTTTTTTATACAACAGCTCTTCTGGCACTGAGCTGTGTATGTACTCTACGTGGGATTAAGCAGCTTTATGATCTCAAAAGAGAAGAAGCCAAAGTCTGGTCTCCTGCCAGAGGTCTAACGCTTGTGGCCCTATGGGGCTCTGGCCAGAGGCCTCGTAATCTGACCTGATGGATGTGTGTACACCCAGGGCTACTGCTGAGCTCTCCTTATCCACTGGATGCAGGCACCTGTCCCCTTAAATAAGCCTTTCCATGCCTTCTTTTCATTCCTAACAAAGTGGCAAGACGGTGGTTAGCACAGTCGTCTCACAGCAAGAAGGTCCCGGGTTTCATCCGGGTACTCCGGTTTCCTCCCTCAATTCAAAGGCATGGGGGGGGGAGGGGGGGGGGGGTGTTAACAGGGCATTGCTGTAAATTTGTCTTACTTAACAAAATGTTTGTCATTTTGTTGTATGACTGCTTACCTTGGTGCTTTTTGCAAATTACAAAAAAAAATAAAAAATACAAAAACTACTTTCCACCGATTCCCAGAATTCACTGGCATAAACATCCAGATTGAAAAACATGCAGTTTGCATGCGGGTGGCAGCCTCAGTGTTGTTGTAAATAAAACGAGACGCTGGATAAAAGTCAACGCTTGAAATATGCCTGTAAATCAGTGAGCAGAAGTCATTTTGTTTGAAAAGCAGTTTAGTCTCAATAAAATGGTAAATATAAACGTCTCCTCTGTTTGGTATCTTGAGTGAGTTCAGCTGGCCCTGTTAGCTCACGTTTGCTTGTGAGTTCATCTCGCACAAGTTTAGGTTTATTTTTGTTCCTGGCGTTTTGTGTTTAAGACTCAGACGTAATTTGGCACCAATAATATTTTTGTTTTGGATTGATTCATATTACCAAAGTGTCATAACATTTCATTATTTAAATGTATTATTTATTTACAGACAAACCTAGTTAGCGAATGGTGTTTCAGTCTAAATTTAAAACAAGGCTGAAAGAAGAATGTTCTGGGCGTCAGTGGAACGAGTAAGACTTGGCATGTTGCAAAGTACACAGGAAGTGAGTCAGATATGAGCATGTGTGCCACACACGTCTGCGTGTCTGTATGTGAGCTGCACGACACGTGCTTCTCCGACAGACATGCCTTTTCTTTCATCCACTAAGAGCACAAGACTGTCCCTTCTGCTGTGAAATAACTAACATTGTACCGCCAGGCTTATGATATAAAACCACATTTTTACAGTTGACATTTTAAAGGAGTTGTTTCAGCCTGAAAGCAACAAAGTTCTTGTATTGCCCCATACAGCAGACTGTGGTATTGGGTCTTTGTAGATCGTATTGTATAGCAATATGGTGATAAACATTGTAGCAAATCAGCGGTATGTGTGTTTATTGGTCCGCCAATCAGTAGTGGGCTATACATGAATATTCTTTAGATAACAAAATATTCTTTGCATAATGTCAGAACATCTC
>CM040396.1:9151259-9368759 GCA_022702515.1 Ilyophis sp. 1 JC-2022 | reverse complement strand
TTTTATTATAAGGAGACGGTGTAGACCGTGCTCCTTATGTAGTTTTATTATAAGGAGGGTGTAGACCGTGCTCCTAATGTAGTTTTATTATAAGGAGAGGGTGTAGACCGTGCTCCTTATGTAGTTTTATTATAACGAGAGGGTGTAGACCGTGCTCCTTATGTAGTTTTATTATAAGGAGACGGTGTAGACCATGCTCCTTATGTAGTTTTATTATAACGAGAGGGTGTAGACCGTGCTCCTTATGGAGTTTTATTATAAGGAGAGGGTGTAGACCGTGCTCCTTATGGAGTTTTATTATAAGGAGAGGGTGTAGACCGTGCTCCTTGTGTAGTTTTATTATAAGGAGAGGGTGTAGACCGTGCTCCTTATGTAGTTTTATTATAAGGAGAGGGTGTAGACCCTCCTTTTTACATATTTTTATTATAAGGAGAGGGTGTAGACTGTGCTACTTACATATTTGAATATAATTGTTTTTAGCGCTTTCACGTAAGCACATTTCTTTAAATGGACGTAAGCATTATTTATTAAATTGGCCGCGCTTGCTTAAAATAGTGTACGTCTGTCGTACGGACTTACGTCTATAAATCTCAAATGGACTTCAAATTGAAGGCACGTGAATGCGCTCTGTAATTGCACCCTGGGGCTAACGGGTCAAATAAATTTAATAGAAAGTTTCATTGTCAACACCCAATAAGCGTTCACGTGCGGCTCTCAAGGCCTGCAATACGTCAGCATAACCAGCAGGTAATGTGCGTACGACAAGTGAAGACCTGACGACGTTTCCACGGTCAAATTGAGGCACGCTGACGTTTTATAAATCACTACTTTGTCGTAAGCCACACGTTAAGATCAAATTAGATTTATAAATTTTATAAATGAGGACCCAGGAGTGGTATTGCATCTTCTCTCAGTGGTCTGAGAATGGCACTATTGCTCATATTAATCAGACGAATACATTTATGCTTCTGCTGTATTCCAAGTCTCTCTAGATAGGAGCATCTGCCAAATGAGTGTAATATAGTGTAATGACCAAGTTGTAGAACAGCTGAAGTGCTGTAAGGATGAGCCTGCCGCTGATTGATCGAGCGTGGAGTAACCCTTCACCCAGACGGCTCCATGGAAACCTGCCGTAAAAACGTCCTCCAGAATCACGCAAGCAGGCTGGACTGTACGATCGATAATTCTGCTCGACTCAATGTCGCCATCTAGTGTTAGAGACGTGGAACATCAGTTACTGCTGGCCTGGTTTTCAAAGCGAAGTAATTTAGGGCCTGATTTGCTAAAACCGTTTGCGCTGGGGTGGGAAACCTCATCCGCAAAGGGCCAGTGTGGGTGCAGGTTTTTGTTTTAGCCCGTGTGGCCAGGGGTTCGATTCCCCACCATAGCATTTGCTGTACAGTGATCCCCTCAATCTGTAAGCCTCTATCAGTCTAAATAAAGTAAAAATATGCAAAACGATTTTTTGAAAACCTGCATGCTCATGTTCCACCAATTATTCTTTTAGTAGTGCGAAACCATCAGGGGTTTGTGGGTGTGCTTGATTGGGGGAGGGGTTTGGACATGAGGACCATCATTCTTTTACACAAACGTGCTTGATTCATATTAAGGTTTTGTATTACTCTGTTGATCAGGTTTCCTTAAAAACAGAGGTCATCATCAACATTATTAAAGGTCATTATCAGTTGGTTGCTTCTTCTTGGTCAAGCAAAGATAAATAAATAAAATACCTCCTGCTTCTCAACCCTTTACAGAATGAGAACCAGCTGGACCATGATGAGCTGGAGCTGGAGCTGCAGGTGGGCCTGGGGCTCGGAGCTCTGGACAACGCCCCCAACCTGCCCAGCAGCCCACACCCACAAAGGAGCGTGGGGCAGGGCGGGGCCACAGAGAGGCGGGGCCGGGCCGCGTGCAGGGAGCCGCCCTCCCTCCGGCAAACGGTCCTCAGTAATAGCCAGGAGCTGGACAGCGGCGTGGGTCGCACGGACGAGAGCACCCGAAATGAGGAGTCCTCGGAACACGACCTCCTGGGGGACGACCAGACCAGCGCCTCCAACACCCCGGGGAGCATGCGCAAGTTCCGCCCCGGCCGGGGGGACACCCCTCCCCTGCTGCACTCCCACGACTTCCACTTCAGCTCCGACTCCCTGCTGGGCGTGGACTGTGGGGGCGGAGGAGGGGGTCTGGGGGACAGGTACATCCCGGACCCTGTGGTGATGATGATGCCGGGACTGACCGAGGAAGAGTGCGAGAGGTACCGGGAGCTGCTCGAGATCAAGTGCTACTACGAGAAGAACGGGAATGCGTTGCTGACCCTGGGGGCGGAGCGGGACAGCAGGGGGCGGGGAGGGGGGCGGGTCCCCCTGGACATGAACCGAAACGAGAGCCTGATGCAGCACGAGATGGCGCTGCTGGAGGAGGAGTTGCGGCACCTGGAGTTCAAGTGCCGCAACATCTTGCGGGCGCAGAAGATGCAGCAGCTGCGCGAGCGCTGCATGAAGGCCTGGCCGCTGGAGGAAGAGGCGGGGCAGGCGGGGCCGGGGGCGGGGCCTGTCGAGGACCCCTCCCACCACGAGCTGTCGGACATCACGGAGCTCCCCGAGAGAGAGCGTTCGGACAAGGACAGCACCAGCGCCTACAACACGGGGGGCGAGAGCTGCCGGAGCACCCCCCTGGTGAGCGAACAGTTCCCCCCCAGCTCCACGCACGGGGAGGACTCCAGCGCCTCAACCACCCTGCGGCCCCGCACGCCCGGCCGGCACCGGGACAGGGGCCAGGCCAACCCCGCCCGCTCCTACTCCCCAAACACCAGCCGCAAGTGCGAGGAGGGAGCCGGGCGCACCAGCCCGGCAACCAAGTTCCGGTCCCTGTCCCGGGACGGGGCGGCCAGGAGGGGGTCGGAGGGGACCATGAAGAGGAGTCCCAAAAGTGGCGGGACGCTGGACAGGGGGGGCGGGCGCAGCGCGGAGACGAGCCCCTATTTCTCCCGCCGTCACCGCTTGGCCAAGCTGCCGGAGCGCTACCAGAGTTGCATGCAGCTGAGGTCCGCCTCCACCTCAGAGAGCCCCGCCTCCATCTCAGAGGGCACCGCCCCCACGGACTGCGCTGAGGAAAGAGGGGGTGGAGCTGGGGGAGAGACCAACGGCGACGTGAGCCCCATGAGTATAGCTAGCTCCCTCAACCCTGCCGGGAGCCAAAGGCCAGACCCCCCTGCAGGGCCCCTCCTGCCACCCCCCTCCCCACGGATGGAGTGGAAGGTGAAGGTGCGCAGCGACGGCTCGCGCTACGTGGCCAAGCGCCCCGTGAGGGACCGCCTGCTGAAGGCGCGGGCCATGAAGATCCGCGAGGAGCGCAGCGGCATGACGACAGACGACGACGCCGTCAGCGAGATGAAGATGGGCCGCTACTGGAGCAAGGAGGAGCGCAAGCAGCAGCTGATGCGCGCCCGCGAGTACCGCCGCCGCCGCGAGTTCATGATGCAGAGCCGCCTGGACTGCCTGCGGGAGCAGCAGGGCGCCAACGGCGACGGGAAAGGCGGCCAGCAGGGGGCGCCGCAGGAAACCAGCATCCTGGAGCTCAGCCAGCGCAAGAGCATGAAGAAGAGGAGCCGCCGTATCCTGGACAACTGGATCACCATCCAGGAGCTGCTCGCCCACGGCACCCGCTCCCCAGACGGAAAGAAGGTCTACAACCCCCTTCTGTCAGTCACAACTGTTTGAGGAGCGGAGGGGAGGGGAGGGGAGGGGAGGGGAGGGGATAGGGTAGCAAGAGAGAGAGAGAGAGGGATGAAATAAACTGAAAATAGGTGAAAAAGGGGGAGGGTTGGAAGTAAGTCAATGACTTGTCAGAAGATCAGAGGATAAGGAGGAAGGCAGGAGAGAGAGAGAGGGAGGGAGTCTGTCACCCGCTGCAATACCTCATTACTGTCAGAGAGAGACAGCCTACCCAACACTGCGACCTGCCAATATTGCCACAGAAAGACCTGACAGAAATCAGCGCTTTTCTCAGCAATCGGAAAAAAAAGATAGCGGGAACATAATTAACTAAAATCAACTGAGTGACAAATTAAATTATATCTCTCATTTGGACAAAAATAAGAGGAGCGGAAATGACAGAACCCAACAAAAATCTTTAGATTTCACCACCTTTGTGAGAAACCTTTGGTTTGTGAAGCAGAGGACCTGTGCGTTTGGATGTGTCAGAAAGACTTTGGAATGCTTGGGGTGATTTCAGCCAAGCGATTTTGCTCACTTGCTAGATGCCCTTTATCAAGGGCGGAGCTTGTGGTGATTTGTAAACACACTCACTCAGCCAAACATTTAGTGACGCAGTGAGGTTACGTACCGTGTTGAAAGGTTGAACGGTGGGGCCCCTGCACAGGGTTTGAAGAAAAACATTTTCAGACAGGCTCACTGTTTGTTGATAACCTGACAACAAATTACCTCCCAGGAGGACGAATTTGATTTTGAAAGTGCCAAGAATTGTGTCTGGAAGCATGTTAGAGGCAAACGAGCTGAATGGAGGAGACTTCCTGCCTCAGCCCTGCTCTGGAGCTGCTGATGCTACAGTGAATTTAACATTCTGGGGCGCCCCGCAAAGTGGGGGTTCTTATCGCAAGTTAATGAGCAGAGCCCCGAGACCCGCACCGCCCGTGGGGACGCAAGCCGAAGCCTAAATCCGATCAGGGGGGTGTGCAGTGTGGGAAGGGGGTCACATGTTCCTCCCACACTGCTGAGGAATAATTCAGTGCGTTATGGATTTTTTATTCTGCGATCAGGATGAAAGGTGAGGGAGGTCTTGTGTGAGGTCACGGCACGGGAGGGCCGCGGAATACAGAACAGGCAGCTAAGCGCTAAGCCAGGATTTCACAGCCAGTTCTCTGTGCTCGGGGACTCTAGAGACATTAAACCAACACATAGCCTTCCCCAAAAGACTACACAGCCACACACTACCCAACAAACTGTTCAGTGCATGTCCTCGCACAAGAGTAAACTCAAGGAAGGGACGCGCTGCACTACGTCCAAACTTACTGCTTTATAAACACAGGCGGCTGTAGCTATGGCACTCGGGACCTGACCTGGAAACACTCGGGACCTGACCTGGAAACACTCGGGACCTGACCTGGAAACACTTGAGGACTTGACCTGGAGTCACACAGAGCAGCAGAGACGGACGGACAGAATGTGAAGCAGGATAACTCAAAGTGAAAAAAAGGCACAGGGCCTGCGCTGTGAGGACATTGTTGTACAACACAGAGCAACTGACATATCAGAGCGACTGACATACTGCTGGTGATGGAGGGGGGGGGGGGGCTCAAAACTGCCAGGGCAAACATTGGCATCCAGGTTTTCACAAAGAGATGCACAAAGCCTGGCGCTGTCTCTGCATTGCCATAATGCAGCGGAGATTACAAAACAGAAAAAGAAAAAAAGAATGATTCAGTGGGTTACTGTGCCTTGCTGTTGTGTTTAAGTGTGCTTACCTTTGGTCCTCTTGGCTGAAACTTTAAAGAAGCGGGGAGCTCTTCCGAGTGGTTGGACGCACCAGCCCTCTTACCGCCGGAAGCACAGGCTTAAGGTTTGCACCGACTTACATTTTAATCCCATTTGTCAATCTACTAGTGTCATTAATCGAATGAACGCATTTCGAAGAACCGTAACTGGGTTTACTTAAAAGCATAATTGTGACCCCGTTACATTCAACAAACAGGAAATTGAATTGACTAATTTATTTGAAGGACTGACAGCCCTACACAAGAGAAAGAAGAACATTGCCTCTGAAGCACACTGCATAGACACAAAAAAAAAAAAAAGAAGACGGCTCAACCCCCAAGCTCTACCCCAATAAGAGGGTGCGTTTAGGGTATAGAGCATGGATATTCAAGTCTGGTCCTGGTTTTCCTTCTCCCAGGTAATTAACTGAGCAATTAGTGCTACTGATTGGCCAGACTGTCTTCACACCTGACTCCCAGGTAAAGGGAGGGTGTAGAACCTGAGGGTGGGTGCAGTACTCTGCCCTCGAGCACCGTGATTTGAATAACAGG
Organism: Ilyophis sp. 1 JC-2022; assembly: GCA_022702515.1. Classification (NCBI taxonomy): domain Eukaryota; kingdom Metazoa; phylum Chordata; class Actinopteri; order Anguilliformes; family Synaphobranchidae; genus Ilyophis; species Ilyophis sp. 1 JC-2022. The sequence goes on along the minus strand of CM040396.1, from coordinate 9,362,716 downwards.
GGCATAGAGTAACAGAGGTGCAACACAGCAATGCAAAGAGTCCTTATATACACACTCAATATCAGATGAAAGCACATGGTTCTCTAGCACACATCATCCACGCCCTTACAAACACACAGTGGCACAGGGAGAGCAGAATCCCCCTACACATGGGAACGTTTCTGAACAAATACTAACGGGAACACTTTGTAAACTCAACTCAACTGCACCCCCTTTAGGAGATGGATGGTATTTAAAAGAAAATCTACTTTGCTTCATTTCGTGTAAGTATGTAGGGTGAATCATTTGCCTCAAGACTGCCAAAACTGATACCTGAAAGAACTTGGGGGTTTTTATTGTACATTTTTTGCATGCCATTGACATCTAGAATTGTGCAGAACTTTTAAAAAAAAATTAAAAAATACTCCAGGAAAAATAATTGTAGCTGTGTCATGTCTAGAAGTGTAGATTTTTACTTGTGTAAGTCATGTATACCTAGTAGTTTTTTTTTTTCTAATTTTTAGACCTGAAAAAGCTACGTGCTGTAAAGTGCGCATCTGTTTCGTTCAGTGTATTGTAGATGAACGCAGTTGTTCTGGTTCCATGAAATGTTCTGAATTTAAAAAAACTTTTATATTAAAAATGTTGCTGAATATAATGTAAGCTGCGTGTGAATGTTGTGTCTTGTCCATCTTCTCAACAAAAACTTAACGGAACCAGGACAATAGCCAGAAGTTGCTTTGGAGCGATATATGGCAACAAGCAAACTATTCCCGTACACACGTCACTGGCTTATAGATCAATCCATAAATAAGAACAGCCTTATAAAACAAAGTCAAGCAACATATTTTGTTGCACATGGTGTCTAAATCACAATCATACGTTTTTACAGGTATTTTACCACCTTAGATGAGCATATGTTTCCGTCAGGTATATTAATCCTTTAAGGTCACAAATATGTGATTAGAATGTTCTTAACTGAACAAATGGCTCTAACATCAACCATTAAGCAAAACGCAAAACCAACATCTATCAAACGCAAAACCAACATCTATCAGTTTAACCATGTACGTACGTCGTGCGTTATGCACTGACATCACTCAGGATCAGAAATGAAACCACCATTTTTTCAGAAACTATGGCACGTATCAAGTTAATTTAACAAATAAACTGACACATTTCTTATGAAAATGAGAAAATATAGCCCAGAATCAGGACCGTAAATAAAAATTTATTAATAAATAAATTAGTATTGGTAATAGTAAGGTAAAAACAATTGTAGCACAAGTTAAGGATAACTAACAAATAAATCATAACTGCCTGAAACTTCTTCTATTAACCCTCATATTATTTTGACATTTTATGATGCCTTTGATGTTTGGGGTCAAATTGACAGAAGGGGGGAGTGGACAAAACAAACAATTTGTGATTTTGTGAAATCCCCATCATCGACTCCCATTAATTTTTGCACTAACTGTGCTTTGTGTGTCCCATCTGGGTCATTCTGAGAGGCATATCTTCCCTGTAAGGGAACAATCATAGATCTGACTACAGAACTAAGGGTTGGAACAATCGTAAACATGACTAGTCGATAAAGGTGGGCCTCAAAATAGCGATGTCAGTTGGTTAATGTGTGAGTACTATACTGTGAACTTCCGTGAGTAATCAAAAAAACTAATTATACAATAGTTCAAAACCCTGCTGTCCATTTCATTTTTGTCATTAAAAACCCTAGACAGGCTGTTGTGTGGTAGCTTGTGAAACACAGTTGCTAGCCAGATAATAGGTCACCGTTGGCTTGGTAGTGAGCAAGCAGGCTAAGTTCAATAACTCCACGAGACTGGGGGCAAACCAGCTCGCTATCAAGCTTCATAAACTGTTAAATTAAATAATCAGAGTTAGCTAGCGGAGTTAGATGTCTAACTGCCGAACAAACACGTACCTCGTTGTGTTGGAGTTACATGGTCCTCCATCACCGCTCCGCCTGTACCCGATCACTTGGAGTTTTATGTGCCCTTCGGCTCCATTGTGTTCATTTGCCTGCTTTCTGTGATAATGTGGCTTTTCTGAAAGAATCCATTTCTGTAAGTGATAAACATTAGTGAGAACTCTGGAATAAATGCATTAGTTGTTTTCACATAGTGATGCACAAGCTAATTAAAAGTGTCTAAAAGTGAATAACAATTAAAAAGTTAACAAACTAGAAAAGTTAAATATTTGAAAACTTCACATGAATGAAATTATTATTTTTTTTTTTACTCAAGCTGGCATTTACTCCACAAGTTTGAGCAGAACCTGATGTTATCCCAAAATGATTTGACAATGTCCCAAAGAGTATCTTGTGATGTTACTGAATGTTTGGCTTTCTCTGTCATCAAGTGCCCCCGTAAATTTTCGATGGGGTTGAGGTCAGGGGACTGTGGAGGAAAGTCCATGACAGTCAACACTCATTGCTCCTCTTTGGTCTTCAAGCAGTTCTTGCAAAGCTTTGAGGTGTGTTTAGGGTCATTATCCTGTTGCAGTATGAATCCTTCTTCACAAAGCTCCAACCAGAAGGTATAGCATGTCCCTGAAGAATGGAGTGGTAGCCTACTTTTCTATTGTCATGGTGTAGTAGATTCAGTGCATGTGTCCAACTCCAGAGTAGGCAAAACAGCCCCAGACTTGAATATTCCCACCAGCATGTTTCATTGTTATTTTGATGCACTGTGGTATCAATCGCTCTCCAGTTTGTCTCCTTACATAAACCCTTCTGTTACTGCCATAAATCTTTAGGTTACTGTCGTAACCCCGGTTCTCTGAAACATCGAGTGGAGAGATCCACCTATGGGAATGACATCCGGTCATGACCACCACAGAAGCATCCAATTGCACCAAGTCTGGCCCTGACAGACAGTAGCGTGTCAAATGCGAAGGAGGCTCCGCCCTCCTTGTACGAGCATATATGACACTGTAACGCTACTACTCCTCAGTGAACATATTCGCTTCTCGCGCACAGCAAGCAGGGCAATGTTGGTGGATCTCTCCACTCGATGTTTCAGAGAACCGGGGTTACGACAGTAACCTAAAGTTCTCTTTCATCATCTCGTTTCGAGATCCACCTATGGGAGATTTGGCCAACTCCCGGATTGCCATATGCTCACAGCTGAGACGCTGTCAAGCCAGTAAGGGAGGCCTCCCTCCCTAGCGGGAGGGTGGTGCCTAGCGCATCCCCTGTAGGCAAGTACAAAACACAATCCACTGTCCAGTGTAGTAACTGGGGTCCGGGAACAGTGTGAAGTACTACACCCATAGTGAGATGTGTGTGGCTCACACAGAGCTCACCCCCAATACTGAGTGGGCTACCGGTGTCCTGGTAACATCCAGACGGTAAAACCTCACAAAAGTATGTGGAGAAGCCCAGCCTGCGGCTGAACAAATTTCCTGCATGGAGACCCCACGAAATAGGGCCCATGATGCAGCCACGCCCCTCGTAGAATGAGCCCTCAGACCCGAGGGAGGCGATACCCCCTTTGAACCATATGCCATAACGATAGCTTCCACAAGCCAATGGGACAGCCGCTGCTTAGAGATGGCTTCCCCTTTGCAGGCGGGGGCCCAGGCCACAAAGAGCTGGTTGCTCTTTCTGAAAGCTCTAGTCCTTGTGTGTGGAGAACACGCACAGGACACAGCATATGTAGCCTTTGCTCTTCCTCAGAAGAGAATGGCGGTGGGTGAAAAGCGGAAAGCTCCAACACCTCACACGTGAAAGCTGGGAAGCTTTTAGGCATAAAGGCAGGATTAGGTTTGAGGAAAACCTTATCCATATTAGGGGAGAATATTGTGCACGAGGGATGCACTGAGAGCGCATGGAGATCGCTGACCCGCTTAGCAGAGGCTAATGCGAGCAGCAGTACTGTCTTCAAAGACAGTAATTTTAACTCTATTCCGTGTATAGGCTCGAATGGCCATTGGGACAGAGCCTCCAGCACCAGTGATAAATCCCATGAGGGAATGAGCTTTTTAACAACAGGCAGAGAACGGCGAGCCCCCTTCATGAACCTGCGCACGAGGGGATGCTGCCCCACTGTATTGTCATTGAAACCCATATGACAAGCAGTGATAGCTGCCAGGTAAACCTTAATGGTAGAAAAGGATTTCCCTTCATCCATCAGGTTTTGTAAAAAACTCAGCACGTCAGAAACAGAGCACTGATAGGGCACTGACTGACGGGAGGCACACCACTTTTCAAATACCTGCCACTTATTGTCATAAAGTGATCTGGTAGAAGACGCTCTCGCGCTCTGAATGGTTGCCACCACGCGAGGGGGGAGCCCTAAAGCGTCGAGGTTGTGCCTTTCACGGGCCAAGCCCAAAGAGCTATTCGCTCTGGGCAGGGGTGATATATTTCCCCGTTCGCCTGAGACAACAGGTCCGTGCGTAACGGGAGCGCGCACGGCTGTGCATAAAGGAGAGGAATGATCTCCGCCAGCCACGGCGATTTCGCCCACCTGGGCGCTATTAGGATCAGTGTCAAACTCTGCTCTCTCACTCTGGCTAGAGTGGGAGAGATGAGAGCGAGGGGGGGAAACGCATATAGAAGCACATTGGGCCATGGGTGGGCTAGTGCGTCTACGCCTAGAGGCGCGTTCTTGTCCCGTAGCGAGAAGAACATACGACAATGGGCGTTTTCGTGCGAGGCGAAGAGATCGACGGCTGCGTGGCCAAATCTCTGCCATAGCATTTCCACAGTCTGGGGATGCAGTCGCCATTCCCTGTACAGTGGGTTTCCCCTTGACAACAGATCTGCGCCCGTGTTCAGAATGCCTGGAACATGGGTCGCACGTAACGACAGAAAGTGATGGCTGCCCCATACCAGCAGTCTGTGGGCTAGACTGTGGAGATGGAGAGAGCGCATGCCCCCCTGGCGATTGACGTATGCTACAGCAGTCGTATTGTCGCAACGTACTAGCACATGCCGTCGCCTTAAGCGGGGTAGAAAATATCTGAGAGCTATCCATATAGTCAGGAGCTCCAGATAATTGATGTGAGCTGAGCGCAGCTGGATTGGCCACATCCCATTCACTACACGCCCTTCCTGAGTGGCCCCCCACCCAGAAAGGGATGCATCTGTCATTACGACTTTTCTCATGAGAACGATCCCGAGAGGGGTTCCCTGAGTATAAAAGTCTGTGTTCTCCCAATGACGTAGAGCTGCCGCGCACTCGTGCGTCACTGTGAGACGGCGATGGAGATCGCGTATGGGGCTGAGGTGTAGTGATGAAACCCACCTCATAAAGCCCCTCATCCTCAGTAAAACCAGCGGTAAAACCTGCGAGGCTGAGGCCATCAGCCCTTGCAGTCTGAGGCATGTGCGGTACTGTACTCTTAAGCCCGGTTTGAACAGAGAGAGACAGTCCCGCAGGGATACGATGCGGTCCGCTGACAGGCGGGCTAGCATCGAAACAGAGTTTAGCACCAGCCCCAAGAACGTTACACTCTGTGAAGGAGAGAAATTGCTCTTGGAGAGGTTTACCCTGAACCCGAGCGCAGCTAGTTGTGCCAAAACTAACTGCGTGTCTTTCACGACTCTGACTCTCGAACTGGCAATGATTAGCCAATCATCCATATAAGTCAGTATTCTGACCCCCGTTAGTCTTAACTGGGCCAGACCCGCCTCCACACAGACACAGAACACCCGTGGGCTTAGGGAGAGGCCGAACGGTAGAACTGTGTATTCGTAGCAAACGCCGCGGTGGGCGAAGCGAAGGAATTTCGTGTGGGGAGGATAGATGGCAATGTGGAAGAAAGCATCTTTCAGATCGATTGATGTGAACCAATCGCTCTGACGTATTGAACGTGAAAGAGTATTGTAAGTTAGCATTTTGAAGTTGTACCTCCTCAAATGCTTGTTCAACACTCTGAGATCCAAGATCGGACGGAGGGAACCGTCCTTCTTTGGGACCAGGAAATAGCGAGAATAAAAGCCGTGTTGGGCTTGATCTCTGGGAACCACACGTATCGCCCCCTTTTGTAATAGAGAGGAAATGTCCTCCTCTAAAACATGAGCCGCACTCCTCTCGGTTTGAGAGTAAATGACTCCGTTGAAACAGGGGGGTTTCCCTGCAAACTGGAGTCTGTAGCCCTTGGCAACTGTGCGTAGTACCCACTCGGGGGCAAACGTAGCCTGCCAGGCTTGTATGTGGCTCGTGAGCGCCCCTGCTGGTGCGGAGGACCGCAGGGGGGAACGGCCGAGTGGGGCCGTGCTGAATGGGGCTGGCGCTCCACCTAGTGGTGAAACCAGGGGAGGCCTTATGTGATAAGAAAGGGCTTTCTTTAACACATTTTTTGTTTTTTGGCCTTTCAGGGCGGGAGCCTTTATTAGGAATGGCCTGGTGTTTGCTTGTACACTGAATGTGGGTAACACAGCAGCGAACAGAGGAGGGCTGTCCTCCTGAATTGGGAGTCTCCTTCTCTTCATGGGGGGGAAGAGAGGAGATGAGCCTGTGTCCAAGGGGCTGGCTGCCCCAGAACATGGACTTAGCCCCCCAATAGCGGTAGTGTCAGGTTGGCCGCTTCCGCTTCTGGTCGGCGGGGGTGGGAGAGGGTTTCTTTGCCGCGGCTGCGGCAAAGGACATATTCCCCCAAGGCTTAGCAGGGGGGTTGCCCTGCTGGCCTGGGGCTCTGCCCTGGGGCTTGCCCCTGCCCTGTCCTGGCTGGACACGGCGGTTCACCGCTGGGGGCTGTGGAGGCCGCATGGGTGGCGGCAAGTGAGGCGTCACTCTGCGGGGGAGGCAGAGTTTGAAGGCCTCATCCTCCTTCCTTTTGTCGTCGCACCGCTGCTGCATGAGGCTCAGCGCGGGGCCGAAAAGAGCCTGGCCTGGCTCAACAGGGGCGCCGGCTATGCGCCTTCTCTCACTGTCGGGCAGACCAGAGAGATTAAGCCAGAGCGCCCGCTCGCCGGCTACGGAGAGAGCCATGGAGCGGCCGCAGGCTTGGACACACTGGCGAGAGTTGCGCAGGACCAAGTCGTTCACAGTGACAATCTCTTGCCACAGTATAGGGGAGGGGGTCCCCTCTTGTAATTGTTTCCCCATCTCCTCTGTGAGCTCAGCTTGGTAAGCTGAGAGGAGGGAGGAAACATTGAGGGCTCTAACCGCGAGGGCTGAGGCCCTGTAGGAAGCCTGGTGGATGGAGGCTGTGAAGCGTTCCATCTTAGTAGGGAGGGTAGGCCTGGGCGGCGCCAGGAGACCTCCCTGCGTGGGGTTAAGGTGTCGAGCTATGGAGGGCTCAACAGCTGGGGGTTCCCCCATGGCGTGGGCGGCCATGTCCTTAACTTCCAGACCGGAGAAACCGTGCTTGAAATCAAGCGGGTCCTTCCAGTGGTGTTTCAAGTGTTTAGCGCAGGCGGGGAGAACTGGGAAAAGCTGTTTTCTGGGGCCTGGCGGGGGGGCCCAGGAATTTCCCGTCATAAACATCCCTCTCCTCGTCGGCCGGGTTCTGTAGGGCTGGCCATTCGATATTGAGATGGGCTGCGGCCCGCTCACATACCTCCAGAAGCACAGCATGGGGTTGGGCGTTAGCTGTACCCATAGCCGGTGCTAACTGGGCCGGAGGAATGGCGTCCTCCTCACCCGAATAATCAGACGCAACCGCCATGTCGTCGTTATCCGCTGTCTCTCCTTCCAGTATGGGGGTACCGGAGAGCGAGAGGGGGAACGCCGACATGTCTGGGTCGGAGCGGTCAGCCCAACTCAGAGAAGGAAGGTCTTGAGGCGGCCGAAAGGCCGTAGTGCTATCGTCCTCTTTGTCAGAGTCCTCGGGACACAGGTCGTTGCCGTGGGTAGCAGCAACTCTCTGCCTCCGTCGCCTGAGCTTTTTGGGCAGCGCGAGGCAGTGGCTGCAGCTCTCTGGGGAGTCGATGGCCTCCTGGGCATGTTTTAAGCCCAAGCACATGACACAGAGAGGGTGAGTGTCCCTGGCCGCGATGAGGGCACCGCATGCGGCCGGGCAGGCACGCGAGCGTAGCTCCTCAGACGGGCCGAGAGGAACGGGCTTAGAAAGAGCCATTAGCGGGGAGCTAGGCAGCTAAGCAGAGAAACAGGCAGCGTGGGCGGCTGGCTAGAGAGCAAAGAGACAACTAGCGTGGGTGGCTAGTTGTGAGACAGCACTGTCCTGTTCCGCGTTAGCAGATGCAGGAAAAAAATCGTGTCTTGGGCGGGTAGCCTGCACGATACAAGGGCTAGTGCGCGGGGTAGCAGGCTAGCACCGAGTGGAGCTACTCAGCACTGACGCACGTTCCCGAACCTTTCACGCCCGGCGGAGGCTGATCCGGAGATATATCCTCCTGCGGACAGTTAAGTGACAAGGCTCGTGTGGGATACACGGTCGAAGCTGTGAGTGGGGTACTCCGAAATTTGCGAGAAGCGAATGTCAACTGAGGAGTAGTAGCGTTACAGTGTCATATATGCTCGTACAAGGAGGGCGGAGCCTCCTTCGCATTTGACACGCTACTGTCTGTCAGGGCCAGACTTGGTGCAATTGGATGCTTCTGTGGTGGTCATGACCGGATGTCATTCCCATAGGTGGATCTCGAAACGAGATGATGAAAGAGAACTCAAACTTGGATTCATCAGTAAAAAGGACTTTTTTCCAGTGATCCACTGTGAAATGCTGGTATGTCTTAGCCCATGCCAATCGTTTGGCCTTGTTTCCCCTCCTGATAAGTGGTTTAGAGACTGCTACTCGTCCTTCGAGACCACTACTAGCTAGCCTTCTTTTGACAGTACTTTTACTGATTGGAGTCTCTCGTTCTTTATTCAGCAAATTCTGTATCTGTGATGCAGTTGATGTTCTCTCTGTCAGTGAACAAAGCTTTATGTATTGGTCTTCTGATAGTGCAAGCCAATTAACTAACAAGCCACTGTTGAGAAGATCAAATACACTTGAGTGTCGTCTGAACACATGCTTCAATGGAAGGAATAATACTCGAGGAAATTTGATTAGTGACCTGGAAATAGTGGAGAATCTAAAAAACTTCACTTTCACTTGTCATAACTTTTCTTTGTTTTAGATTGTTTTTCCAAAATCCTTATTGTTTATTTCCAAGTTTACATGAAAAAATGTCAGATTTTCAATGTGGTCTCAGATTTTTGAACCCCACTATATATATATCGAGGTGTCGGGAATACATTTAAATCCTCACACGGGGCATAATTTATGTACTGGAATACGTAGAAATATGGTAGCCGTGAGCAAATTGATTAGCAATATTATTTCTGAATTATCAGAATCCTCACATGAGCAACACCAGAAATGTAAGGGACACGCCACTATCATCCTTATACGACTGGTGGAGTAGTTTACGTATAATAAATCAGTCTCATAAAACTATATACTATCCTCAAAAAAATATAAACTAACTAAAAATGTTATTATCAACAAAATTAAATTACACATGAATAATTATCTTGTCCCAATATTATGGACTTAGTTGATACCAAATTAATATAAATGATTCAGCTAAAAAGTGGAGGCATTTTGGGGAATCCCTGCGATTAGCATTGGCTGACTCAGTTCAACACAAGAGCAACATTAATACACACAATCTTGGAAAACGTAATAGTTTATTGAACACAAAGTACCAAACAGAGCAAAGCACGATTTACTACTATAATGTACAACAAACTATGTGGGAGTGTGTGTGTGTGTGTACGTGCGTTGGGTGCACGTGGGGTTTTTTATGTTCTAGTTAACAATCGCCCGTGCACCATACCAAACACATAAGGAGAACCGTAAGGTTATCGGTGTGTGTGCGCGTCGAGATCAGTGTGCAATGTTATGATCGGTTAGTATTTAAAATAGATCACATGCAAAATATTTGTACCGCAGTGTAGTGGATGGCTCGGAGCCATCAAAAAAAATGGTAACAAACTTTTATAACAAATATTAACCATTCAAAAGTTAAATGTGATCATAAATCCCTTACTTTCGGGGGTTGACTGGCTTTCTCTCAGCTGCTGTGATGTCGCCAGAAGAGACACTTTTCCATGATGAGGCAAATGAAGAATTCTATGTTTGTCGAGCGGTTTTATCTACCGCTCTAGAAGTAAATTCACGCCCACTACACCCATGAACCAACCACGAAATTGTAGCTAACGTTGTCTTCTGTAAATAGCCGTTTTCAGAAATACAATCAGTGATTGGACGGCAGATATTAAACGTTAAACCTTAAAAACGATTATTTCGAAATTATAACGCTCTGGCTGGATAATAGCGGAGGCCACAGAATAGCGTTATGACTTGGATGGTGGGCCGACGGGAGGGAGTACCGCCCTAGGCAGCACCCTATAGTTGCCTAGTGGACGGTCCGGCCCTGCCCACGTCCCAGAGGATCACTAGTCACACATGATAATTGTTACAGGCACATTTACCCTGGCCCCCAAGAAACAATAGCCAGGAGCAATCATTGTTACAGACCCATTTACCCTGGCCCCTGAAGTACTCTACCCTTAGTCATTTAAGGTAACAGTGAAGGTAAGGTTCTGCTGGCAACTAACATAGTCATGTTACTCTCAGCATATACTATTGCATCAGGTCTCCCATTGCCTAGCAGGCCTACCGTGCTTTGCGGTAGTGTGCCTAGCAGGCTCTACCGTGCTTTGCGGTAGTGTGCCTAGCAGGCTCTACCGTGCTTTGCGGTAGTGTGCCTAGCAGGCCTGTGCCGTTTTTGAACAAATCTTTTTGGTGAATGAAAGGAACCGACTTACCTCCATGTAAGAATTTGTTCCTTTAGTTCGGCTCTCAGTTGCAAACTTGCCATTTGCTGAAGCTGCATATACTCCTATATATCAATTTTGACCACTGCTTGAGCCACTAAATTGATATATTCTCTACCAATAAAGCCACACTTTCAATAGAAATGGTCCTTGCTAAATATTTAGCCAATTTTAAAAATATAGATTAGGCTTTACAATAAACCCTTTTGTCGTTTGAAAGCTAATCAGTAACTTGCACCACCCATTTGCCAACGAACAGTAAATCCTACATGAGTAAATTGCATGAAAACATGTCCTTATATATATATATTTAAATGTAGGCTAAATGTTTTGAAAAGGTCTGAATTGCATAACAACAGCATTGACTAGGCTACTTGGCTAAATTCACCTACAAAGGACAATAGTTGACTCATTTCAGAGGAGTTTTCCTATTTTAAGTCACAGCCAGTTGGGGGAATGATTCTGTGAACGACCAGAGCTGGGATCTCGCTTCAGCCACTTAGTTTTCGGTCTTTTCGAGTTTAAAGTCTCTCATTCTGCAGGACTCGTTCTCATTTCTGAAGCTCGAGTCAGTGAATGAGAATCGGAACGAGAGCCGTGAAGGAAAACGAGTCGGAATGAGAGCAGTGAACGAATCCGTGAACAAATGTTGTACAAAGTCAAATGATCCAGGTCCCTGAAAAGAAGTACAACGCCCACCTCTAGTGCTTTGCTGGGTCTACTGCAGTCATCGCCTTCTGCTCATCAGCCTCTCAATGGTGATGAACATTGTTACAACCCCCATGCATGATGGGAAAAAATAAACTAAGTATAAACTAAAAATTTAAACCAGATAAGTTCCCATTTGACTTCTCCCGATTATTTACAGAAAACTAAAAACTGAGAATGCACGTTTTCTGTCTTGCGTCATCTGGTGACCCTGCTTAACCTCTTCCGACAACCCACCCTCGTGGGGTCACAAGAGCTGTGCTCTTTCAGACAGAATGTGGAGTAACACACGGAAGAGTCCGGAATTCCTAAAACAATTCTAAATCTTTATTACTCACAGGGGAGGGGGAAGAAATAAAAAGGCAACATTTAAATGAAAAGGTTTTTTTATACACAAACCCACAACTGCCAGTCTGCAATAATATCAATACCAATAATATTAATAATATAATTATCTGAACCCAGAGGAAACAAAAATCAAATAAAGTGTGTTACAGTGAAGTGTACGGGGTGTGATGAGGAAGAGAGAGAGAGAGAGAGAGAGAGAGGGAGAGATAAAGAGAGGGAAGAGGTAGACAGAAGACAGCAGATGGAAGAACAGAAGAGAGGAAAGGAGAAAAAAGGAAAGAAACTGCAGGTGGTTAAAGGAGCAGTACGAGGAGACCTGTTATGGGTAAGTCAAGTAGCACCAAAAACGTGTATGCCTGTTTTTTTTTTTTTTCTTTTTTCTTTTTTCAAACTTCCCAAATATTTTTTAAATTCGTTATCCAAAACGCAAATTCCCGCTCCAAAAAAACACAAAGACCTGATACAAAAAATACAGGTGTGCCAAGCACAGGGCCTCACTGTACTCTGCCAAGCACAGGGGCTCACTGTACTCTTTTTCAAGTTTGTTTTTGTCCTGGAAAACAGAAAAATAATATTTTCAGAGTGAAGTGAGTGAGCGGGGACTCGCAGTTTTACTCCCGTTGGCTTATCCTCTCAATACAAAACACTAACCGACAACTGGTGCCGTAAACTGAAGCTCTGGAAAACAGCCTGGAACAAATACATGGAGCACAACCAGACCTCAGAACCTCCTGGGGGGGGGGGGCAGGGCTGGATAATGGATACTTGTCCCAAAGCACAAATTGATTTAAGGAGCTGGACCAGAAGATTCTCTCACCCCGCCCCGCCCAAGCATACGAGGTCATGTTCAGCATGTTCCAGTGGTGATATGCGTGAGATGTGGAGCGGGCGGAGCTGAGAGGGGGTGGGTCTGGGACAGAGAGGGGGCTAGGGTGGGGCGGAGCTGGGACAGATAGAGGACTGGGGTGGGATAGATAGATGGGGTAGTAATAGTAGCAGTAATATTGTTAGGGGTAGTAGCAGGGGTAATTGTGGTGGGGTAGTAGCAATAGGGGTAACAGTGGTAAAGGGTAACACTAGTAGGGGTAGTAGAAGTAGGGGTAACAGTGGTAGGGGTAAGTAGCAGTAGGGGTAACAGTGGTAGGGGAAATGATAGTAGGGGTAGTAGAAGCAGGGGTAGGTAGCAGTAGGGGTAGTAGGGTATGAGGAATGAAAGCAGAGGGAGTGTATGTGAGAGCAGCACAGAGGGGGCAGATGAAGTGGGGGGGGGGGGGGGTGGAGGTGAATCGAAGGTACATCCTGCAACCCTTCCTTCCTCTTTTCCTTTTCCGGCCCGGTTTGGCGCTCTGTCCATCCGTAACTCTTCCCAGTGTTCCTCCTTCCCGGAACCTCCCCATGGCTGGAGCCATCTAATCACAAGGTCTGAGAAGAGAAGGAAGAAACGACCCAACGTGAGTACTCCCCCCACAGTCGCACATTTAACACCTGGCAAGATGACCGAGTTACCTGATAAAACGTGGAACAGCTAATTATACTTCAGTCCATGTTCCAGATTTGGGAGGGTTCTGGGTTCAACTCAGTGTAGTTATCCAGCTAACTCGGTAATCCTGCTTTGTGAAATACCCCCCTGGAACACTGCTCCCAAAACAATCGCTCATGCTCACGCACAAAAAGTACAATTTTTTATTTTAATTTTTTATTTTAATTAAAGTTGGCATTTGGGAGCTTTAGAGCCATCAGCTTTAGGCTTGAGGCCTCAATTCAACTAACACGTTTCCTTAACTTGTAACTTGGACTTAAAACTCACTCGGTGCTGAGGGTGCATATATGTGCCCAAACTGCCAACGTTCTAGATTGCCAGGGGCGAATATATGCACCCAACACGAATCAAATGTTGAAGCTTAATTTTCTAGCCAATTACAATATTGTTGCTGGGTAAATATATCATGAAACACTGAATAAACGTGATGTGGTATGTCAACATGTGTTGTGATTGGTTGAAATTTCATAATGATATTACAGAGCTACAACTAAGCTAGCCAACTTGCTAGCAAATTTGAAGAGAGCCACTTTAGCGGTTGTGTCTAGACAGGATAAAGGATATTTCAAGAAGTGGTGTCCTATCCCATGACCAAATTTGTTAGCCAAACTAAGGGTAAATAATTTGGAAACTATAACTAGGTAACACTGAAGCTTAAAATCCCCTTTAATTTAACGTTACGTTACATGCTTAACTTCAACAAGCTGTAACGTTAACGTTAGCCAACTTTAACGGGAGACGCCTAACATTAGACAGCTAACTAGCAAACTAGCCAACGTTACCTAGGGTTTCTAGTTTCCCGACTTTTATTTGGGCTTAACTTTCTGTCCAAACGATTTATCCTTCGTTTGGCTAACTTAATGCGCTATAGCCAGTGCTTGACATGAGCCAGAACCAGTGTTGTAAAAAGTACTCAAAATTCATACTTAAGTAAAAGTAAAGATATCTTGCTGGAAAATGACTTAAAAATACTACTTAAGTAAAAGTATTAAAGTATCTGGTATTAAATGTACTTAAGTATCAAAAGTAAAAGTAGCCTACTCACGCTAACAAAAAAAAGATCATGGGCGCAGTTTATTTTTCACCAGGGGGTGCCCTAAAAAAATTCAGCCACAGGCACAATCTTTTTTCAATTTTTTTTTACTTAGTAAAGAACCCATTCTTGAAAATTGTAGCGGAGTAAAAGTATCAATTTTATTTTTTAAATGTAGTGAAGTAAAAGTGAACAGAAAGATAACTACTTGAGTAAAGTACAAAGTCGTCAAAAAACTACTTAAGTACAGTCACAAAGTCTTTGTACTTCATTACTTTACAACACCGGCCAGAACGAACTGCTACACGCCATGACTTGTACGTTTTGCTTAGAGTAAGCCAACTTACCGGCAATTTTTCTTGCATTCGCTACTTCTCAAACTGTACATTCGTCCGTGAGATTCTCTTTCTTTCATACCCACAAGTCACTGTACGTAAGTCCATAAATATTAATTCAAGTGAGTCAATCAATCCATTGACATGCCATTCAAACGGTACATGCTTTCCATATTTTAAAAAAACGTATCTTTCCTGTTTTCTCACTACTTTTCCACAACGTAACTTGTCTTTCCCACTTCAAACACTGGCTATAGCAAGCAAAATAGAAAGAGCTGGGAGCAAGTGTTCAGTTTCAATTTGGATATTGTGAGTTTTTGGGATTTGAAGATGAGAAATTAAATGAAGGGGAGGGAGCGAACGATGAATTGATTGGGCCGTTGAGAGATGGGATCTTATCTTGTGCAATCCGCATGATCAGTGCTGACCTGTTCATTTTCAACATGCTTATATTTACAAATGTCTAACGTTATTTAATGTTCATTATTACTATTATTATATAACTTATTCAATTTGAATGGCTCTGTGCTGTCACGGCTCACGACTCTGTGCTGTAAGGGGCCCCTGCTCTCTCGGCTCTGTGCTGTAAGGGGCCCCTGCTCTCACGGCTCTGTGCTGTAAGGGGCCCCTGCTCTCACGGCTCTGTGCTGTAAGGGGCCCCTGCTCTCACGGCTCTGTGCTGTAAGGGGCCCCTGCTCTCACGGCTCTGTGCTGTAAGGGGCCCCTGCTCTCACGGCTCTGTGCTGTAAGGGGCCCCTGCTCTCACGGCTTTGTGCTGTAAGGGGCCCCTGCTCTCACGGCTCTGTGCTGTAAGGGGCCCCTGCTCTCACGGCTCTGTGCTGTAAGGGGCCCCTGCTCTCACGGCTCTGTGCTGTAAGGGGCCCCTGCTCTCACGGCTTTGTGCTGTAAGGGGCCCCTGCTCTCACGGCTCTGTGCTGTAAGGGGCCCCTGCTCTCACGGCTCTGTGCTGTAAGGGGCCCATACAGTAGAAGGCGTAACACACCTCTGGATGGGTCTGCAAGAGAGTTTTGGAGGGGGTGTCGCTGAGGGAGCGTGTTTTCTTGGACTCTGAGCCATCCTGAGATAGTGGGGTGCCGTTGGCCCCTCCCCCTTCCGCCCCTCCTCCTCCTCTCTGGCTCTTCCTCTTCCTCCTGGAACCGCGACCTGCACTCCTTTGCTCCTGCAGCTCGATCTGAAAGAACGAGAGAGAGAGGGCAGGAGCGGGAGAATGGGAGAGAGGGAGGTGAGAAGAGGGAGGATGTGAGGGAGAGACAGAAGAATGGGAGGGTGAGGAGAGAGGGAAGAGAAGGAGGAGCAGTTGGAATGATGGTGGAAAAAACCCCCCCAAAAAAAACAGTTTATTTCAGCTTTGGGCTTAAATGGCATCTTTATACAAATCCAAGAACGCGTGAGCCCTGTGCAGGCCAAGGCGGGGCTCTCACCAGCATGAGGGTGCGTCAGGGCGTGGCTCTCACCAGTATGAGGGTGGGGCATGGTGGGGCAGGGTGTGGCAGGGTGTGGCAGGGTGTGGCGTGGTGGGAAAGGGTGGGGCAGGGCTCTCACCAGCATGAGGGTGTGTCAGGGCACCAGTATGAGGGCGGGGCAGGATGGGCGGGGTATGTCAGGGCAGGGCGCGGCTCTCACCAGTATGAGGGTGTGCAGGGTGGGCGGGGTATGTCAGGGCAGGGCACGGCTCTCACCAGTATGAGGGCGGGACAGGGTGGGCGGGGTATGTCAGGGCAGGGCGCGGCTCTCACCAGTATGAGGGTGTGCAGGGTGTGGCGGGGTGGCTGGGACGCTGCCTGTAGGACCCGGTGGATGGCCTGCGTCTGGTCCAGTGTGACCTCCAGCAGGTCCCCCTCCAGCTGCAGGTCTTCCAGCTGGGACCGCACTGCCGGAGAGAGCTCAATGGCTGGCCCCTTCAACCCCGGCACCACGGCGATCAGGGCCTCCACACCTGGGGACACAAAGCACGACCCCATCATTAAGAACCCAAGCATTCAGAACCCACAACAGCACAAAGCCCTGAACCCACACATGCACAAAGGCCCACCCAAGCATTCAGAACCCACACATGCACAAAGCCCCACCCAAGCATTCAGAACCCACACCTGCACACGGCTTGTGTTTATATTTCAGAAAGTAACTTATCATATGAAAAGGCATACAGACCTGTGGAGTTGTGCAGGCTCTCCTTCTTGCTGTGTCCGTTCTCAAACCCTGTCTGCAAGAAAATCACATACAAAACATTGTGCACTCTCTCCTTCTGTAAATAGATTTGCTGTTAGCATAAATCACCATGAGTAACATGCATGTATGAAGTGTCCAACCTGTACAGCTAAGGACTAATACTACTACTCCACGGAGAAGCAAACTACTACCACGACCTGTGCGGTCACCTCGGACCACCACCACTACCACTACCACTACTAGCACTAGTACTGCCACCACCAGCCCTGTTGTTGGTCTCTTACCTGGGTGGAGTGCACCGCTCCCTGATTGGCCGTTTTGGGGGGGCTCATGTCCTCAGTCAGGTCAATCACCCCCTCCTCCCTCTCCCCCCCCTCCGAGTCAGACAGGACGATGACAGAGTTCCCTTTCTTTTTCTCCTGCGCCGGCTCCTCCTCTTCCTCGTCTCCCCGCTCCTCCTGGGGGGCGGGGCCCCGGGCCTCCTTGAGGGCCCGCAGTGTCTGGAGGGCAGGGCGGAGCTCGGGGCCCTCCAGCAGCTGCTTGGCGCGTCCCTGCCAGGTGATGGCGCGCTCCGTCAGGCACTGAAGCGCCTCGCCCTCGGGCAGCCGCACGGGCAGCCGCTGCAGCGCCACCAGCAGGGCCAGGATGGTCTCGAGCCGCGGCCGGCGCGAGCGCTGGCACAGCGGGCACAGGAAGCGGGTGTCCCAGTCCCACCAGCAGCGGCGGGCGGAGGTGGGGGCGGGGCCTGGCGGCAGGAGGGAGGGGAAGGGGACGCACCCGCCGTGGAACCAGTCTTTGCATAAGTGGCAGCGTAAGAGCGGGGGGCGGGGCGGGCGGCCGCACACGCAGACGGCGGCAGCGGGCGGGGTTTGAGGGGTCACCTCCTTCTCCTCCTCCTCCTCCTTCGTTAAGTCCACGGAGGGAACGGAGACGTCCTGATCCATGCCGTTGGTCCTTCTCCTGTCCTCCCTGACGCTGCGCTCCAGGCCCGGCTTGGCCATGTTCACCTCCTGCAGCCGCTGCAGAGCCTCCTTCTCACGCTTCTCACCCTCCTTAAACGCCGACACCTGCCACGCCCAAGGCACAGAGGGGCATCAAACGCATGCACACATACACACATGCACACTCCGATATGCTTGCTCACTCACTCACAGCTGAGATCTGGGTGATATTAGGGACCGAGTGGATAGGGGTAGAGAGGGAAACTCACAATGGCTCCAGGGTCCCTCAGGTCCTGTGCCGTGAGGCCCAGGCTGTCTGTGTCGGTGCGGTACTCCTTCCCCTCTCCCATCTCCCTCCGCTTCTCTGCACAGGGACACAGCGCCTACTCACACACACACACACACACACAAATAAGGGTTACGTCCCCAAAATATGGGCATATTGAGTCAGAATTTAACAGCTTTGTCAGAGCCGGAATGGCAGCTTAGTCAGAGCCGGAATGGCTGCTTAGTCAGAGCCGGAATGGCTGCTTAGTCAGAGCCGGAATGGCTGCTTAGTCAGAGCCGGAATGGCTGCTTAGTCAGAACCGGAATGGCTGCTTAGTCAGAGCCGGAATGGCTGCTTAGTCAGAGCCGGAATGGCTGCTTAGTCAGAGCCGGAATGGCTGCTTAGTCAGAGCCGGAATGGCTGCTTAGTCAGAGCCGGAATGGCATGCTTAGTCAGAGCCGGAATGGCATGCTTAGTCAGAGCCGGAATGGCATGCTTAGTCAGAGCCGGAATGGCTGCCCTCACCTCCAGAAGGCTCTGCTGCGAGTTCTTCTTCAGGAAGGTCTTGCTGGCCTTGTCCCTCCAGGAGTGAGCGCTGGCCACCTGCAGCTCCAGCTGCCGCAGCTCCTCCATGCGCACAGGCAGGTCCCTCCCAATTGCTACCAGTCCCTCCAGGTCATCCAGGCAGGGGTAATGCTCTCCGTTCTGCACGACAGACACAAACACAGTCTAAACCAGGCCCGACCAATCACGGAACAATCGCAGCCAGGGCTTGACTGAAGCCAATTGGTTGGGTTAGAACACAAGCCTGCACCGACAACAGCCCTTCTTGAAGTGGATAGAATAGAGGCCCGTCACCGACGTCACAATTTTTGTTGTTACTTTCATGGAAGGGGGCTGATTTCAAGGTGAAAGTAAAGAGCAGTTTATCAAAAAGCAGGGGTGTGGAGCTCTAGTCAGGGTGTTATGGAGCTCTAGGTCAGGGTGTTATGGAGCTCTAGGTCAGGGTGTTATGGAGCTCTAGGTCAGGGTGTTATGGAGCTCTAGGTCAGGGTGTTATGGAGCTCTAGGTCAGGGTGTTATGGAGCCCAAGTCTGGGTGTTATGTAGCTCTAGGTCAGGGTGTTATGGAGCTCTAGTCAGGGTGTTATGGAGCTCTAGGTCAGGGTGTTATGGAGCTCTAGGTCAGGGTGTTATGGAGCTCTAGGTCAGGGTGTTATGGAGCTCTAGGTCAGGGTGTTATGGAGCTCTAGGTCAGGGTGTTATGGAGCTCTAGGTCAGGGTGTTATGGAGCTCTAGGTCAGGGTGTTATGGAGCTCTAGGTCAGGGTGTTATGGAGCCCTAGTCAGGATTTGCGAGGCTCACTTGTATCTCCTCCAGGTCGGTGACCCAGGCACGGGCTCGGCTCAGACAGCCCTGCAGGGACAAGATGTTGGGCAGCTGGACTGGGATGAGCTGGGCCTCGTTCACGATGGCTTCCAGGGTGGAGAGGGGGTGCTTCTGCCTGCGAAGGGAAGCAGAGGGGCCATTACACCAGAGCCAGAGCGGCCAAACATCACGCACACGCGCGCACACACAACTATTCTCACACACAGAACTACCCTCACACAAAGAGCTATTCTCACACGTGTAGGAAGCTTACCTTTGCTCCAGGCAGATATGGGCCTTCTCCTCCCAGCGCTCGGCGATGGTGAGCAGCTCCTGCAGCTCGGCCATGGCGGTCTCCACGGCGGAGCTCTGTGGCACGCCGCAGCCGGCCTCCATCAGGCTGCGCAGCACGCCCAGAGTCACCTCCCCGCCCTGGGGCCCCAGCGTCCGCCGCACCTCCTCCAGCCAGCGGCCCTGCTCCTGCAGCCCCCGCAGCAGCTCCACCTCCGGGGGCTCGGCCCGTAGGACGGCCCCCTGCTCCAGCAGGGCCTGCAGCCGCTCTGGAGGGGCCAGGTCCCGGGACCACTCATCGCCCCCCAGCAGGGCCTGGGCGCTACTCTGGAACTGCTCCACTGTCTGCAGCAGCTCCTGTCCAACCAGAGATAGGTTTTAGTGGACTCACACAGATGCTGCTGCACATTAACCAATCAGGCCAGGGCTTCATTCAACTTATCAACCCGCACAAACCACACAGGGGTCACACAACACACAGGGGTCTCACACAGGGGTCTCACACAGGGGTCTCACACAGGGGTCTCACACAGGGGTCTCACACAGGGGTCACACAACACACAGGGGTCTCACCTGAACCTGATCCAGCTGGGTTATGGCGCAGGGAAGGTTGTTGATTCTCTCCAGCAGGGCCTTCAGATCTGCCAGCGTCATCCTCCTGCAGATGGCAAGAGAAACAGGAGATCCTCAATACTCACACACACACACACACACACACACTCACACACTCACACACTCACACACTCACACACTCACACACTCACACACTCACACACTCACATTCTGGAGAACGCCCTAAAGCTCAGCTCTCACCCATGGGAATTCATATGATCCTATTCAGCCACTGACAGAATGTACACGTATCTCACAAACAGGGCTTGACATTAACTTTTAGATCCACTTGTGGCTCAGATTTTTTACTTGTCCGGAGACTAAACTTACTTGTCCGAAACTGAAAATAAAGACCTATTAAAAAAATTAATAAAACCGACAGAGATTTGGACAATTATTGTGATTTATTAGCTTATTAACAACAACTACATAATGCCCGTATGTGTGCGTGCACCGTACACAAGCCTTGTTGGACGCTGAGCAGTTGGAAAGTTAGATTGAGCAGTGTGTATTATATTGGCCCTTTTCACCAACATATTTTCCTCCATCCTGTGAGGACAGGTGATGGTGGGGCATCAGGTCCCCTCTGTCTGATTCTGGCATCAGCCTCAGTAAGCTGGTGTGGCTCGTCTCCCTGTCCCATTTTGCATTGATTTTAAGATTTTATTGATAACATACAAAGCCCTTCATGGTGTAGCCCCTTCTTATATCTCCAAGCTTTTTATCCCTTAGCAGTCGCGCAGCCTTAGGTCCGATGGCAGAGCTCTCCTCACTGTTCCAAAGTTTAGGTTGAAATCCAAAGGTGGCTTTTGCTGTCAGGACCCCTAGAATCTGGAACAGCCTTCCAGACACAATGGCCATCTCATCTTTTAAATCCCAATTGAAAACTCACTTTTATGGACTTGCTTTTAACTGATTATTTATATATATATATTGAGCCTTTTATTACAGTTAATTGTATTATATTTATTTAATTATATTTATTTGTTTATCGTGTATTTCATCATTGTATTGTATTTTATCATGTTGTTTTTTGTTCTTTTATTTTGTACAGCACTTTATAATGTTTAAAAAAGTGCTATATAAATAAAGTTATTTAAATTGTTGGTCAACTTTGTAGCTTAACAGCCAAATGCTTCAAATAAAGAAGCATTTAGCAAAAAATATGCAAAATATTTAATTATCTTAAAGTTTTCCTTTTGTCTTTAGTCAATGCACAAATAAAGATTCTCCGCCATTTCTGAAATAACTCCCGACTCAAAATCCAATCCCCCAACTAATGATTTGTGCGTTCACGTTACCCAATATAATGTGTGCTCTCTCGTTGAGACTTGACGCAATGTGACAGTCGGAATGATAATAATTGTCAGCCAGAACAATTAACGTTAGCTTGCTAACTTAGACTTCACACTCGGTCACGGTTTATTTCAATCTCAACTCGTCATCATTACACAGGAGGATACGTTTGTTAACTTTTTAAGTGCACTTATATGTCTGCCGTATCGGGAGAATCGCGGCAGCTTGTTGGTTTCACTGGAGGCAGCTGCTTTCTCAGCGGCTTGTCGTGGGCTTGGTTAGGTTTTGGCGGCTGCTTGTTTCCATTTCCAGTCAGTCAACGAGCTTCACAATTTCTAACTAAAATTGCTTGCGCCGCAAAAACTCCCAATCTCCCAAACATTGAACAGAGTGATATTCACGTAATGCAGAGAGTGAGAGTTTTCAGTGCAACACTGCAACACTTTCTGATCAGACAGAATTATTAACGTTATTTATTTTTATGTTCGTTAATGTCGAGCCCCATCACAAATAACATGCATGGCCCTCGATCGCATTCGTTTTTCATGCACTAACATCTTGGCACATAGGGAACAGAAAACCACCTGGTGGCTTCAGAAACGAAGCGACCAAGTTTTGGTTTATCATGTTTACAACATGCACTTTCATACCCCGCCCTTTCAACATTTCCTCCAAGACAATTTTTTTGAAAAATAAGTCAAACAAGCATCAGATTTGCAAGCAGAGCTCCAGGCATTTTACACGTGGTTCACCTGCTCAGGGAGTTGTTCAGGAGCTCAGTGCAGACGGTGTGGCAGTGCTGTATGTCATTCAGCGCCGTCTTGAGGCGATGCAGGAGCTCGTTTTCCGGAAACTTCCGCTCCGCCGCCTCCTCCTTCAGACTCTCCAGTTCCTCTATACCTGTAAAAACAAACACCTCCAGAATTCATACAGGGCCGAGGTGTGCGGTGGCAGCTAACCTGCAACTCGGTGATCCCTACACACACGTCCAACACGTACACACAACTGTACTCCACACACACACACACACACACACACACACATCCAAACGTAACTGTACTACCTACACACACGTCTAACACATACACACGTAACTGTACTCCACACACGTTCAACACATACACACGTAACTGTACTCCCTACACACATATCCAACACATCCAAACGTAACTGTACTACCTACACACACGTCCAACACGTACACACAACTGCACTCCACACACACACACACACACACCCAAACGTAACTGTACTCCCTACACACATATCCAACACATCCAAACGTAACTGTACTACCTACACACACGTCCAACACGTACACACAACTGTACTCCACACACACACACACATCCAAACGTAACTGTACTACCTACACACGTCCAACACGCACACACAACTGTACTCCACACACACACGTCCAAACGTAACTGTACTCCCTACACACATACACACGTAACTGTACTCCACACACGTTCAACACGTACACACAACTACAACACAGACACGTAACTGTACTCCCTACACACGTCCAACACATACACACGTAACTGTACTCCACACACACACATCCAAACGTAACTGTACTCCCTACACACATATCCAACACATACACACGTAACTGTACTCCACACACGTTCAACACGTACACACAACTACTCCACACACACACACGTCCAACACAGACACGTAACTGTACTTCACACACACGTCCAACACATATAACACATATAAATACTCGGCACACATTCCAATGTACAGTACATGGGCCCAAACACAGGTGTTTGAAGCTGAATAAAACCTCGTCATTCAAATGTGCACGCACGCACACAGTCTTCCTCACCTATCTTTGTGCCATCCTCCTGCTCCAGCGCGCCTTTCACGCGGGTGGCCCAGGAGTCGAAGGACTCAGCACGGACCTTCAACCGGTGAAGCATGGCCAACAGCTCGTCCAAAGAGTAGCGGTACCTGGGAGAGAGCAGCGGAACCCGGGTCAGTGTGCGCCATTTTTCTCCTGCTTCTCGTGCTCCTCCTGCTCCATGGCACTTTGTGTCAGTTTTGCATCCATGGGCATGTTCGTGCCAGGGGTGTGACGTTAAATGTTTTAATCGCTAAACGTTAACAAAAATGCTAATCGTTAAAAAAAAAAAAAAATTATTAAAAACTTTAATTAGTTTTTCTCCATTGTTAAAATGACTAAAGGGGTTACATGGTGGTTGAATGTGACACATGCCAGTTATCTTTAGGTAACACCAAAGTGAATGTGTCCATCAATGTTGTTATTCAGTCATTTTTAAGTACTATAAAACTCCTTTTTTTTTTATGCCCAAATTTCACATTCTACAAGTTCACCTCGTTTTGTAGGCGTATCAATGAGAACTGTCAGTCAGATAGTTACCTCAAGACTGGATTTACCAGGAAGTAAATAGGCGTTTACAAAGTCCTTAATATAAGCAATGTGAGATGTCACACCAGCTTTTAACCAACAAACATTGTTAAGGTACACGCTACCTACCAGCCCATATCCCCGAATTTGCGTCATTTTGAAAAAAGGACGATAAAAGCACAACGATGCTGCAATGTAAATGTAACGTCTCCTGCGACACCGAGCTGTCATTTCAAGCAAGAGGAGTGAGAAAATGGAAAAACTATACAGAATAGTTTATTAGTAGAAAAACTATTGGTAGTAGATCTGTATTGTCCCCGAGGGGCAACGGGCAAGTGTGACAAGTGCGATAAAAGAGTAAGGTTGGCCACGGTCACATAGCGCAGGAGGGCTAACGTTACCGAAAGCAGATGCATACAGTAACGTTAGCAGGACGGCTAAGATGTAGTTTGAGCGGGATAACGTTAGATCTAGCTAGCTTGGTGTCGACACACCAACTCTAGACAACTTTGATTTTGTTATGTTAATGTTATCAAAGGTCAGTTATCAAATCGTTTTTTCATATAACATAGAAAGTGCTCAGCTATCAATAGCTGGCTAACGTGAGCCTAACTCAAATGACCCTTGTTAGGTAACAATTTGGTTATCGAAACAGTCAACGTTTTAAAATGTTGCCAACTTATATAAGGTTTGCAACCTAACAATAAATTGAGTAAAGTTAGCTTGCAATAATAGATCATCAATCATGCTCTGTGTAAACCAGTAACAACGGTGTGAACTTACCGATGGGTGAAGTTCAAATTCACGTCTGTTTAATTTGTGGGCGTGGATGGGGGAGTGTTCCATAGACAGTTTCGAGACACCGGGGAGTGGTCGTTTCACGTGTGACGTCACACGAGAAATGACCTGAAAATGGGGCCGCAAAATTTAATCGTCTATTTCTCCAAACCTAAAGAAAATTCTAATTTGATAGTTCCGTGGTGTTCCCGCAATGCCCCTACGAACCAATATCATACAAAACACCAGAAAGTAAGATAAACCACCATATTACCTCTTTAATGACCATTGACGTTTAGTGTCCTATTCTCACTGATTGTCATAGGCTTGTGTTTTAAAGTATTAGTGCTGATCTGATGTCCGTTTTGACAATGGAGTGAGGTTGTGATACGGACATGGAAAATATGCATTTAAAAAGCTTCGCAAAGAATGCAAGAGAAGTGCCATTTGGTCTCACTTTCAGCATATTTCAGAAAATAAAGTCAAACGTAAACTTTGCAACGCTCAGCTAACATAATCCAACAGCACTGGAAGAGGAAGCACCCCCTCTCCACCCTGGAACAAACTCATGTAAGACATAAGCACCCGACAGCTAGCAGTACCACAACCCCGCCTGCAGGAGGCAGTGGTACGCTCTCATTAAATTTAAGTGGTGATCTAAAGCGAGTATACTTGTATATGCAAGGACGGTTATTTGCAATGCAGACTCTCACACCAAGTCCTCACAGGGGGACGCGTGAGCGTTTGACACCCCTCTCGAATGTGACCGCACAGATGGCGCACTGTTGCAGGGGTACCTGAGGTATTGCTTGTCGTTGGGACAGGTACACAGGTCCTGGGTGTGGTAGAGACACACCAGGCGCTCTGGGCAGCTGGAACAGGCCAGTGCTGACAGGAAACAGGTGGTCTTACACTTATCACACTGTCTCTCATCATCAGGGAGCAGCTCGAAGGCCTCCCTCTCCGCTTCAGTGATGCCCTGTGTAAAGAACATGCACACACAGACACAGACAGACACAGACACAGACACAGACACAGACACAGACACATCCTGCTTAATTAATTAATTATTCAGATTATAAAACTTATTTAACTATTTAGCCCAAAATTCTTCGTAATGTAGACCTGACTGACTAGCTGCTGAACTGGGTTTGGCTCACGAAGACAAGCTGACACAAGACTTTCACAAACAAGATAGGACTGAGGGACTGAACTGAACACTGAACACATAACCAGGGAATAGAATAAGCAATTCAAGCTATTATACAATAGACACATTCTCTAGGTTTTCACTACTGCAAAAAAAACTTTTTAAATTTTTTTATTTTAAAGTCACACTTCCATTCCACACTTCCCTGCCAAAGTGAGCAGGCTGATGGTCTCCCTGCCTAAGTGTGCAGGCTGATGGTCTCCCTGCCTCAGTGTACACGCTGGAGGTCTCCCTGCTTACGTGTGCAGGCTGATGGTCTCCCTGCCTAAGTGTGCAGGCTGATGGTCTCCCTGCCTCAGTGTACAAACTGGAGGTCTCCCTGCCTCAGTGTACACGCTGGAGGTTTATCCTACCCTCTCCAAAAGGCTCTTGCGTAATTTCCGCTCCTCCTGAACTATGCTGAACATCTCGCGGTGAGTGGCGGCCGCCAGGTTCAGGTCCAGCTTCTCAGGACAGGCGGCCATCTTGCAGGTGAGCTCCTCGTGGGAGAACACGCAATACCTGCGCAGCCGACGATAATGCTCAATGCAGGAGCGGCCAGCGGGCAGCTGAGATGGGAACAGAGGGAGGGAGAGAGGGAGAGAGGGAGAGAGGGAGAGAGGGAGAGAGGGAGAGAGGGAGGGAGGGAGCGAGGGAGAGAAAGAGGGAGAAAGAGATGGGGGCAGAGAGAATAATGAGTGGAGCCCACAGTACAGGACACACAACAGGCTCTAGAATCAAGGGCCAATATTCATAAGGAATCAGCTGATCTACAATCTCGCCTCCTCTCTCCATTTCTCGACATTATTCTACACAGATAAGACAAAATGGCTCCACCTTAGTGTCATGCATTGCATCTAATGTCTCCATCGCCATGTTTACAAGATTCGCTAAGCATTACAGATGTTGCCTCTGTGCAGAGGAACAGACAGACAGACGGACGGACGGACAGAGAACTCACCCAATCAGCTGTACAGAAGTTAACGGCTTCAGCAAAATTATACCCTTGGTTGAAACCACTGTGGTAGGCCCGGGGGAAAGTAATGACAAACTCCCCCGCACACTGGTTGGTACGCACCACCTGTCAGGAGAAAAACACAGTTAAACTGCTAAGTAGGTCTCCATCTGGGGGGGCGGGTGGGTTAATCTCTGATTCTTATCAAAAACATTAGAAGTGGTTACAAGTTAAAAAGGGTAAGACTGAGTAGAGTAGATTTTCATTGGCTTAAGCATTTATCTCTGGGATTGTGAAATGAAAAGGTGAACTTTGCACTGACCGGCACGCCGTGGGACATGAGGATGTTGGGGTTCATGATGGTGACCAGCTGGTGCAGCAGGTCGGGCTGGCACTCGAACAGCTCGGGGGTCAGTCTCTTCATCACCCCCTCCAGCCGCTCGGCCGCCACCGAGGGGACACCGTACCACGTCTTCGGCTCGCCCCTAAGGGACGGGGCACAATTTAATAAGCCCGCCCGCAACAGACCCCACAGTGATTTCCAGCACAGACACCAATGTTTTATAGTGTTTTAACAGCAATGGAATTCAGCGTTTTAATAGCATTTCTGTAAGGGACCTTCATGCAGAAATGACTGAGAAAAGCACAAGCAAATCACAACAATTAATCACCCAAAGAAAACTATGGGCACGTTCCTCAACTGTGAACAACTATGGGCAACGTTCCTCAACTGTGAACAACTATGGGCACGTTCCTCAACTGTGAACAACTATGGGCAACGTTCCTCAACTGTGAACAACTATGGGCACGTTCCTCAAAACTGTGAACAACTTTGGGCACGTTCCTCAAAACTGTGAACAACTATGGGCACGTTCCTCAAAACTGTGAACAACTTTGGGCACGTTCCTCAAAACTGTGAACAACTATGGGCACGTTCCTCAAAACTGTGAACAACTATGGGCACGTTCCTCAACTGTGAACAACTATGAGCACGTTCCTCAACTGTGAACAACTATGGGCACGTTCCTCAACTGTGAACAACTATGGGCACGTTCCTCAACTGTGAACAACTATGGGCACGTTCCTCAACTGTGAACAACTATGGGCACGTTCCTCAACTGTGAACAACTATGGGCACGTTCCTCAACTGTGAACAACTATGGGCACGTTCCTCAAAACTGTGAACAACTATGGCTGATGGTCTCCCTGCCTAAGTGTGCAGGCTGATGGTCTCCCTGCCTCAGTGTACACGCTGGAGGTGAACAACTTTGGGCATGTTCCTCAAAACTGTGAACAACTTTGGGCACGTTCCTCAAAACTGTGAACAACTTTGGGCACGTTCCTCAAAACTGTGAACAACTTTGGGCATGTTCCTCAACTGTGAACAACTTTGGGCACGTTCCTCAAAACTGTGAACAACTTTGGGCAACGTTCCTCAACTGTGAACAACTATGGGCAACGTTCCTCAACTGTGAATAACTTTGGGCACGTTCCTCAAAACTGTGAACAACTACGGGCACGTTCCTCAACTGTGAACAACTATGGGCACGTTCCTCAACTGTGAACAACGTTCTGAAACTGAAACTCATAGAAAGGCTATCTCTAAACAGATAGTATTTGTTTTGGATTCAAATACATTTCTGCATTTGACTAAACGTGCCTGGTGTATTGGAACAAATTAAATAATCCCAAAAGTGTAAACACCACCCATCTGTTCCACCTAGTAGACTAAAATGCTCCAGGCAAGATCAATGGAGCACAGAAAAGGATTTGAATATAAAACAAATACTATTTGAGCCCAGGTTCGTCTCTAAAGCCCCGTCAGCATGCAGCGTTTACAGTGGAAGAATACAAGTGTGCTTTTCGTTCCGGAGCCTCTCTGTGTGAGAAGGGAGCAGCCGTACCAGTGCAGGTAGTTGATGGAGTAGCTCCAGTGGTCCTCGATGTGCCAGCAGAAGGCCGAGAAGACCATGCCCACGTACAGCCAGGGCACCTTCATGCCCGAGATGTCGGCGTTTATGTGGCAGAGGACCGACTGCTCCAGCACCGGCAGCACGTTCAGGTTCCAGCCGCTACGGGCGTACTCCTGCAAGAGAGAGGGGCAGAGCGGTCATTACTGATTCCGCTGTAGAGAGGGCTAAATGTCCGGACTGTACATAGAGTGAGAGGTCAGTACTGACTCAGTGGTACAGGCGCTGTGAATGTCAGTACTGTACATATAGAGTGAGAGGTCAGTACTGAAAGAGCTGTACAGAGCTGCAGGGGGGTCAGTGCTTCAGAGTGAAAGGTCAGTACTGAAAGAGCTGTACAGAGCTGCAGGGGGGTCAGTGCTGCAGAGCGAGAGGTCAGTACTGAAAGAGCTGTACAGAGCTGCAGGGGGTCAGTACTGCAGAATGAGATGTCAGTACTGAAAGAGCTGTACAGAGCTGCAGGGGGTCAGTGCTGCAGAATGAGATGTCAGTACTGAAAGAGCTGTACAGAGCTGCAGGGGGTCAGTACTGCATGAAGATGTGTCACTCTGAAAGAGCTGTACAGAGCTGCAGGGGGGTCAGTGCTGCAGAATGAGAGGTCAGTACTGAAAGAGCTGTACAGAGCTGCAGGGGGGTCAGTGCTGCAGAGTGAGATGTCAGTACTGAATGTGCTGTGCAGAGCTGCAAAAGGTCAGTGTTGCAGCGTGAGAGGTCAGTACTGAATGAGCTGGACAGAGCTGCAGGGGGTCAGTGCTGCAGAGTGAGAGGTCAGTACTGAATGTGCTGTACAGAGCTCCTCACCTCTTCCTCCGTGGTGAGCAGTCTCTTGCCGTTGTTCATGGGGAAGCCGCTGCCGAACTCTTTGGAGTGGATGTCTGCGCCGTACTCCACAGTCACGTCTTCCTCTATGCTGCTCACCAGCCTCCAGAACTCTCTCTCCACCAGCTCTGTGGGAACCATCTGCACAAACACGGCAGAGACAGAGGCACAGTGTGAACAGGACACCTCAGGGCTGTGGTTCCCAAACCTGTTCCTGGAGATTTACCGTCCTGTAGGTTCTCTTTCCAACCCTAACAAAGCACACCTCATTCAACAGCTAGAGATCCCGTTGAGCTGCTAATTAGTAGAATCAGGTGTGCCAAATTAGGGTTGAAATTAAAACGTACAGGACGGTTGATCTTTAGGAACAGGGTTGGGGACCACAGCCGTAGGCTGTAAAACCATGATTACATATTCAAATGCTCTTGGAATAAAAAAAAAAAAGAGCCATTCCATTGTTAAAATTAACATTTGATTGTGGGAAAAAGAAAAAAAACACGTCTTTATCGCAGCCGTCATCCTTGGTGTTAAACCAAAAATAAATCAGGCATTTTAGCGCCTCTGTTGAAAACCGAAGACGCTGCTCACAGGTCGTCGCTATGCTGTTACTGCTGACGGGCACGGAACTTTAATTTTCTGTCTACATTTAATTGTTGTCTCTCGTTGTATGGGTTTGCCCTCTTGTGTACATAACACGCAATAACACAGCCAGAAAGTTGCCCAAATTCTGACACGTAAATTCAATGTTATGGGGTGACTTTTTTTCAGAATTAAAATAATAATAATAATTCCCCCCACGTCAGACTAATTTTCGTAGAGCGGGTCACATTCAAACTTGCGTGTTTTTTTTAAAAGGAATATTCAAACATCATTTTTTGGCAATGTTGACAGCCCGAGAACACCTACACTGAAACACCTGTGTGTGTTTGTGTGGGGAATGTGAGTGTGTGTGTGGGCTATGCATGTACGCAGTGTGTGTGTGGGCTATGCATGTACGCAGTGTGTGTGTGTTTGTGGAATGTGAGTGTGTGTGTGGGCTATGCATGTACGCAGTGTGTGTGTGTTTGTGGAATGTGAGTGTGTGTGTGGGCTATGTGTGTGTTTGTGGAATGTGAGTGTGTGTGTGGGCTATGCATGTACGCAGTGTGTGTGTGTTTGTGGAATGTGAGTGTGTGTGTGGGCTATGTGTGTGTTTGTGGAATGTGAGTGTGTTTGTGGAATGTGAGTGTGTGTGTGGGCTATGCATGTACGCAGTGTGTGTGTGTTTGTGGAATGTGAGTGTGGGCTATGTGTGTGTTTGTGGAATGTGAGTGTGTGTGTGGGCTATGTGTGTGTTTGTGGAATGTGAGTGTGTGTGTGGGCTATGCATGTACGCAGTGTGTGTGTGTTTGTGGAATGTGAGTGTGTGTGTGGGCTATGCATGCAGTGTGTGTGTGTGTGTGTGTGTGTGTGTGGTGTGTGTGTGTTTGTGGAATGGGAGTGTGTGTGTGGGCTATGCATGTACGCAGTGGGTGTGTGTTTGTGGAATGTGAGTGTGTGTGTGGGCTATGTGTGTGTTTGTGTGGGGAATGTGAGTGTGTGTGTGGGCTATGCATGTACGCAGTGTGTGTGTGTTTGTGGAATGTGAGTGTGTGTGTGGGCTATGTGTGTGTTTGTGGAATGTGAGTGTGTGTGTGTGTGTGTGTGTGTGTGTGTGTGTGTGTGTGTGCGCGCGCGTTGGGTCTCCACTCACGTGCACAGGCATGTTGAAGTAATCAGCCTTGAAGGTGTCGGCCATCTCTCCAAAGCTCTGCAGGGTGTACTCGCGTGTGGCCTGCTCGAAACCAAACGCCTCCGCTGGCCTCTTACACTCCTGGCAGAGAGAAACAGGAAGTGACCTCAGCGCCATCCCAGGCAGCCCGTGAAGTATGGGCGGCAATCCTTCGATTGATTCCGCTGAGCGAGTTTGACGGCGGTGCGCAGGGAGACACGGGCGGCTGAGCCACGCGTTTCGAAGGAAAGCTGTCGGTTTGCACTGCGGTAAGATACCCGTGTTCTGTTTAGTGGGGTTACTCCATGAACACGGTTGGGGGGGCAATTGGGCATTCCAAATTGGGGTGGGAATTGGATATAGAGAGCCCCCTGTTGGGCGCCAAACAAAATAATTTATTTAATTATTATTATTTTATTTTTTTAATTAACTGTAAAGATTCAAAGATGATCAGGAAGCCCCAACTCTAAACAAGCATGCGGGAGGCCTGCAGATGACCCCAGAGCTCCCAGTTCTCCAGCTCTGCTCATCGGGCTTCATTCACGAAACGTAAGCAGAATACAATTGCACGTAAATCGTTCGTATCCAATCCGAACGATACGTTTGCATATAGAAAGGGCCATCACATCTGCGCAGCTCATATGTCTTGCGAAATGTATTGCTCAACGTCCTGGCCCGGTTGCCTGGTGGGACCCACGGCAGCTTCCTTCTGCAGTTGACACTTGTTTGTCGAACGCTGAGGTGAGAGACGGCTGGCTTATTGGCGTACGTCAAATTGCTTTTTACTGTGTCAGAGTATAGATTCCTAACTACCTCGTTTCATCACAAAAATAAAATAAATTGTTAAATCGTCTCAATATTCTTCACTGCACACCTCCTTTCCTCCACTCCCCCACTACCACTCCTCTCCGGAAGTATGAAAAAGAGCCTGAAGTAGTTGCATGTACAGTATACAATGTACTTGACATTGCGGTTTGCGTCGAGACATTAATCAGTTTGTAACTATTTGTAAGCAATATGTAGCCAAATCAGCAACATTAGATTATGACACAAATATCGATTTCCGGGGCACGGAGGAGAGGAGGAAGTAGTGGAGGAAAGGAGGGTACATTTTTAGAGTATTGGGACGCACCCCCTGTAGGCTACAATTTACTCTATGACACCGTTACGGACAATACTAAACTTTTCTTTTTTTCCCCCCTTGATTAAACATCTTCTAATAAAACTTAGATTTTAGTGTCGGAATAATTATTTCTTTTGCTTTATCTGGGACATTTTTACTTTGTATGCACTTTTAAATTGAATTGACAACTTCCATATAAGACCATTCATGGGTGTGGATTTATGCTAATCGCAAAATTAGGTGAACACGCTTGTCATTTACAATGAATCGGCATGTACGAACATACGCACGGAATACTAACAAATCTGCCTTTCCCGTAAGGTTTGATGAATCTGGCGTAAATATTTTGTAAAATAAATGACAAATGACTAAATTGTTGCGTACGTACATGTACGTGCATATTTAGGAACGAGGGCCATTGTGTCAGTTGGAGTTAGCCAGACAGACAGGTGCTGCCTCAGAGACCCAGCCCGGCCACGGCGCTCACCTCGGCCACGCATTTGGGGCAGCGCCAGTCCCCTTTGGGTGGGTCAGTGAGGGGGGGCAGCAGGCAGAAGGTGTGGTAGTTATCGTCACAGCCGTCGCAGAGCAGGAGCTTCTCATCCTCGTCCCCGCGACCACACATCCTGCACACGAACGAGTCCACCTGGGAGAGAGAGAGAGAGAGCACACGTCCAGTCCATCTTTACTTATCTCACTCTACCCACAACCCACACCCGCCCACCCCTCACTCTACCCACAACGCCCCCCTCAGTTTACCCACAACGCCCCCCTCAGTCTACCCACAACGCCCCCCTCAGTTTACCCACAACGCCCCCCTCAGCCTACCCACAACCCACACCCGCCCACCCCTCACTCTACCCACAACCCACACCCGCCCACCCCTCACTCTACCCACAACCCACACCCGCCCACCCCTCACTCTACCCACACCCGCACACCCCTCAGTCTACCCACAATGCCCTCCCAAAGTTTACCCACAACGCCCCCCTCAGTCTACCCACAACCCACACCCGCCCACCCCTCACTCTACCCACACCCGCACACCCCTCAGTCTACCCACAATGCCCTCCCAAAGTTTACCCACAATGCCCCCCACAGTCTACCCACACCCGCCCACCCCTCAGTTTACCCACAATGCCCCCCCTCAGACTACCCACAATGCCCCCCCTCAGACTACCCACAACGCCCCCTTCAGTCTACCCACAACGCCCTCTTCAGTCTACCCACAACCCCCCCTTCAGTGTACCCACAACGCCCCCCTCAGTCTACCCACAACGCCCCCCTCAGTCTACCCACAACGCCCCCCTCAGTCTACCCACAACGCTCCCCTCAGTCTACCCACAACCCCCCCCCCCCCTCAGTCTACCCACAATCCCCTCTGGTTGTCCCAGCACTGCCTGGTCCGGTTTTATTTTTAACCATTTCTCACCCTTTTCTACACGAGCTTAATTCCCATACTCCCCCTTCATTAAGGCCAGACATTCCCTGCTCCCTTTTTCAAGCTATAACCCTGACCATTATTTCAGTGCTTCAAACTTTTATGTTTAAGAACTTCTCGTTCTTTAGCAATTAGAATTAGGGTAATTTCCCTTTAGTCTTAGTCAATTCATGGAATTGAAATGAAAAATTGTGGATTTAAAAACATGAAATTTACCGCAATCCTAGTAGCAAGACGCATTCAGTGCAGTGAAAAGCCGTTAGCGGGGCACGGGAGAGCCGTTAGCGGGGCGTTAGCGGTACTCACAAACTGCGTGCTGCCGAGGTTTCGGCGTAGTCTCATGGTCATCTTGGTGCAAGGCTCGTCTTTAATGCTGCCCTCTCCCTCTCCCTCCTCCTCCCCTTCCTCCTTCTTCACCATGTCTTTGGGGGGTGGGGGGGTGTCCTCGTTCCCCTCGCTGGGGCTCTCCTCCTCCTGAACCTCCTCCTTCACCGTCACCACAGCGCTGTCCCTCACAATGACAGTCTGCGGCAGCTCGTCTGGGGGGAGAGACAAGTTTAGGAGACTAATTCAACAGAAGCCCAGTCAACCATGTATGTGTGTACACACACACACACACACACACACACATACACACACACACACACACCAGACAAAGTCCCAGCGCTCATACCTTTCTTTCGGAGACCCTTATCCCTGGCCACCAGCCCAAGGCCCATCATCTTGGGCCCCGCCCCGTAGATCTGCAGCTTCTTCAGCTCCGGGTTCTTCTCTATGTCCTCCTCTGTGGGCTCAGGCTGAGGGAGGGAGAGAGGGAGGGAGAGAGAGAGGGAGTGAGCAGAGCTGTGGAGGAGGACAACACCTCACTGAGGGGGCGGGCGGGGGGACGCTCCTAAACGCTCCTCTTCTATCCCTGCCCTGAAAAGATCACTCCATCCCTGCGCTGCACTGGGGGATGAACACTGGTCATTAGACCACACAGGCTGAAATACCGTGTTCTGCACCTGGGGCTACATGCATACAAAACTTAGGCTAAAACCAATCTTAAAACACCTTGTAAAATGGAAGAATCAGGAATCCCCAAAGCTGAAATTTAAGTAGGATGCTGCATTAGGATTAAAGGGCATCAATAACTACCAGGTGTCCCATTAAAAAAACAAAACAAAAAAATTAAAAAAACACACACACACTTTGGTCCTGTCCCCACTTCATCCCCGCTGCGATTGATTGGCTGACACTGGAAGGGCGGGGCTAGCAAGAAAGGCATCCCTCACTGAGTAACCGGGAGGAGGCTCACACAGGAGCAGTGTTTTTACCAGCAGGGGTCCTAGAGCGCATTCATTGTGCCTGTCCAGCTTTGCTTTCATCATAAAGAGGCTTAGCCAATAGCAGCAAGGCAGACAGAGCGCTAGCCAATGAGAGCAGGCAATAAAAGAAGCGCACAGCACCCTGAAAGCACAGTGGGTGAACAGCAGCCCGAACAGCCCAAAACACCGGGAGAGAGAGAGAGAAATCACCTCATCTGATTCGTGCAAGGTAACAGACAAGAGACAAGCGGAGGGAGGGATTCACACAGGTGGAGTGAGAGAGAGAGAGAGCAAGAGAGAGTGCGAGACCGAGCGAGAGCAAGCGAGAGATGTAAAAGTAAAGGTAGTGGACAGAGACGACCAGGCGGAGCTGCAGAAGAGCGGGAAAGCGAGGGAGAGCGAGAGAGGCAGTACCGAGGTGTGTTGAGAGCCTGTGTTGAGGGGGTGGGGGGGCAAATCTTCAGGACCCTGCATGGAGAGACAACAACAGCAACAATGGACTAAGAGAAGAAGGGGGGCGGGGGAGGAACACAGCAGACACGTAGCTGGGAGAGAGACAGCGTGAGGAGGACCTGGGGCTGGGAGCTTAGTGATTGGGTAGGAGGGACAGTGCTACAGACACACAGAGGGATGGAGTGAGGAACTCTAATGAAAGGTTTTTTTATTAGGGATTAAACACTTCAATCACAGCATCATCTTCGCAACAAAGAACGTCATCCATTAAAGTCAGTGAGCCCTGGTGCAGATGGACACAGCTCACTGCACACTGAAAACTGGCAATTACACCTGATCATTCCCGTTACACACAAATCTGACCAGTCCCGTTACACACACACACCTGACCAG
The DNA here is from genome assembly GCA_022702515.1 of Ilyophis sp. 1 JC-2022. Lineage (NCBI taxonomy): Eukaryota > Metazoa > Chordata > Actinopteri > Anguilliformes > Synaphobranchidae > Ilyophis > Ilyophis sp. 1 JC-2022. The sequence goes on along the minus strand of CM040396.1, from coordinate 9,326,491 downwards.
TCCCGTTACACACACACCTGACCAGTCCCGTTACACACACACCTGACCAGTCCCGTTACACACACACCTGATCAGTCCCGTTACACACAAATCTGACCAGTCCCGTTACACACACACCTGACCAGTCCCATTACACACACACACCTGATCAGTCCCGTTACACACACACCTGACCAGTCCCGTTACACACACACACACCTGACCAGTCCCGTTACACACACACACACCTGACCAGTCCCGTTACACACACACACACCTGACCAGTCCCGTTACACACACACACCTGACCAGTCCCGTTACACACACACATCTGACCAGTCCCGTTACACACACACACCTGACCAGTCCCGTTACACACACACACCTGACCAGTCCCGTTACACACACACACACACCTGACCAGTCCCGTTACACACACACCTGACCAGTCCCGTTACACACACACACACACCTGACCAGTCCCGTTACACACACACACCTGACCAGTCCCGTTACACACACACCTGATCAGTCCCGTTACACACACACACACCTGATCAGTCCCGTTACACACAACTGATGAGTCCGGTTACACACACACACACCTGATGAGTCCCGTTACACACACACACACCTGATGAGTCCCGTTACACACACACACACACACCTGATCAGTCCCATTGCCAACATCTCATCATTCCATTACACACCGCATCATTCTGTTAAACACACCTCATTTGGTTCTGCACACAGGATTATTCCATTATCCACACCTCATGATTCCGTTATTCACACAGGATCATTCTGTTATACACGCGTGATCATTCCGTTATACACACAGGATCATTCCGTTATACACACAGGATCATTCTGTTATACACGCGTGATCATTCCGTTATACACACAGGATCATTCCGTTATTCACACAGGATCATTCTGTTATACACGCGTGATCATTCCGTTATACACACAGGATCATTCCGTTATTCACACAGGATCATTCTGTTATACACGCGTGATCATTCCGTTATACACACAGGATCATTCCGTTATTCACACAGGATCATTCTGTTATACACGCGTGATCATTCCGTTATACACACAGGATCATTCTGTTATTCACACAGGCAAGATAAGAACAAGATAAGAACAAACACATAAATTACACTGTGCTCAGCGCCGACGGGCAGCGCTACACTGCGCTTTCAAGTACAAGTGCTAATTAATTCTTTTTTTTTTTTTTTTGTTCCCTTCCAAAACTGGTACGGTGAATCCCCAACTGGGATGCTTTACACGCGTGGAAACCTTACACCAGCTCTTCAGAAACCTCAAACAAGCACGTATGCTTTTAACAAGTTTTCAGAAAGCAGCATTTGTGTGGCTCCTAAGTGGCTCCCTGAAGCAGTGGGTGGGGTGGAGAGACCCAGCAGCCTCGGGCTCTAATAAGGCGTTGAACCCACGCCAAACAAAATGGCTGCCACACTATGCAAGGCATGCAAACCTCAACAATATTGCCTTAGTTTATAAAGCTGGTGCTCGCGTCACATGTTATTTATAGATTAGTGTGGTAACACTGCTCAAGAGTCTGTTCATTGATGCAGACATTCCCTTACTGCGCATACCCAACGGAGATCTGCGCATACCCAACGGAGATCTGCGCATACCCAACGGAGATCTGCGCATACCCCACGGAGATCTGAGCATACCCCACGGAGATCTGAGCATACCCCACGGAGATCTGAGCATACCCCACGGAGATCTGAGCATACCCCACGGAGATCTGAGCATACCCCACGGAGATCTGAGCATACCCCACGGAGATCTGAGCATACCCCACGGAGATCTGAGCATACCCCACGGAGATCTGAGCATACCCCACGGAGATCTGAGCATACCCCACGGAGATCTGAGCATACCCCACGGAGATCTGAGCATACCCCACGGAGATCTGAGCATACCCCACGGAGATCTGAGCATACCCCACGGAGATCTGAGCATACCCCACGGAGATCTGAGCATACCCCACGGAGATCTGAGCATACCCCACGGAGATCTGAGCATACCCCACGGAGATCTGAGCATACCCCACGGAGATCTGAGCATACCCCACGGAGATCTGAGCATACCCCACGGAGATCTGAGCATACCCCACGGAGATCTGAGCATACCCCACGGAGATCTGAGCATACCCCACGGAGATCTGAGCATACCCCACGGAGATCTGAGCATACCCCACGGAGATCTGAGCATACCCCACGGAGATCTGAGCATACCCCACGGAGATCTGAGCATACCCCACGGAGATCTGAGCATACCCCACGGCGATCTGAGCATACCCCACGGAGATCTGAGCATACCCCACGGAGATCTGAGCATACCCCACGGAGATCTGAGCATACCCCACGGAGATCTGAGCATACCCCACGGAGATCTGAGCATACCCCACGGAGATCTGAGCATACCCCACGGAGATCTGAGCATACCCCACGGAGATCTGAGCATACCCCACGGAGATCCGAGCATACCCCACGGAGATCCGAGCATACCCCACGGAGATCCGAGCATACCCCACGGAGATCCGAGCATACCCCATCCGAGCATACCCCACGGAGATCCGAGCATACCCCACGGAGATCTGAGCATACCCCACGGAGATCTGAGCATACCCTACAGAGATCTGAGCAGGTAATAACCCGAGAAAGATGTGACCTCTGCCACAATGTGTAAAAAGCAGCCAGAAACATCCCACACAATAAGCACACCTTTGTAATGTGTTCAGGGTTGAGCTAAATGTGGGCCTTATTTAACAAGAAATAAATGGCCAGTCAGGACTCTGAAGTGATAAACCATGATCAGATCAAAACCAATAAGTTGGATCGCATGCAGAACAGGTGACCATAATAACAACGATAATAACAATAAACACTAGCAAGAAAAATGGACTTCCAGTCTTCTACCTCAATCAGTGCAAGAAACTCAGTTTAAAAAAAGGAAAGAAACCGGGAAATCAGTGAATCTACTTGCTTATTAAGGTTAATTACACACAGCTGGCTGTACTCAGCAAAATTGGTTAGCATTGATCCATGAAATCAAAACCTCTTTTTTCCCCCCAGAGACATGTATTAATGCGTTTGATTTTTACACCAGGGTTAACCCGTCGGCCTATGCGCGTGCCGTGGAGGCGGGGCTCTTACGTCAGGGTGCAGGCGATTGGCTCTCCTGCCATAGCTGCTAATTTTGGAGGGCTGGACTGACTGGCGCAGGGGGATGGAGTGAGGCTTGTACTCCCTGTCCACCTCTTCACTGTCATATGGCCTCGGCTTACATTGCTGTGTGCAAGGAGAGAGAGGGGTTTATACACAAAGGCTTTCAGGATGAAGGCTACACAGAGCTCAGACACCGCTCACACACCGCTCACACACCGCTCACACACCGCTCACACAAAGAAACGTGTGACAGATGAAAAGCTCTTGCCTAAAGAGCATTAGTCGGTGGGCTATAAAAACACAAGGGTGTGCATTTGAACGCGTGATCCCTGCTTCGCCTTATTTGCTATGTTAAGACCGCTCTGTGTTTAACTACATGTACAGAGAGATATGACGGCTGATCCTGGAGTGAAGCTATATTTACAAACTGAGAAAAAGCAAAGGGTAGAAATACCAGGACAAATGTGTGTTTAAAGGGTAATTCCACCGAAAAACATTAACCTTATTTAACAGATCAAGGTGCAACTAATCAAGTCTCTCTTTGTGGCTGGCTAAAATCATTTCTGGGCTGAGATAACCGGAGATAAAGATTAAATTTTGGTAGCGGTATACGTCAAAATGACGTACGCCTCTACCCAGTGGCGTCAAGTGGGCATGTAAGTTACATAGACACGTAGGCGGAGCCAGCGAGGGGGACAGCAGTGCTGCGTCTGCTACTGTTCTAAATAGGGACACATCGTAGATAAAGCCATCATTGTCATTTTATTATAATGTCAGAAAATTACAGTGACACATTGTTTATTTTGGCAAAATAAACCAAACAGGACTCGAGTGCTGTCCTTATGCGGTTACAGAGTGGACAAACGATCCAACTCAGGGACCTCCGGTATCATTCCCTGACATCTCCTCTCCTTCCCCCGTTTGGGGCTATATCTCTGCTCTCACTACAGGTAGAGTTGGCTGGGAACTCATTTTAATCAGGAGGAGAGCTACAAATCAAAAAAAATTCGGTGGAATTCCCCTTTAAAAGACAACGGATCTGATGTATTCAGAATGGATTCCGGCTCAATATAGATACATTTAGCATAATGATGCAACAGGAAGAAAGTAAATGGAAGAGATTACGTGCATTACCGGCAGACTGGCCCCTGAGTGGAACATCTGAAAGGGATAGACGATCCTCTCATAGTGCGATCGCAGGAGGGAGCCAATGTTCTTCCCTGGAGGGTAGCCCATCTTCTGAGCCACGCGCGCCCACCGTCTCTCCTTACTGACTGTTTCAAACCCCCCCTCTTCAGTCACCACCTGCAAAGTGCCACAAAGAGGTCAGAGGTCAGAGCCAATCAGCACGGACCACACCAAGAGGTCTGAGCCTATCAGCACGGCGCAAACCGAGAGGTCTGAGCCTATCAGCACGGCCCAAACCGAGAGGTCTGAGCCTATCAGCACGGCTCAAACCGAGAGGTCAGAGCCAATCAGCACAGCCCAAACAGAGAGGTCACAACCAATCAGCAAGGCCCAAACGGAGAGGTCAGAGCCAATCAGCAAGGCCCACTGCTTTTACAGTGTATTTTATAGCCCTGGTGACCTCATGTTAAATTAGATTTTGGTCTTGCTGCCTTCTGATTTGTCCTTTTTGCCCTATATTTAGGCTTTTCCCTAAAAATGACAAAATCCGAGGCCCGGGACAGTTTGAAAAGTTCAATGGGATCTTTCATGACAGAAGTGAGTTTGGACCGCAGTTTAATATTTTAATTCAAAGGATGGCACCTACTACAGCGCAGTATCCCCATCACTGCAATGGGAAATTGGAGTTTATTTGACCAGAGGGAAGATCGCCCCCTACTGGCTCACCAACATCTCTTCCAGCAGCAACCAATTGTTCCAAAGCGGTCTCCCACCCAAGTACTAACCAAGCCCACACCTGCTTAGCCTCAGTAGTTTGACAAGAGAAGGATACAGGGTGGTATGTTTACTGACAACAGTAAACATTTATATAAATGTAAATATGAATGTGAACAAACTGATACACAAGTGCGAAGGCCTAGCACGTGGAGGTGGTCTGTACATGCAGGGGTGGTTTGTAAAACGTAGAGGGATCAGTGGAGGGGTGTGAGAACCTTGGCCAGGCTGAAGAGATCCACAATGCGCCTCTCGATGTTGGGGATCTTGAGGGAGGATCCCTGGATCTCCCAGAACTTGGCGATGCGATCCAAGTAGTTGAGCTTCACGCGTGTCTCAGCCTGTGTAGAGGGGGGGAGAGGGGGAGGGGAGAGGGGAGAGGGGTGAGGGCGTACCCACAAAACAGGCAGCAGTGCAGCAAAATGGTGACGGAGCTGGGACTAATAACTCGCAATTGCAGGTTCAATTCCCGGGTGCCGCATCGCCGTGGAAGCCTTGACCAAGGTACTTAACGCGAACTGCTTCAGTGAATATGCAGCCGTTTCAAAAGTGTGCGTGGACAAACACTCTGTCCAGTCACCCTGGACAACGTCTGGAGGCTGCACCCTAATGCAATGCTTGTCCACTACATCACAATTTAGCCGACACGCTTATCCGAAGCAAATTAGCTAATGCAAGAGAACATAAGTGCATTCACCTGAGTTACGCTAGGAACATTCCCAGACCAGCGAAATGTGCTACATTTTATTTCAGTACCAACTCACGCCAGCCAGAAAACGATACTGTAGATAAAAATAATGACATCACGTCTATAGAGCTGACACTTATCCACAGCGACTTTAAAGAGGCTGTGAAGGTTTGTGTTAAAATAATATTTCAGAGCATTAGACAGTGATTCCCAGATCTTTAACCAACAAGTGATGCACCACTACTGACCCTTGCATTAAACGATAGCGTGCGTTTTATTCTGGTGCTCGTATCCGACACCAACGATAGGCAGACTGCTGTAGGATATGGATACGATGACATCGCACAGATTCATTTTGTTCCACTGCGGATCGCATTTATTCAAATTGCTACAATGCAGCATTCAAAATGCATCTCTAAATGCAAACCCATCCATTCTCTTCCGTTTTTACAAATGTGCAGCACGCTTTAGTATCCTTCCCCTTTATTTAATGTCATACAGGTGAGTGGCAAAGGATTTTATTTCAAAATAAAGGTTAAATACAACTACGACTATGACTGATTACAGAAGAAAAATACATAGGCTTTTACGTCTTGTTTTACAATGATCACATCTAGACACCTACAGACAACTACTTTTTCATGTAAACAATATATTTTTTGGCTCATACAAGCGAGAGCCACTTCTATAGTTTATATACACAACCTGTCAAGTTTTAGTACACCCACAATTTCCAAGCAATCAGATAAAAAAAATATTAATTTTTTTTTTTAATAATTTTTTTAAAATACCTTTTATTTACAAAATATATATATATATATATATATATTTCTTTTTTAAATCTTCGATTCATCAAAATAGCCACCTTTTGCAGTAATAACTGCTAAGCATATTCGTGCCATTTTTTCTGCAAGGGCAGTCATATGGTTCTGAAAGTTCACACCCCAACACTGCTGTAGAAGTTCCCACAGATGGGCTGCACTTATGGGTTGCTTCTCCTTGGCCCGTCTGTCAAATTCGTCCCAAATGAGCTTGATTTTACTTGTTCACCGCGTACTGAAACCTTTCACCGGTAGTGTATGTTGCGATAATGGCAGAACCTGCAGGATTGACTGTCCTGAGCTGTGTGAGGTGTGAACAGCAGACACAACTGCCATAGAAACAACTATAAATACGTGAAAAAAACGTGTAAATAAATGTGTAAGAGAAAATAGAACAGGGATGGGAAACAAAAATATGAATAAATGTGCAGCTCCAGGCCATTGGCCTTATGAGCCACTGGCCTTATGAGCCACTGGCCTTATGAGCCACTGGCCTTATGAGCCACTGGCCTTATGAGCCACTGGCCTTATGAGCCACTGGCCTTATGAGCCACTGGCCTTATGAGCCACTGGCCTTATGAGCCACTGGCCTTATGAGCCACTGGTGCAGAACAAAGCCTTGGGAAGCAGAGATAATAGCATCCCATTCCTGTGGAATTCAACCGGAATTCAAAATCCCTACATTTTCCCTAAAATCAATCATGTAGGAAGCGGCTGGCTTGAATCTGATCCTCAGTATAGCCATTTCCCCATGTAGGCTATAGCCATTTTCCCATGTTTAGCCATTTTCAATGAGTTCCCCAAGCGCCAGCTGTAGGCTAAATGGCCGACTACACACCTCTGTTTGGCTAACTACTTTGACATGTTTAAGGTTTGCTAGTTAATTTAGTAAAAGCAATTTGTCTCTCCACCACCAAGACCTCTAGCTGGCTACCTTTTTCACCTGGCTGGCTACTCAGAAATGTGGGGAACCCCCTGAATTTTATTGAGGGTCAATTAGCAGTGTTCTTTAGGCTGACTTTGAGCGTTCTACAGACGGGACGGGCCGGCCCATCAAAAGCATTAATTAAGTCTTCAACATGTCCTCCAATGATTTTGTGTGCTTTCGATGGGCATAATGGTGAAAAGCCCGTCCCTGATTTTGTGCGTTTTTTTTATCATTATAATGTTGACGGTTTAACAACATTCCTCAAAGCTTGGGGGGAAAATCCCTTTTTCAGAACAGAAAAGATCCTAATGTCTTTTAGATTCAGAAATTTTTGTAGAAAAATTATTCTCACGCATGGGCAACAGATTAATTTGGACTTGTTAATGGTGTTTTTATTTTAAATTTTTTTTTTTTTTTTTTTAATGCTGTACCATGGTAACCCAATCTTCCTCAGATCTGTAATCACTGCCTAGTCACTACGGATGGAGATTGGTTTCCAGCCCACTGTGCTAACCACAGGCTGTGGCAAACGGCGTACTTAGCCGTGTGGCTGTACACAGAAAAGCATGATTGCACAACAGGTGCACGACACTGCTCTGCCAGCTGTACACAGTAAAAAAATAATTTAAAAAAACACCCGCGCAGTTTGGCCCATGTGCGCACAAACGTAGAGGCTTACAGATTCATATACAGACCACCGCATTAACTACAGCCAGCTGTCAAAAATTGTTGCCGACACGTGGTAGGAGATTGTAGTTACTATGAAACCAGTCAGGCTTTGAGAAAGGTTGCTATGAGGCGTTTGTGTATGATGACATCTTCAGGGACCCATCAGGGTAGGTCTTAACCCTTTGAAGAGTTGGTTTTACGGAATGTTTTTTTTCTCAAAATTCAAGTCAGTATTCTAGAACTCCATTGCTTTCACCTACGAGTCGTGATCGTGACATCAGCATTAGAATGTTCAGTGAAGAACATTCTAATCACATATTTGCCATCTTACACCATAAAGGGTTAATGAGCTTTTACATAAGCTGAAATGTTTTTTTTGTTTGGAGACCGATCCGCACTCGTTGTTGTGCGGAGTAGAGATAAATAAGGCAACTGAAGAGTCCCAAAGCCATCTCAATAGTTTACTTGCCGAAGGCACAAACCATTGTTCTCCTACAGAAACTTACCACTTATTATTCCAGTTCTTCCAGATCCAACACACAATAACTAAAGTTATTGCGCACACACACACACCAAGTGCTTATGTGTGTATTTCATAAGTTGGAAAAGTCCATGTGGATGTCTGGACAACAACAAATTAATATTGAATAAATAAAACTTAACTTGTTTCTTTGGTTTGAGTTTGAAAATGGCTAAATTCGAGATCTCTTTATTCATGTAATACTGTACATATGCAGTTGTATTGAAACACTCGGGTACATTGGTGCTGTGCAGTTAGTTTGCAGATATAACGGTAATATAGTGTTCAGGTATAATCCTATTGTTGTTTTTATCTCTGCGCATTCAGAAAATAGTAGCCCGATTGTTTACCCTTGCCAATGAATTCAAACAAATTTTGTTCTAAAGATGATATAATGTAAGTTACAAAAGTAAGTTCTGACCGCACATTGTGATTGGTCGAGCGTGTTGCAAACCGTTCGTATATTCATGATATATACGAACGGTTTGCAACACGCTCGACCAGTCACAATGTGCGGTCAGAACTTACTTTTGTGCATCAACAACAATATCAATTCAGCCTTCGGCAAGCAAACCGTTTCTTCTGGAACTCCAATTTGTTTTTACATTTCTCCATCTCAAGCAGATGGGAACGATTGTTCATTAAGAACTTTCTGGTAACTAAGGCTGGCATGTTGTGCATCGACTGCTTTTCTTGCGACTGGTTGTTACTGATGGAGTAATGTTTCATGTGGAAGTGCAGTGAACAGCAGCCCCCGTGTGAACACATGTGCATGTGAGGTGCATCTGTCCAAGAGAGACGCCACACTGCGCCGATATGGAGACGGACGAGGGCAGGGAAACAGACCTCCAGCTCGTTGAGCCTCTGGATTCGGGGAGTGAAGCGGAAGTTATCCACCTCCACAGCAAACGGGGGCTGCCATTCCTGTGGGGGGGGGGGGGAAGAGAGAGAGAGAGAGAGAGAGAGAGAGAGAGAGAGAGAGAGAGAGAGAGAGAGAGAGAGAGAGAGAGAGAGAGAGAGAGAGAGAGACGTACATCTTATGGGCAGGAAAAATGTTTAAGTGTATATCCAATACACCACTTTCACTTATACCATAATATGGCTTTAATGTTCCTACTCAGGCCAACTACAATGTCTGAATCACCACACATCCTGTTATACCCCTTTTGCACCAAGCAAGTTCGAGGGCCGGTTCGGAGCCGGTGCCTAATCTTGAAGCAGTTCTTCGCAATTCGACAGCGAAAGAACCGGCTCTCGGCCAGGAAAACTGGTTCCAGAGCGGCACCAACACTTAGCTGGTCTAAAACCAAGAACCGCTTACGTCAGGGGCTGGGGGCCGGATTATCGTGACCAACCAAAACAACCTAAAATTTTGCGATCGGCATTTTAAAAAAAAACAGAGCTTCAGCATGGACGTGAAATCAAAACCAGTAGTGTTTGGAGGCCAATGTAGGCTCGCAAAGCCAGGAGCAACACTAGAGATGCGATGTAGTCCGCCATTGATGTTTCAGTGCTTGAAGTTGGCGCTAGCGTTGCTGGGAAAGTGGAGACATATACAGACGTATACAGTGACGTACTGTTGTGGCTCTCTAGCCCGTGGAAATGCAAACTGGTTCTTTGAAGGTTGGCAAGTTGAACCAACTGCGAACCGGCACTAGCACCAGCCCAGAAACAGAACTTGGTTTGTGTTGGTGGAAAGGGGGGTATTACAGAACACAGGCGCACTAAAGCACAGGCAGAATCCTTATTCCAGACAATGCATGTTCACGGTTTTATTGGTTGTGGTCATCAAACACACTCACCATGAGCACCTTTACCCACCGAGCCAAATTGGAGCCATATTCTCACTGATGTTTGAAATTTGCAGCATTTTCAACATGAAACACAACAGATCAAACACCAGCTACAGACGTACAGTGATGTACGGCGCTCTTTAAAAGAGCCCATAATAGATTCTCATGTCTCCCCTGGTCCGCACTGTGGGCTTGTGTGGCCATAGTGGAGGGTAAAATGGGTTCAATAAGGACAAACCCCATGTGGAGAGACGGAAGAACAGGCGCACTTACCGCGGGAGGGCGAATCTTACAAATGCCCGACTTCTCTGCAATTGGACGAATTTTGGCGATGTACCCCAACGGATCGGCGAACTCCTCCCAGGAAGGTTCAAACACCGGGCACTCAGGGGGGGGCCTGAACTCCTCCCCGTCCATTTCGCTGATGGGACGACACAGAAGCACTGATCACCCTAGGAGCCTCATCTGTGGGTTAGCTAGCCAGCAAGCTAACGTGGCTAACGACCAGCCCAACTCAATAAATCAACAGTTTCTATCAAACGCGTATGGGAAAGGAGAAATTGGGGATTTACTGAATTGGAGATGACAAAAAGAGGGGCATTAGTGCATCACTTTCACTACTGTGTGGCACATTATCTCTGGGAATTAACCCAAAGCTTCAGCTATTCATGCATTCCACCCTGACAACACCATCTGGGACTTTATCAGGAGTCACAAAATGAAGAAAATGGAGATTTAGCCAAATTATGAGCCATTAAATACAAATGTGATGTTCATCGTGACATTCACGAGGCTTGTTGTTATACATTCCATACATATGTGGTATGTTATATTCAACATCAATGAGATTAAAGGAAATTTACGGTTATTTAACTTAATTCTGAGAGTGTAAGCAAACACCTGCCTGTGGGGATGTCGGGAGTAGGTTACAGATTATTTATAGAAGGAATAACTGCATTGCTTGCGTCAGAGAGATTTAATTTAGTACACACTCTTAGCTGTAACTGTATTTATCCGGCATACATGTACAAACGGTTATCATAGTCACAGATCTCAGTGCAAGTCTAGTTCAGGGATCGAGTATAGCTCAGGACTCGGCCGTGACCTCTGCAATCGGCAACAACATAACGACCTTATAATGCTAATAATTAGGATACGGTGCACCGACCATTTGACCTTCCCCCACTAACAGCAAGGCATACGACCATTACACTGCCAACGCCAACTGTCTATTGACTGCTGCTCAGGTCGATGAAACACAACAAACTAACTTATCAAACAGCAGCATGTTTCTATTCTCAGGCGATAATCTAATATCCTCCATCTGCAGTTTACTCAATGGTGAGATAAAACTGTCCTTGATGCAACCTCCTGGCCCCATCAAACGTTACACTTCGACCAAGTCTCATTAGCACCCCCAGTTGGACTCCGGCGGTATGGGGTCGCGGACTGGAGGTGTACGTGACTACCCAGTTGCCATCCCCTCCCTTCCTCCCTCCCTCCCTCCCCCCGATTTTCAACAGTGTGCACTCCTGGTGTACGAACAAAGCCGTTTGAGATGCCCTGACCACGCAGCCTATCCGTGTTGGCCGTCTTTGTGTACGGGTCCCGGGCATGTGCGTTATGGTCAAATAGAAACACATCGTATAAATAATGTATCGTTAGTAGCGCACCGACTACAAGACGCCTTCGGGGGGAAAAATGGCTGCTCGACATCTTGCTCTAGCAGCAAAAAAAAATTATTTAAAAAATGAGTCGTTTCCATAAGTGTGTTCACGAGTTCATTGGCTTTTGGTCTAATAAATGTGAAGAACTCGGTTTCAAGGCATCCGAATGACCTTACGTCAATATATCATCAGAGATGTAAAGAAATCATATATCGGCTAACGTTAGCTACAAGCAGGCAGCGAGGTTTCGGCCATGAGCAACTGAACTGTTGGCAAACGTTGCTACAACATTCACTTGTATAACTATTACACAATCTGTGATTCCCATGCACACGTACTTACCTCACATTAGCTAAACAACCATCATCAACTTGAGATAATAAACGTTAGCCGGCTGGTTACAGTCCGTACGCCTTCACATGTACCTGCTGGCTAAGTTTAAACAAGGCCGAGTAACTACGTTAACGTCATTTAAAAGACTTGCCAAACCCGCTGTATGTAATCCAGCCCTGTACTGAATCTGATAACGCACCAGGTAGCGAGTTTGCAATTTGTTCGGTAACGTTGCAGATAAGTTAGCGAGCTAACGTTACAGTAATCCACCCAGAACCCGGATGAACTAACTTCGACAGGCCAACATTAGCCAACGCACCGAGAAGATTAGCGAAGACTGTCCGATAAAGACAAATAAGAGGTGCAATGAGAAGCTAGTTAGGTAACTTAAAGCTAGCAACAGTCCCTGTTACAACAGAGACACACTTAAAGCTAATGACAGTCAGTGTTACAACAGACACACACTTAGATAGCGACTGTTACAACAGAGACACACTTAGATAGCGACAGTCACTGTTACAACAGAGACACACGTCATTGTTGTCTAATGATGGCATTGACAATAAGTGGCTATCCGGTAGTGGCAGCTTCTGGTTGGGATAAGTTAACGTTACTGCCAGTAAAACACAATCTTTTTAACACCAAAAAACACACATTAACGTTAAAGTTATCCACACTTGCATCCTTAAAACAAATCTTGATGCTAGTATGGAAACTGCGGCCGGGTCATTTATCTCGCTTGTTAACGTAACGTTAACTTGATATCGTAATGTTTAGGCCTTAGACGAGCCGCCTCGACTGGACAAAATACAACTAAACAGACGGGTGGACGTTAATCAAACAATATATATATTTTAAACAAAGAACGCAAATTCCGAATGAGTTCATTTTAAAAGAGACAGGAGAACTAACGTTAACGTCAGTCTAGCTGACCAACACCAAGTTAGTGTTACTCAGTTGGTTCGGTAAACAACGATGGGTAACTAACATTCGCCAAGAAAGTAACTCAAATCATCTTAGCTATGAGTTCAATTGAAATGATCATTAACGTTGGTCATTAGCTAACGTTAAGAGCCGTGTTATTTGGATATATTGTGTTATAGTTGAACACTAGTTGGTTGGCTAGTCAGTCGCTAGCTACCTGGTTTAAAATGTGAAAGAAGGCGAGGGCCGCTGCAGTCTAGGCTCATAACAGTGTCTATTGTTCGGGACTGGGTCACTCTCTCCGGGCGGCTGCCGTCTGCTCTGCGGCCTCCGCTTTTTTTTCAGCCCATCCCAGTGCTCCTGTCCCCTGTTGCTCGACTAACCGCGGTTGCTCTTAGCCGCTTTTATTCCTGTTTATTTCCCACTAAAATAAGAGTTTTTCCTCTGGTATCGTACGCTGGGACCACACACGCTAGCTAATGTTAGCCGTATTTTCCTCCCTCAGGTTGGATGTCGCTCTCCTCCCCCTCTGTTGTTGTTTAGGTCCCGTTTGTCTTAGCGAATCATCCGGTTCTCGTATCTCCCGCTGTAGCGACTGTACCTGCAGATATCCGGTCCCTTCGCATCCAAAGTTTGAAATCCTCCGTTAATCAGTTCGTTATTGCAGATGAGTCTAAGCACGAATCGAATCCTCGACGGTTGAAACGGTGGCTTAATCGGCTAGCCTCCGCCTGCCTGAACTAGCCGCCATCTTAGCCTCATCACTGCCTCAGCACAGCCCCTACCCCCCATCACCGCTTCATCCTTCCACAATATATCCGAACTAGTTGTACACTCTTCCTCTTGCTATTTCTGCTTAGTTAACACGTGACATCAGCGGCGTGTGTCATTCGTGACTACGGTATAATAGGGATACTACTGTGGAAAAAATCACTTGCTTACAACGTTTAAACAATCTTAATGAGTTTATGCGATATAGGTATTGCGGGTAGATAGTGGGACGTGACGCGGAATAATATTTCTCCGAAACGCGGAGGGTTTTTTTTTCGCCTGGAAGAAGTAGCACCAGCCGTTCGACACTCAGCTTAGTGGTCTGATGGTCGATTGGTCTTCAAGCGCCTTGCGTGATGACGTCACAGGGATGACGCAGTGTTTACGTAGCCGACGAACTTGGAAGTATTTTTTGTCAAAAAAGGAAGTATTTTTCGTCACGGTCTCACCAGAAAAAAAATCCGGTGTGCTATTCAGTTTCGGTCATTCAACACTTTTTATTTGGTCTTACTCATTCAGGTAATTTATGGCAGGTTTCATTGCGGGAAAAAAACAAGATAAAATACATTTAAAAAAAGAAAGAAACTGACTGATTGGCTCAGAGGCATCTCACGATGGGGTCCTGGTAAATTTGGTTGTGTTTTTGTACATGACTGAGATCTGTTGTATGGTGATATAATTTTGGGAAACTGTCACGGAAAAACACACGTGTGAAATCCAATGGCAGCTGGGGGGTTGTAAAACCGAGGAGGCTGGGGGAGTGGGTTGTAATTGGTGCGGATTCAGAATATTGTTAATGGACGGTACAGAGTTCAATAAAACAGTAGTAATCATAATAATAATAATAATGATACCTTTCATTCAACACAGTGTAGATTATCAAGCCCTTGTGAGGTCTATGAGGAACTGGCAGAATGGCCTGCATTTAGGCTCCTGAAAGGAGAAATTATATTTTTAAATTCTTAAATATAAAGCAGCTTGTACAGCGACATTATACATCCGGGTGTTGTACATGTGCATATTATCTGATTAGTGATTATTCTTCAAAAAATTACATTTAATTTTAGTTTCTGTTGGAACTATTTTCTATGGCACATGCAACTTGAGGCCGCTGCGCTCAAGGAAAGAAACAACCAACACAATGTGAAAACTGATAGCCTACTTATGTTTATAATTGTGAATAAACGCAATAAAATTTGTCATTTGTGCAGCCTCTAGAAACGTCTCACCCTACAAGCTACTTTTGGAGTTACCAGAATTGTATTTTCTTGCTTTAGACCAGAAACCGTATGGGTTTACGTATGTAACCCCGGTTCTATTAATAGTCAACACGCCATGGTATGGGGTCATCCTCGCAGAGAGGAGGAGCTGCTAGGAGACTGAATAGCAAATTAACCACTGCCACAGGGCGGAACCACATCACACCATACATATGGTGCATGCATGCCGCCATCCTCTTTTGCCGACTGAAGGGCATAGAATTCCCCACATTCCCCACGCTGCGTGACGTGTTCACCATATTCATAGAACCGGGGTTACATACATAACCCATACTTTCTATTTCATACCGGTCAACACGCCACGGTATGGGTATACCAAATAAAGTCAGGCGGGGGGATGTAGTGGGGTAATCAAGACCGCATGACACGAGGGTGCGGTTCCAACATAATCCACTTATTAGATGCTGTTCTCCCAGAAGAGCAAACGTAAAGTGTAAATGTGAAAATAGCCACCGGGTGATTGAAACCCTAAATCATCACAAATCATAGTCAAGGTCGCTCCGCTGCCCCGAGGACTGATGTGGATGACACTCCGTCCAGGTGATTAAACCTGGCAAAAGCGAGGGATGAAGCCCAGCCCGCCGCTGCTCAAATGTCAGCAAGCAGGGGGCCACATAGTAAAGCCCAGGAGGTAGCACGCCCCGAGGGGAGTGAGCTACCATGCCTGCGGGAGGGGGCACATCACAGCTGCTACAAGCCATGGAAATCATCTCTATAATCCAGTGGGCCAAATGCTGTTTAGATAGGGCGAGGCCCCACATAGCCTCTCCTTAACAAATAAAAAGATTGTTAGTTCTCCTCACCGCACTTGTGCGGGAGATGTAAGACCGCAGGGCCCGGACAGGGCACAGTGAGTGCAGTCTGGCCTCTTCAGGGGTCTCAAGGGGAAGAGGATGAAAACCCTCCAACACAACAGGCAGAGAGATGGACGACCGCGAAGAGACCTTAGGCCGAAAGGCGGGATTATGAAGCAGAGAATCTGCCGAGCTACTGTCACCCAACCGCAAACAGGAGGGGTGTACTGACATGCCTCTTGGAGGCAATAGCGAGCAGGAAGGCAGTCTTCAAGGAGAGGAGCCTTAGACTGAGTCCGGCCAGGGGCTCCAAGGGTGGCTCAGTGAAGGCATTCAAAACCAGCTGTAAGTCGCAAGAAGGGACTGAGTTAGACCTAGGCGGCCAAAGCCACCTGGCTCCTCTAAAAGACTGGCTGGCGAGAGGGTGTGATGCCACCAGCAGGCCCTCAATTCGCTCATGGCAGTCTGAGATGGCTGCTAAATAACCCCTTAGTGTGGACTCCATTAACCCCTCTTCAAAGAGGGACTGGAGGAACGCTAAGACAACTGGAATGTCACACTAGACCAGTTAGTTTTGCATCAGCGGCTGAATCTGCCCCACTTCCCAGCGTAAAGCGCCCTTGTGGGGGGGGGCTTTTGATGCCTGAAGTGTCCCCAGCACTTCTGGCTCTAGGCCCTGCGGCCACTTCCGTCCAGGGCCCAAACATTCAGGCTGTAAAACTCCGGGTTCAGGTACCAGCGTGTCCGCTCTGGCCGGGAGGCGCCACTGGTACCCACTAGCAACTGCCTCAAGTCTGCCATCCATGTCTGCTGTGGCCAGTCGGGCGCAACCAGCAGAACTCATGGGATGCTGGGAATCACGCCCTGTCCTGACCGCTGGGGGTCAGGCTGATGGGACAGGCTGTCTGATATTATAATAGATAGCTCATTGTGGTGGCGGCAGGAGGGTCCAGTTACCGTGTCTGGGGGTCTGCTGCTGGGATGCTACTAGCCCTCGCAGGGTCTGCTGCATTGCCTGCATCTGCAGCTGAAGCTGATGGAGCTCAGATTCCTGATGCCGGCGCTTTTCAGCACGCTTCCTGGCCTTCCCTTGCGCATGCAATCATCCACTAGCTCCTGGATTCTGCACACCTTCTGACATACTCAATGTTGAAATGCACCCAACACCAAGCCAAGGGCCCGAATCAGTAGGACTGAAGGGCCACAAGGAGGTGAGGAAGCCTCAGGTAGCATATGCCATTACGGGCACAGAGGCTTCTTTCAGCTTTTTTTTGTTTTTGTTTTGTTTGTAACAACCAACAGAAAATGTAATCCAATGCACTCAATATGGGCTATTATAACACAAAGGTATCTGTCGTGAAACTGATATGATTTCAAAAAAGGAAAACGGCAGCGAACTGCCCAAACAACAACGGTAACAAACTCTACTGACATCTGCTAAGGACGGCAATAAACTGCTTAAACGCGTTGCTGGGGAAGAAGGAAAAGCCCTGGGTGGCGTACTCTTACTCAAGAAGTAGCGGCTCCGGTCGGCAGTGGGAGAGGGCACGAAAAGCCGCGATTCCACAGGTCGAGCGAGAACAAAGAAAAACACAGTCTCATGCTCAAAGTCAAGGAGGCAAGAAGAGGACAGGCGGTGTGCACATTCAATATTTAAAGTATTGTTATTTGAAGTATAGGTACCATCATAATAACCGCAACTTCAGCTTAATTGAAATGAATGGCCACTCTCTGTTCTAAAGCAGGAGAACACAAGGAGAACACAAGGAGCGCATGCAAACACCCAGAGCAGCAGTACCTAAACTCCAGGTTAGGCAGGATGAGGAGGAAGTCAGGCCACTTCCTGTTCACTTCTTGTTTATGGGGCCAGTTTGTGATTATAAAACAATTGTATGCATCATAGGGTTTCTTACGCTCAGGAGCCCAATGAATCAGCGATCTTTTCCTTCTACTGTACAATATTACGCAAGAACAAATACCACGTGTTTCCAGGACAACTGCTTGGGATAGCCACTCTGCACATGAGTAGGGAAAATGTCAAGCTTAAATATGTATTTTTTCTCTTTGATCACCGGTGGCGCAGTTCCTGTGGAAATAATCTGTTGGTTATTGTGTAGTAGGCGGAGACAGGCTGAGACAGTGGGTAAATTGTGTAGTAGGCGGAGACAGGCTGAGACAGTGGGTAAATTGTGTAGTAGGTGGAGACAGGCTGAGACAGTGGGTAAATTGTGTAGTAGGCGGAGACAGGCTGAGACAGTGGGTAAATTGTGTAGTAGGCGGAGACAGGCTGAGACAGTGGGTAAATTGTGTAGTAGGCGGAGACAGGCTGAGACAGTGAGTAAATTGTGTAGTAGGTGGAGACAGGCTGAGACAGTGGGTAAATTGTGTAGTAGGCGGAGACAGGCTGAGACAGTGAGTAAATTGTGTAGTAGGCGGAGACAGGCTGAGACAGTGAGTAAATTGTGTCGTAGGCGGAGACAGGCTGAGACAGTGGGTAAATTGTGTAGTAGGCGGAGACAGGCTGAGACAGTGGGTAAATTGTGTAGTAGGTGGAGACAGTGAGTAAATTGTGTAGTAGGCGGAGACAGGCTGAGATAGTGGGTAAATTGTGTCGTAGGCGGAGACAGGCTGAGACAGTGGGTAAATTGTGTCGTAGGCGGAGACAGGCTGAGACAGTGAGTAAATTGTGTAGTAGGCGGAGACAGGCTGAGACAGTGGGTAAATTGTGTAGTAGGTGGAGACAGGCTGAGATAGTGGGTAAATTGTGTCGTAGGCGGAGACAGGCTGAGACAGTGAGTAAATTGTGTCGTAGGCGGAGACAGGCTGAGACAGTGGGTAAATTGTGTAGTAGGCGGAGACAGGCTGAGACAGTGGGTAAATTGTGTAGTAGGTGGAGACAGTGAGTAAATTGTGTAGTAGGCGGAGACAGGCTGAGACAGTGGGTAAATTGTGTAGTAGGCGGAGACAGGCTGAGACAGTGAGTAAATTGTGTAGTAGGCGGAGACAGGCTGAGACAGTGGGTAAATTGTGTAGTAGGTGGAGACAGGCTGAGACAGTGAGTAAATTGTGTAGTAGGCGGAGACAGGCTGAGACAGTGGGTAAATTGTGTAGTAGGCGGAGACAGGCTGAGATAGTGGGTAAATTGTGTAGTAGGCGGAGACAGGCTGAGACAGTGGGTAAATTGTGTAGTAGGTGGAGACAGGCTGAGACAGTGAGTAAATTGTGTAGTAGGCGGAGACAGGCTGAGACAGTGGGTAAATTGTGTAGTAGGCGGAGACAGGCTGAGACAGTGGGTAAATTGTGTAGTAGGTGGAGACAGGCTGAGATAGTGGGTAAATTGTGTAGTAGGCGGAGACAGGCTGAGACAGTGAGTAAATTGTGTAGTAGGCGGAGACAGGCTGAGACAGTGGGTAAATTGTGTAGTAGGCGGAGACAGGCTGAGACAGTGAGTAAATTGTTTCGTAGGCGGAGACAGGCTGAGATAGTGGGTAAATTGTGTAGTAGGCGGAGACAGGCTGAGACAGTGGGTAAATTGTGTAGTAGGCGGAGACAGGCTGAGACAGTGGGTAAATTGTGTAGTAGGCGGAGACAGGCTGAGACAGTGGGTAAATTGTGTAGTAGGCGGAGACAGGCTGAGACAGTGGGTAAATTGTGTAGTAGGCGGAGACAGGCTGAGACAGTGGGTAAATTGTGTAGTAGGCAGAGACAGGCTAAGATAGTGGGTAAATTGTGTAGTAGGCAGAGACAGGCTGAGACAGTGGGTAAATTGTGTAGTAGGCTGAGACAGGCTGAGACAGTGGGTAAATTGTGTAGTAGGCGGAGACAGGCTGAGACAGTGGGTAAATTGTGTAGTAGGTGGAGACAGGCTGAGACAGTGAGTAAATTGTGTAGTAGGCGGAGACAGGCTGAGACAGTGGGTAAATTGTGTAGTAGGCGGAGACAGGCTGAGACAGTGGGTAAATTGTGTAGTAGGCGGAGACAGGCTGAGACAGTGGGTAAATTGTGTAGTAGGCGGAGATAGGCTGAGACAGTGGGTAAATTGTGTAGTAGGCGGAGACAGGCTGAGACAGTGGGTAAATTGTGTAGTAGGTGGAGACAGGCTGAGACAGTGAGTAAATTGTGTAGTAGGCGGAGATAGGCTGAGACAGTGGGTAAATTTATCAAAAAATCACTTACTCTTTAAGCCTATTTAGTTTATGTTTCCATATTGCATATATTATAAGAAGTTCAGTGGAATGAATGCAACCTTCAAAATCTAAACTATGAACTTATATGAATCTTACTTATATGAATAAGTCTTTCTCTTTGTATGCCTGTTGCTGTGTTTCTACCTGAGCATGTATGCATGCCTGCTGAGTTGTATCTCAATGGGAATTCTTAGTTAAATACATTTTAGGCTTTCAGATAAAATAAAACTTTGTCTGGTTTACATAACCACATTAATAGTGAGATCACAGTAATTATTAAATAGATATATATTTATATTATGAATATTTGTATTGTAGCCTAATTTTACACACGGTTTCACACACACACACACACGTGCTTGCGTGTTAAATAGTTGCAGCAGTGTATCCTGAATATTGGGAACAATTCAGATACATTTCTTGAGTTCAACAGTAGACAGCAGGCATTCAGGCCAGTTCATGTTCAAATATGGGAAACCATATTGCGAGAAATTATTAAGCAACTAAAAATAAATAAATAAACAAAGCCAGTCTTTTCCACTGCAAGGACATTTT
Organism: Ilyophis sp. 1 JC-2022; assembly: GCA_022702515.1. NCBI lineage: Eukaryota > Metazoa > Chordata > Actinopteri > Anguilliformes > Synaphobranchidae > Ilyophis > Ilyophis sp. 1 JC-2022. The sequence goes on along the minus strand of CM040396.1, from coordinate 9,305,474 downwards.
TATAATATCAGAAGCAATAAATATTCACATTTCATTTATCTGTATTTCTTCAATTGAAACTATGTACACAAATAAAATTCCTTATATTTCTGGTATTTTTACAATTATATTAATAACTGCTCTGAAACACACACACACACACACACACAATTGTACAATTGAAATTCATTCTCTGACCTCCCCACCCCCATCCCAAATAAAAACAATGAAATATTAATCCCCCCCCCACACACACACACACACACGCACACACCTGAATTACAGAGACGTGGTACAGTCCATTCCATAGTCAATATTTAGCATTTGAATGATATAATATGTACATTCAGGTCAATAGGCTTCATTCAGTAAGTGCAGATACCAGATACTCATGCAAGTGTCCCCCCCCCCCCCCCACCACCACCACCAAATTACCCCCTTCCTTCTCCCCCCTCTCACCCCCTTCTTTCCCAGTGAAAGCAAAGGAGATTTGGGGCATTACTGAAGTTACCATCTATAAGGAGTTGAGCTCCGTCCCTGCAGTACTTTCTGTACGAGTCACGGGACACGCACCAGCCCCAAGTTGCGGCCCGGCCAGAGGGGGGCGAAGGAGGCGGAGCTGTGAAATGGAGGCGGAGACAGATGCGGGTGAGGGGGCGGGTCTAAAGTGAGGACTAAAGGTGGCACAAAAACTGACAAGCGTCTCGATTGTGTGCAAAACCACAAAACTGCACTGAAGTCAAGAGCTGGCATCTCCGCAGTGGAGGTGTCAGCAAAAAACACAAATTAAAAATCTAAAGGAAAAAATGTGCAATCAGGTGTGTCTGTGTGCATGTGCGCGGATCAGAACGTCCCCTGGGTGTGCAATGCATTTTATCAGTGCGGAGACTCACTGCTGCCATCTAAGGGAAACATCTACCAATTACAACTCACAATAACTGTTAAGCAACACCATTCTTCTTTTGTGGAAAATAAACTCTTGAAAATGTACAGTTTTAGTGATGATCCTGTGCTCACACACACACACACACACACACCTGTTACTTTAATAAGGACTGTATAAAAAGTGCTAAACGGTACGGAACATTGCTAGAAACAATGAATAAATATCAAGAACAGTTCCATCAATTAATAATGTAATAATAATAGTAGTAATCATTGTAATCGTTGTCATAACCCAAAAATATTGAGCCTCAGCCTCTGAATTACAATACAAAATTGAAAGGGTTATTAGAAATGGAGGGTTATTAAATATGAGAGGGTTAATACAAATAAGATGATTATTACAAACGGGACAGTAATTACAAATGGAGGGCTATTAAATATGAGAGGTTTAATACAAATAAGAGGGTTATTACAAATGGGAGAGTTATTACAAATGGAGGGTTATTAAATATGAGAGGGTTATTACAAAGGAGAGGGTTATTAGAAATGGGAGAGTTATTAGAAATGAGAGGGTTAATGCAGCCAAAGTATCTCACAGGTCCAGTGTAATGTTGCTCTTCACTGGTCCGAACAGAAGTAACATTTGTTAATATTCATCGTAAGAATTATCCACAAAACACTGATATACCAGCAAAAATAGACTCAAGTTTTCCAAAATCATTAGTAGTAATAAGGTAAAGGGGAATGGATATCAACCCTACCACAACTCATATTGACAGTCCTGTCTCTTTGTCCCTTGGGGAAATACACACCCTCTCTCTCTCTATCCATATATATCCAAGCTGTGTTGCTTAACCTGTCACAGTGCATAATGGATGAAGGGATGAAACAGAAAGAAAAAGACAGAGAGAGAGAGAGAGAAGGTGGAGGGGTAGGTTGAGGATTTGAGATGGGTTGAATGTGCCGTTAGCCCTCAGCTGAATTAAAAGCCCTTGCCATGGGCATTCTGAGAGACATGTCCCAGTGGCGTGTGATTGGCTAAATGGCTACAGTGTCACCCTGGGGAGGGGCATCAGTCCACAGGGTATTCCCTGTTGCATACTGCTTGCACATTTACATCCTGCGGTCGCATTAAATGCTGCACCGGTGCATGGGGTTTGCAGCTGGACGCGCCGCATTGTGAGAAAAAAATGTAAATACTGTTTTATTCCAATGACAAAAAAAATGGCAAACCCACAGTTCAGTTGTCTAGAGAACTTTGCCTCATACAATGTTGACATAATCAGATTGGTAAAACTGCAACACACCTTTACAAAACCTTACAGTGTGCTGTAAAACCTTACAATGTGCTGTAAAATTGAACAGTGCTCTGTAAAACCTTACAATGTGCTGTTAAATTGAACAGTGTGCTGTAATTTCTGTATTCGGTGTTGCCTTAGCCTTCCATGTACACATGGAGCTTTGAGCATCAGTCACACATGAGACAGTAGTGATCCAACAGAAGAAAGTACACAACCTGGATTTAGTCAACATCCGTCCTTAACTTTGAGTTAAATGCTAGTCTAACTTCCTTCCTTTACAAACGCAGTTTGGCAGATTTATTCTGGTCACGGTTGATGTTGTGAAGTGGTGTGCTGTGGCATTTGTGAAGCAGAACCACTTGCATTTGACTGTAAAAGTTAAAGATGAATGTTGACATTCAGGCCTACCTGCCCAACAAAACCCCTGATAAAAACTAGCATTTTCACAGCGGGCAACGCATTCTGTCAACGATCCGAGCCTGTGCTATGCTGGCTTCGGAATATGCCTCGGCTGAAGTTACGCTCTCTCTGGGTCTTTTATACTATTTAGTCAAAAAATTCTAATTTGAGCCAACTTGTTCCAAACCCAACACGTAGGAGCGTAATTTGGCCGCACGTGAAATCTCTGGAGCTAAAATTCAGCTGAGGGACAGGAGGACGGGTGTAGGAGGTTTTGGAGAGGGGTTGATGCTCAGTGCCAGGTACATCTTCTGACCTTCTAACAGAGCAGTTATCACATTCGCCATCTCCTGCCCCTCGAGCAGTGACCTGCAGACGTTCTCAAGTACACCATCTCCGTGGTTGGTCTGGTCCGTCCAAGCTGAAGCCGTTCTGTCCTTTTTTCCAATGCTTTTAGAAGTTTCAAGAAAGCTCTGCCATATTTTCTCTGTTACTCTGTCCAACAGGGTAGTGTCCACCGCTTCAAAACTAATTACACACCTCTCCAGCCAGGTACACAGGTACAGAGGGTGTGTGCTTGTGTGTATTAAAGAGTGTGTGGATTTTGTGTATCATTCTCTTCCTGTGTGTGCCTCCTAGCATGTATCTGTCTCTCTGGCTGTGTGTCTGTGTGTGAGTGTGTATGTGTGTGTCTGTGTGTGTCTGTGTGTGAGTGTGTATGTGTGTGTCTGTGTGTGAGTGTGTATGTGTGTGTCTGTGTGTGAGTGTGTATGTGTGTGTCTGTGTGTGAGTGTGTGTGTGTGTGTCTGTGTGTGAGTGTGTATGTGTGTGTCTGTGTGTGAGTGTGTATGTGTGTGTTTGTGTTGGAGTGTGTGTGTGTGTGAGTGTGTTTGTGTTGGAGTGTATGTGTGTGAGTGTGTTTGTGTGCATTACAGAGTATGTGGATTACATGTGTCTGTCTGTCTCTCTGTCTGTTTGTCCTTCTGCCGAGGAAGTCTCCTGAAGTATAGCGCAAAAATCCCTGTGTGGAATTCACGCTGTCTCTCGGCTGTTTGCTTCCTCTTCCACGCCCCGCCCACTTACAGGACATACAGGAGGTCTGTGTTAGCACACATATACATGCGTATGCCCATGTGTGCATGTGAGGCTTTGTGTGTGTGTGTGTGTGTGTGTATGTGTGTGTGTGTGTGTGTGTGTGTGTGTGTGTGTGTGTGTGTGTATGTGTGTGTATGTGTGTATGTGTGTGTGTGTGAGTGTGTGTGTGTGTGTGTGTGTGTGTTCCTGCTCTCTCTACACATGCGGGAATCGGAGGTGAAAGTAGCAGAGTCTGAGCAAGCTCCGCCTCTTGCGGCCGCCGCCCCCGGGCCCCTGCCCCGCCTCCCTCCCGGACCTGGCTCCGCCCCCGTGCCCGGCCCCCCGGCCCCACGTTCCTCTCACACTACCGTGCTGATCCGGTTGATAGGCTTGGACTTGGAGCTGCCACCCGTGCCCGTGCTCCCTGGCCCTGCCCCCTGTCCCGTCTGCGAAGGCGCCCCCTGCAGAGGCTGCCCGGGGAGCTGGGGGGGGTGTGGGGAGAGAGGCGTAAGAGGGGTAAGGGGGGATGAAGGGGGGGGTAAAGGGGAGTGGGGGGGGGGAGGGGGGATGGAGGAGAGAGGAGGGTACAGGGGCAGATACTGGCCGCCCGGGGGCAGGTGGCGGGCAGTGGCGGAAGGCCCAGGGGGGAGGGGCTGGGTGGGTGGGGCGGCGAACACAAAGTGAGGCTGATGGACGGACGACGGGACGGGGTGGGGGCTGTGGGCGTGGCCAGGGTGGGAGTGTGCCAGCCCCAGGGGGAGCTTGCCAGGCCCCGCCCCCCCACCAACCCCTCCCCCCTTGGCAGAGTGTGTGGGCTGGGCGTGGTAGAGGGCGTACTGGGGGCCCGGAGAGTGCGGGGAGAGAGGAGAAAGGGGGGGCGGGGGGCAGCCAATGACCATGTTGCCGTACCGCCCCTGCAAAACATGCTGGGTATGCTGGCCCAGCTGGGCGTGGCAGGGTGCGGGTGGCGGCCGCCGCGGGAGGGAGCCACGCTGCAGGGTGTGGTGGGCGTGGCTGGGCGCGGGCGGAGGAATAGTCTGCACGTGGTAGCGGTGGTGATGGTGGTAAGGGGGCGGGGCTTGCCCACTGCCCGTGTGGCAGTACTGGGCGTGCAGGGCCTGGAGCTTGGAGTGTCCCCCTCCCTCGGAGGGTGAGTGTGGAGGCGGGCCCCCAGTGGTGGGGGGCGGAACGGGGGCAGGGTAGAGTGGCCCCGGGGGGATAATAGGGCCGGGGACTTTGGAGCGCTTGCTCCCAAACAGGGAGCCCAGGAAGGACCCGCTCGCCATCGCCGGACCCGCCCCCGCCCCCGCCCCCGGCCCCACCCCTGGAACCACCCCCGGCCCCACCCCCACCCCCCTCTCGTTGGTGCTGCTGGAGACGATCCCGCCCCCACCTGCTGTCCCAGCAGCACTGTGCTGTTGCCCCGGCCCCCCCCCCATCCCCACTCCGGGGCTCAGGATGGGGTGTTGAGGCCGGAACTCTTCGAGGCCATAACAGCCGGGCGCTCCGCTCGCCATGGGGAGGCGCTGTAGAGTCCGAGGGCTGCTAATGACCGATCCCTGGAGAGGGGAGGAGGGGGGGGGAGAGAGAGCGTAAGACAGGCTACCAGACCCCCCCGGGGCATCTCCAGTGGCAAAAACCCCAAAACAAATGAAACACAAACACAGCATTGCAGGCGACACAAAACACCAGCATCTCAGGCTCAAGTCACAAACGATGGGCATGAGCGTTGAGCACAAATAAAGAAAACTGGGGTGTACACAGGAGACAGATAAAATTGGGACGCGCATATGAGGCTGGTAAAAACAGGGGCACGCGCAGGAGACTGATAAAAACGAGGCGCACACGTGAGACCAGTAACGTTGGGGGAAGCTGGCTGCATGCACGGCACTGGTTTTAAACGTAAACGGACACATTTTAAACCTGATGCTTGCCACACAACTGACACCACCAGCTGTCACCCCCCCCCCCCCCCAGTAACTGCCAGTAACTAGCCAGGTCTCTTCAGCACTTTGCCTTTAAGAGAAGATACCGTCAGAAGACTCTTAATAAAGCTGTTTCCTTCAGGTTCTCGGCTGTGTGTCTCACTCTCAGTTCTGACTCATTCTGAAACAGCCTTCATCTCTCAGTTCCACAAAAATGCAAGTCAAGAATAAAGAGTTTCAGCGTCTCTCGGAGAGAAATGAAAGCTAATTGTTATTGTATTGTATTTCGTCTCTAAGAAGGGCTGAGTCCTTTGCTCCTCTTTTCGGTATACAAAAGCGTTCAAGTTTTCTCTTGGGCCAGAGTCACAGCAGACCGACTGTTTCACACAAGCAGCGGGTTATCCACGTTACCCCTCCCCCCACGGTAGTTAAGGAAATGAGGAGGGACTCTCACTCTCCACCTCTGTGTGGAGAACGCTCGGGACGGGAGAAACACCTGAGTGAGCGTCCAGGTAATGTCAAACACACAGATGAGAACACAGACATGCAGGATCACTCCAGGGCGTAAACAGCGATGGGGCATGCAGGGGGTGTCACACCGTATTTGGGGGGGGGTAACGCATCCCCACCCCCCCACTCCACTTAAACTTACTTCGATGGTACTGTCCAGGGAACCCACGCTGTTCCTGCGACCACGTTTCCCTGTGCCCAATCAGGGAGAGCCAGGTTAGGACCAAAGACCAATCATATTAATCGATACCGCCCAACCAGAGAGAACGACAAATTCTGGGAATGTCTTTTAATCTATTAAACTTATATGCATTAAACACTATTATAACCTGAAAAATTGATTCTCAAACATGGCAAGTTAACAAGCTGGTTGTCCCGTGACCCGCTGATTTATTCCACAAATCACTAAGATTATTTTATGATTATACTCACAACTCAACTGGACTATTCAATAGCTTGTTTGAGAGCTGCGAAATGATAACACCCTGTAAAATTTTAATTATACAGGGTCCATATCAATGCCACTGCTATTGTCTTCACACACACACACACACACACACATCCTAAGTCCTGTTTCATTTGCTGCGATTGCCTTCACACCATATCTGTTCCAATGATCTAGCCTAGCCAGAGCTTGACACTTATCATTAAATACTGTTGTGCTTTTTGAATGCAAGAGGGGATCAGAATAATATGAATCAGTTTGCTGCTATGGCACTGCTTTCAAAAATGTCATGCCATGATAAAGTTACATTTGTTGCTATGAATGAACCCTACCAATAGGTGGCACCCTTTCCTGAAATCTTAACAAGTTTTTTCACAAGTTTTCATGACATTTCCCTATGGCTGCTTTTACAAGCAGACCATGTTCAGAATATTTGGAAATTAAATACAGCATTTGCTCCATTCATTCTGAAAGTTATTTTTTATAATAAACCAATTAGTGAACAAATAATGTTAGCCTTTTCCCAATAAATACAGTCATACTAAGCACAACCGCAAACAAATGTTCGGAAACATATATTCAATATATTGTATAAAAATAACAAAGATTACATTACATTATAGGCATTTAGCAGACGCTCTTATCCAGAGCGACTTACATACTTCTTATTACATTTATCCATTCATACCGCTGGATATATACTGTGATGTGATATATAAGATGTGACACGAAGGAAACAGGAGACACTGTAAATGTGTTCCTTCCAATGTGCTGCATAGTAACAAGCAGGTAACCAAGGTAACCATTTTTGAAGTCGTGTGTTTTTTTCGTTTTGTTTTGCTGATACATAATTATCTCATTTCAGCTAAAGAATATAATGGTGAATACAGCCCACAATTTACTCAATTACAGGTGTACATTCAAAAACATGGAAATTTATACATGATCTACACTGCACATCTGTATATGAACCACTGAATGGCCCTCCACCAGAGTAATAATTATGGTAATCGCACTGTGTGTATTTAAAAAAGCCACACCACTCCACACAGTGAATTATGACGGAATACAAAGCTCGACTAATGTCCTTTCATTTACACTGCAGTACTCTCTCCTGCCAGCAGGTGGTGAAGGCACAGGATCTGCATGATGTGATCCAGACCAAATGTGTAGTGGGAAGATCTATTTATCAATATTTGACAGCTTAACATGCTGGAAATGAGCCTTGACTATAAACGCTTACGACGATCCATCTTGCGCTATTTACGTTTATTTATTGTGATCTACTTTTAGCACTGTCCTGCCAGCTGTTAACCAAAAGCATGCGCAAAACCACATAGGAGATTACAGGAGGTAAAACCTTTCACGCAATAAACAGTGGAGAATCAACCAGACTGAAGTGAGCATTGTGTATTCATCTTTGCTAGTATCTGAGAGCAAATTTGGCAACAACAAAAAACAGCATTACAAATCATTATAAATAAAAATATCCATTACACAACTTAATTTACTTTAATCGCTGACACTCTTCATTATAATTTAAACATCGTAAAGGCTTAAATTTAACACACTATCTATTTTACACAGCTGGATGCATTATGACTGAAGCAGATCCAGTTAAGTGCCCTGCCTTAAGTGTCACACCTGGGAGTCTGTAGGAGTCCAGTTACTGTTCATTTTAAAAAGGAAAACCATGTTGTTTCTTCTCTTAAATATGTGGTTATAGAACAGGTAAAATGTCCACGCCGGGGGGGAGGTCTGGGTGATGTGAATATGTGAATTCTCTGCTTCTTAAAAGAGAAGCTTTTTAGATGTACACATTTGGCACCCTTGTTCCTATTGGCCTATTGGATTTTGATTCACGCTCTTTCTTATGAAATTAATGGTCCCCTGCTGTGTCAATTGTATCACGATTCGTGGTTTTTCGACGCTGTACTTTGAATTGGCCGTGGAACATATTCATTGCCTTCTTTTTTCTACACCAGGCATTTGAACCTGAAATCTCTCTGTTACACGACGAGTCCTCATAATGCCACTCCACAATCACACACTCGTACATACACACACACACACACACCGTCTCAGTGCTCGCAATCAGTTAGCTAAACTAGTCTCAGTGCTTGCAATCAGTTAGCTAAACTAGTCTCAATGCTGGCGATCAGTTAGCTGAACTAGTCTCAGTGCTTGCAATCAGTTAGCTAAACTAGTCTCAGCGCTAGCGATCAGTTAGCTAAATTAGTCTCAGTGCTAGCGATCAGTTAGCTAAACTAGTCTCAGTGCTAGCGATCAGTTAGCTAAACAAGTCTCAGTGCTGGCGATCAGTTAGCTAAGCTAGTCTCAGTGCTCGCAATCAGTTAGCTAAATTAGTCTCAGTGCTAGCGATCAGTTAGCTAAACTAGTCTCAGTGCTGGCGATCAGTTAGCTAAGCTAGTCTCAGTGCTCGCAATCAGTTAGCTAAACTAGTCTCAGTGCTAGCGATCAGTTAGCTGAACTAGTCTCAATGCTGGCGATCAGTTAGCTAAGCTAGTCTCAGTGCTCGCAATCAGTTAGCTAAACTAGTCTCAGTGCTGGCGATCAGTTAGCTAAGCTAGTCTCAGTGCTCGCAATCAGTTAGCTAAACTAGTCTCAGCGCTAGCGATCAGTTAGCTAAACTAGTCTCAGTGCTAGCGATCAGTTAGCTGAACTAGTCTCAATGCTGGCGATCAGTTAGCTAAGCTAGTCTCAGTGCTCGCAATCAGTTAGCTAAATTAGTCTCAGTGCTAGCGATCAGTTAGCTGAACTAGTCTCAGTGCTAGCGATCAGTTAGCTAAGTTAGGTTGCTAGCTGTTTCTAGTTCAGCTATAGCTTGTTAGTGTGCTAATATGCATGCAATATTTGTAAAATGTTCAATGTAGACCTGGATATAACTCATAGGCTGGCTATTTTCACACTTCATTGTTACCGTTAAAGGTACATTCTCTGTTGATAGCTAATTAATAAGAGTGGATCAGTCTGTAGTCTACACTCATTGCGACAGTCCTGGGGCACAGCATTGCCCCCCACGTTAGAGCTTCTGTACTGGTTTGGATGCTGTTGCGGTCAGCATGCATGTCAAGCTACACAAACCACTCTCGCAATATCACCCATGAAATCCTCAGCAATATGACGCACATTTTAATGAAAGGTAAACTTTTCTATGTGTTTTCTCTTTCTACTTTGAGAATACAGAGCTACAGTTTTAATTGGACTGATGAGGTGACAGACACAGTTTTTTTTTTTGTTTGTTTTGGTATTTGAAATAAAACAAAAAATGAAATGATGAAAAATAATAATAAAAAAAATTAAAATTTGCAGGGTTATTTTTATATATTTATATCTGGTGATCTGGTGATCTCTGTAGATTACAGCCGTTTTTACCCCATAGTTATTTTAGAGACAAATAGTTGATTTCATCTGATTTTCAGGCCAATCAGACTGCAGAAGAAATATAACCCAGCTGAAGGATTTTTTTGCCATATTCCCATGTTTCAGTCTTCAGTTTGGCATTGATGTGAATCAACTTTTAATTAGAAATAAAATTAGCAGCAGTTCTTCCACATGCACCCTTCTCCAGCCAAACCGCCAGAGCTAAGCAGTGATGGTTTTTGGTAGTACTTGGATGGGGGACTTCCTGGAAAAAAGTGTGTTGTGTGTAAAAGTGTGTGCGTGTAATTGTGTGTGTTGTGTGTGCTTGTAAATGTACATAGTGTGAGTATGTGAGTGTGTGTGTTTGAGTGTGTTGCGTGTGTTTGTGTGTGTGTGTGTGTGTTTGTGCGTGTGTGTGTACAGTGGTGCTCGAAAGTATTCATACCCCTTCACTTTTTGCACACTTTATTGTGTTGTAGATTTAATTTTAAATCTCGATAAAATTGCCATTTTTGCCCATCAATCTACACTCAATAACCCATAATGACAAAGTGAAAATGTGTTTTTAGAACTTTTTGCAAATGTATTAAAGATAAAAAACTGAAATCATGGACATAAGTATTCATACCCCTTGCTTTAACATATTTTTAAAGTATCATATTTCATATTTGGTCACATATCCTTTGCATGCTGTTACTTCCTGAAGTCTGTGACCAATCAACATCAAAAGACTCTCGATATCTTATTTTCAGGTACTGTTACAAGCAATACTATAAGCTCTCTGCATTTGAATGGATCACTATGGGAATTGAGGGGTGAGACTAGATTCAGCTGTAAATTACACTGGTACAGTATGGAACACATGGCTGGCTAAATGACTGTAAGTTATCAAGGGTCTGAGCTATCGAACGAGCCCCAAACCATCACTCTGTTGCCAGATATGGAGTAGATGTGGATGGATCACTGCAAGGGTTATTTCTCCTGACTCATTTTCCTATAGAACTCTATGGGGAAAAAAGTCAGGAGAAGAAACCCCTAAAGTGATCCATCCACATCTACTCCATATCTGGCCGTAGAGTGATGGTTTCGGGCTCGTTTGATACCTTAGACCTCTTCTCTTCGAGAGGAGCTGAGTGTGTGTGTGTGTGTGTGTGTGTGTGTGTGTGTGTGTCTCTCTCTCTCACCTGTCTCAGAAAGGTCTCTTAGAGAGGAGCTGAGTGTGTGTGTGTGTGTCTCTCTCCCTCTCACCTGTCTTAGAAAGGTCTCTTAGAGAGGAGCTGAGTGTGTGTGTGTGTGTGTGTCTCTCCCTCTCACCTGTCTCAGAAAGGTCTCTTAGAGAGGAGCTGAGTGTGTGTGTGTGTCTCTCTCTCACCTGTCTCAGAAAGGTTTCTTAGAGAGGAGCTGAGTGTGTGTGTGTGTGTGTGTGTGTCTCTCTCTCACCTGTCTCAGAAAGGTCTCTTAGAGAGGAGCTGAGTGTGTGTGTGTGTGTGTGTGTCTCTCTCTCTCACCTGTCTCAGAAAGGTCTCTTAGAGAGGAGCTGAGTGTGTGTGTGTGTGTGTCTCTCTCTCACCTGTCTCAGAAAGGTCTCTTAGAGAGGAGCTGAGTGTGTGTGTGTGTGTGTCTCTCTCACCTGTCTCAGAAAGGTATCTTAGAGAGGAGCTGAGTGTGTGTGCGTGTGTGTGTCTCTCTCACCTGTCTCAGAAAGGTCTCTTAGAGAGGAGCTGAGTGTGTGTGTGTGTGTGTGTGTGTCTCTCTCACCTGTCTCAGAAAGGTCTCTTAGAGAGGAGCTGAGTGTGTGTGTGTGTGTGTCTCTCTCTCACCTGTCTCAGAAAGGTCTCTTAGAGAGGAGCTGAGTGTGTGTGTGTGTCTCTCTCACTTGTCTCAGAAAGGTCTCTTAGAGAGGAGCTGAGTGTGTGTGTGTGTGTGTCTCTCTCTCACCTGTCTCAGAAAGGTCTCTTAGAGAGGAGCTGAGTGTGTGTGTGTGTCTCTCTCACTTGTCTCAGAAAGGTCTCTTAGAGAGGAGCTGAGTGTGTGTGTGTGTCTCTCTCACCTGTCTCAGAAAGGTCTCTTAGAGAGGAGCTGAGTGTGTGTGTGTGTGTCTCTCTCTCACCTGTCTCAGAAAGGTCTCTTAGAGAGGAGCTGAGTGTGTGTGTGTGTGTGTGTGTGTGTCTCTCTCTCACCTGTCTCAGAAAGGTCTCTTAGAGAGGAGCTGAGTGTGTGTGTGTGTCTCTCTCACTTGTCTCAGAAAGGTCTCTTAGAGAGGAGCTGAGTGTGTGTGTGTGTGTCTCTCTCTCACCTGTCTCAGAAAGGTCTCTTAGAGAGGAGCTGAGTGTGTGTGTGTGTGTCTCTCTCACTTGTCTCAGAAAGGTCTCTTAGAGAGGAGCTGAGTGTGTGTGTGTGTGTCTCTCTCACCGGTCTCAGAAAGGTCTCTTAGAGAGGAACTGAGTGTGTGTGTGTGTGTGTCTCTCTCTCACCGGTCTCAGAAAGGTTTCTTAGAGAGGAGCTGAGTGTGTGTGTGTGTGTCTCTCTCACCTGTCTCAGAAAGGTCTCTTAGAGAGGAGCTGAGTGTTTGTGTGTGTGTGTCTCTCTCTCACCTGTCTCAGAAAGGTCTCTTAGAGAGGAGCTGAGTGTTTGTGTGTGTGTGTGTCTCTCTCACCTGTCTCAGAAAGGTCTCTTAGAGAGGAGCTGAGTGTGTGTGTGTCTCTCTCACCTGTCTCAGAAAGGTCTCTTAGAGAGGAGCTGAGTGTGTGTGTGTGTGTGTGTGTGTCTCTCTCACCTGTCTCAGAAAGGTCTCTTAGAGAGGAGCTGAGTGTGTGTGTGTGTGTGTCTCTCTCTCACCTGTCTCAGAAAGGTCTCTTAGAGAGGAGCTGAGTGTGTGTGTGTGTGTGTGTGTGTGTCTCTCTCTCACCTGTCTCAGAAAGGTCTCTTAGAGAGGAGCTGAGTGTGTGTGTGTGTGTGTGTCTCTCTCACCTGTCTCAGAAAGGTCTCTTAGAGAGGAGCTGTGTGTGTGTGTGTGTGTCTCTCTCTCACCTGTCTCAGAAAGGTCTCTTAGAGAGGAGCTGAGTGTGTGTGTGTGTGTCTCTCTCTCACCTGTCTCAGAAAGGTCTCTTAGAGAGGAGCTGAGTGTGTGTGTGTGTGTGTGTGTGTCTCTCTCACCTGTCTCAGAAAGGTCTCTTAGAGAGGAGCTGAGTGTGTGTGTGTGTGTGTCTCTCTCTCTCACCGGTCTCAGAAAGGTCTCTTAGAGAGGAGCTGAGTGTGTGTGTGTGTGTGTCTCTCTCTCTCACCGGTCTCAGAAAGGTCTCTTAGAGAGGAGCTGAGTGTGTGTGTGTGTGTCTCTCTCTCTCACCGGTCTCAGAAAGGTCTCAGAGAGGAGCTGAGTGTGTGTGTGTGTGTGTCTCTCTCTCACCTGTCTCAGAAAGGTCTCTTAGAGAGGAGCTGAGTGTGTGTGTGTGTCTCTCTCTCACCTGTCTCAGAAAGGTCTCTTAGAGAGGAGCTGAGTGTGTGTGTGTGTGTGTCTCTCTCTCTCACCGGTCTCAGAAAGGTCTCTTAGAGAGGAGCTGAGTGTGTGTGTGTGTGTGTCTCTCTCTCTCACCGGTCTCAGAAAGGTCTCTTAGAGAGGAGCTGAGTGTGTGTGTGTGTCTCTCTCTCTCACCTGTCTCAGAAAGGTCTCTTAGAGAGGAGCTGAGTGTGTGTGTGTGTGTGTGTCTCTCTCTCTCACCGGTCTCAGAAAGGTCTCTTAGAGAGGAGCTGAGTGTGTGTGTGTGTCTCTCTCTCTCACCGGTCTCAGAAAGGTCTCTTAGAGAGGAGCTGAGTGTGTGTGTGTGTGTGTGTGTGTCTCTCTCACCTGTCTCAGAAAGGTCTCTTAGAGAGGAGCTGAGTGTGTGTGTGTCTCTCTCTCACCTGTCTCAGAAAGGTCTCTTAGAGAGGAGCTTAGTGTGTGTGTGTGTGTGTGTCTCTCTCTCACCTGTCTCAGAAAGGTCTCTTAGAGAGGAGCTGAGTGTGTGTGTGTCTCTCTCTCACCTGTCTCAGAAAGGTCTCTTAGAGAGGAGCTGAGTGCGGTGCGCTTCAGTCCTTCTCCTCCAGAGTAGCTGTCGTCCAGGCTGGGCCTTCCCAGAGTGCCATTCACCACCTCGTTCTTCACTCCACCGCCTCCGGCAGCTCCGCCCACCCCTCCTGCACTCAGGAGGCTGGGCCGCATCACGCCCTTCTGCTTCTCCAGCTCCGCTGTGGGGCGGGGCAGGGCGGGGGAGGGGTGGGACGAGGGGGTTCAGGGGGAAAATGTAATAATTTTAGGGTGGGAGGAACGAGAGAACATGGCAGGAAGACTGATGAGACAGATACATGAGAAATAAAATAACCTCTTCAACACTCAACACAGCCTCAAAACATTTTAATCAAAACTCTGAGTTCAAATAAAAGGTTGAAATTTGGATTGCTGTACAGTGCTGTAATGTATTTTACAAACCAATTGTGCCGTTTTTTATGTCTTGACTGCATGCCCTTCTGGTGAAACCAAACACGCATCTCCAATTGGACAATAAAGTGTAATCTAATCTAAGGACTTTCCCCAGGGCAGAGACTGTAAGAGGCACACACTCCAATTCCTTAAACCCCTCCCTCAGGATGTAGCCTATGAAAGGCACCCACTCCACTTTCTTAAGCCCCTCCCCTAGGGCAGAACCTGTAAGCCCCTCCCCCAGGGTGGAGCCTATAAGAGGCACTCACACTCTACTTTCTTAAGCCCCTCCCCTAGGGCGGAGCCTGTAAGCCCCTCCCCCAGGGTGGAGCCTATAAGAGGCACACACACTCCACTTCCTTAAACCCCTCCCCTAGGGCGGAGCCTGTAAGCCCCTCCCCCAGGGTGGAGCCTATAAGAGGCACTCACACTCCACTTCCTTAAGCCCCTCCCCTAGGGCGGAGCCTGTAAGCCCCTCCCCCAGGGTGGAGCCTATAAGAGGCACTCACACTCCACTTCCTTAAGCCCCTCCCCCAGGGTGGAGCCTATAAGAGGCACTCACACTCCACTTCCTTAAGCCCCTCCCCTAGGGCGGAGCCTGTAAGCCCCTCCCCCAGGGTGGAGCCTATAAGAGGCACTCACACTCCACTTCCTTAAACCCCTCCCCCAGGGTGGAGCCTATAAGAGGCACTCACACTCCACTTCCTTAAGCCCCTCCCCTAGGGCGGAGCCTGTAAGCCCCTCCCCTAGGGCGGAGCCTGTAAGCCACTCACATTCCACCCTGTACTTCTCCATCTCCTGCACTTCCGCGATGCTCTCCCGCAGGTCGCTGGTGAAGCGAGTCCGGTCCTGCTGGCTCGGCGCCGTGAACACAATCAGAAGCTTCCTCTCCCCTCCTGGAATCGATGAGGTCAGACGGATACCGTGAGGGTAGTCTGCGGGAGAAGGGGATTGACGACACAGGATTAACACGCATGTGCACTCTCGTGTGAGAGGGGGTTCAGCTGCTACTTAACTAGTCATTTTCAATGTTTCAAACAGTCAATCTGTATGTTAATATTACATGAGACATTCATACATTTTAAATTATGACAACAATACTGAGCAGTATCACACATAATAACATATACACACACACACACACACACACACACAGACCTGTATGTGACCATAGTAAGTGTACCTCTTAAACAACTCTCCTAAATAACCCTCCTGTTCACATAAATACTGTTCAGGAACACCGCCATTGTTTTTGACTGTATCGCTTTTTTCTGACTGAATTTCCCAGAATCCTTTGGTCTAAGGATTTCCCATAGAGGTCACACTGACTGCTATGAAAAATCATAAATAGAGTCACTCTACAAAAGGGGGAAGGTGATGAGCAGGAGGAGAGACAGAGAGGGAGAAAAAGAAGAAGAGAGAGAGAGAGGGGGGGGGGGGTGATAATTCCTCACATGAGTTCTGGAACATGTGAACCTGCATCTCCACAAGGGGGAAGGATTGCCTAAAACTGTAGGTCACTGATGTCTTCTTCTTCTGGAAAATCTTTGTTACCTTAAGAGAGGAAGGGAAAGAGAGAGAAACAAAAGTAGACAGAGAGTGAGAGAGGGAGAGAAAGAGACAGAAAGAGGGAGAGAAAGAGACAGAAAGAGGGGAGAAAGAGAAAGACAGGGTGACTGAGAACATGTCTCCTAAAAGACAATTACATCAGAATTTACATATGTACTATTATTAAACAATTAGAACTACATGTATAATTATATACTTATATAAAACAACATACAAATTAAATAGCCAATAATGTCCCCTTATTTGAGTTGTATTTAATTTATTTACATATTTGTTTCATACTAAAATCTTAGTAGCACTATGCAGTTGTATATAGTACGAGTGATATTTTTGTATATTAGTATATACTGTATATATACAGGTCGTGAGAACAGGTGTGTCTGGCCGCCTCACCACGAGCAGGTCGTTGAAGAGGAACACCTCTCTCTGGTGAACCCCACACCTCTGAGGTCGGCCTGGGTCAGGAACCTCGTAGAGCTGACAGCAGCACACCAGCCTACGGTGGGGCAGGGAGAGGACCTGTGCGCCCCAAAAAGAGAGGGGACCCCGAGTTAAACAAAGGGTACCCCACATTTTTACAGTCGTCTCATATATCCTGGAGTCCTGGCGGAAGGCATCGAACAAAACGCATGAGAGGTTTAATCGATGCAATTTATTACAATACTGCTGCAGCACACAGTACTGACTGACATGACATTTATTACAGTAGCAGTATGCTGTAGAAACTGGGGATTATAACTCATATAAAACCGCCCCCTTTTGTCAGCAGCATTCTGATTCTGATTCTCCGCCCCCTTTTGGCAGCAGCATTCTGATTCTGATTCTCCGCCCCCTTTTGGAAGCAGCATTCTGATTCTCCGCCCCCTTTTGGCAGCAGCATTCTGATTCTGATGCTCCGCCCCCCCCATTCCCACCACCTGCTTGTCCGACAAGATTCCGCGGAATCTTTCTGCTGCATGTGCAGATTCCACAGCCGTCAAAACCTCAGCCAAGCGGAATCTTCGAGCCGGACTAGCGAGACGGGTTTCCCATGGGAGCCAACCGCGTGCTTTGCGTGATGTCACACGCCAGAACCCGTGCCCTAACTTCTGATGACCTTTTCACCTTTTTCCTCCAAGCGTTGTTTTTGTATTATTTTCACGTGCGGAGGGCTTTGAGTTTGCTGGTTTTTTAACAAAAGCCAATGAAAAGTAAAAGGCTCCCATTGAATAATTTAACATGAGGAATGTTGTTTGTTTGTTTGAACTCATTATGCCAACACGACCAAAACAATACTGTGCAAGGGTCATGAAGCATTGGTTTGGTTTTGTAGTGGCACGCACATCCATAGTCCTTAATGTGGGCAAGGTGTGGCTATTCCGTCCAGCACGTGCAGTGCCGTTTCTGCACACAAATGTAACAGAAGTCAGATTTTTCTTTCTGAGTCCGATCCTCACACTAACAGGTATAAATGTGTTCATGCTGTACTGCTGAAGCTGTCTCTTCTGCTGACTGACTCACCCCCGGGACAGGCTGACTCACCCCCGGGACAGGCTGACTCACCCCCGGGACAGGCTGACTCACCCCCGGGACAGGCTGACTCACCCCCGGGACAGGCTGACTCACCCCTGGGATAGACGGACTCACCCCCGTGACAGACTGACTCACCCCCGGGACAGACTGACTCATCCCCGGGACAGGCTGAATCACCCCCAGATGCTGACTCACCCCCGGGACAGGCTGACTCACCCCTGGGATAGACGGACTCACCCCTGTGACAGACCGACTCACCCCCGTGACAGACTGACTCACCCCCGGGACAGGCTGACTCATCCCCGGGACAGACTGACTCATCCCCGGGACAGGCTGACTCACCCCCGGGACAGGCTGACTCACCCCTGGGATAGACGGACTCACCCCCGTGACAGACTGACTCACCCCCGGGACAGACTGACTCATCCCCGGGACAGGCTGAATCACCCCCAGATGCTGACTCACCCCCGGGACAGGCTGACTCACCCCTGGGATAGACGGACTCACCCCTGTGACAGACCGACTCACCCCCGGGACAGACTGACTCATCCCCGGGACAGGCTGAATCACCCCCAGATGCTGATTCACTCCCGGGACAGGCTGACTCACCCCCGGGACAGACTGACTCACTCCCGGGACAGGCTGACTCACCCCCGTGACAGACTGACTCACTCCCGGGACAGACTGACTCACTCCCGGGACAGGCTGACTCACCCCCGGGACAGACTGACTCACCCCCGGGACAGACTGACTCACCCCCGGGACAGACTGACTCACCCCCGGGACAGACTGACTCACCCCCGGGACAGACTGACTCACCCCCGGGACAGACTGACTCACTCCCGGGACAGACTGATTCACTCCCGGGACAGACTGATTCACTCCCGGGACAGACTGACTCACTCCCGGGGCAGGCTGACTCACCCCCAGATGCTGACTCACCCCCGGGGCAGGCTGACTCACCCCCAGATGCTGACTCACCGGTTTCTTTCCCACGATGACTCTCTCCACTGCCTGCACCTGGGAGACGTGGTCATCGTTCGTCCTGAGCTCCCATTTCTGTATGCGCTGGTAGATCCCCACCAGCAGGTCTCTGGAGATGTCCTGCCCGTTATCCACGCCTGGGAACGAGGGATAGAGAGGGATAGAGAGGGTCCACATCAGTGAGTGAGAGGGATAAAAGAGCGGAACAGGGCAGCGATTTCGAAACGCCAGGTGTTGGGAGGAGTTGAGGTAGGTGGGAGACCTCCTGCCCATGTGTAAAAGGTTTCCCCTGGATGTTTACCCCACGCAAACCACTGGCATAATTTAGCCTACTCAATAATCTCATTCCCACATCCTTACATGTTCATCAACCCACCACAACCCATGTGTGATAAAATCATTGTAGTTTTCTGGATAAGTACTGTACTGAATTAATATTGTGCTGAATAGATACTGTACTGACTTGATATTCTAATGAATTGATACTGTACTTGAATTGATATTGTACTGAACTGATATTGTGTTGAAGTTATATGGGTAAAAACATTGCACTAGTTGTATACACAGAACTTGTTCTTTAAACTATTTTTAATGTTTATGTGGATGAATCGACACTTTCTTGAGGGTGTTCTATTTTTGCATGCTTATTTTGGGAATAAGAAAAAAGTGGTGCGAGTGTGTGCTACCACTGCACCTCTCAAGTTCTTGATGAAGTCATCCATCTTCATCTTCCTCTCAGGCTTGACATTGGGACTGTACATGTCCGTGTTGAGGAGGATGATGGCAAAGGCCAGGATGAAGATGGTGTCAGGGTTCTGGAACTGTCTGACCAGTGCAGGGTTGCACACACAGTACCTCTGACTGTGGCGGAAAGAGAGATGACAGTACATTACAGGCATTTTAGTCACCCAGAGCAATTTACACAACTTCTTGTGTTTTTACACACACACACACACACGCACGCACACAGACAAACTCACAGGCATACACACACACACAGACATGCACACACACACGCATGTACACACACATACACAGATACACACACAGTCACAGACACACACACGCACGTGCACACACACACACAAAAACACTCACACACACACAATCACACGTAGTCACACACAGACACACGCGCACACACACACACAGTCACA
Organism: Ilyophis sp. 1 JC-2022; assembly: GCA_022702515.1. NCBI lineage: Eukaryota > Metazoa > Chordata > Actinopteri > Anguilliformes > Synaphobranchidae > Ilyophis > Ilyophis sp. 1 JC-2022. Next base: position 9,285,894 of record CM040396.1, on the reverse strand, counting down.
AACACACACACAATCATACGCACTCACACACACACACGCACATACACACACACAGTCACAAACACACACACAATCATACGCACTCACACACACACACACACACACACATACAATCACACGCACACACACACACACAGTCACACACAGTCACACACAGTCACACACACACACACAGAAATACCTGAAGGCCTCGATGAGTCTCTCCACTTTCTGAGCCTCACCCTGCACTCTGATCTGAGCCTGAAACTTCCTCAGGGCATCGTCCAGATCCATCCCAGAGAAGTCCATCTCATCCACCACACAGCTGGGGTACAGAGGGGTACAGAGGGGTACCGTGGGGCACAGAGTGGGGTACAGAGCAGGACAGAGCGACAGAGAGGGAGACTGATCAATACACTGTGTAAATAATCATTTCCAATAATAAAATAAGCTCCAGATAGACCTCTTCTGTGACTTTCAAACAGTAATAATAAAGGGGGCCAGAACACCCTCCTCTGTCCCTTCTGCTGCTGTAGCAGTTTTATTTATCATAAATACATATAATACTGTTTCACCTGAACAGTCAGCACATACATTTAAAAAGCCATTGAGGTTTGATTTGATTTAAAATGCACAATAAAGCCCACGGGCCTATTTCCACTGTGGTCCTCTGTGGGGTGGGGCAAGACGACAGGTCTGGCAAGACCGGCAAGTGCCGATATCCAATTAAAACACAGAACAGACAACGATAATTTATTATGTGCTAATGTGCTATAGGGTTGCATAAATATTTGGAGACCGCGTTTTGGACTATTTTATGAGCAAGTGCCAACTTGATTTGTGTGACTTTCTCAACTGGGAGCCAATTTAGATCTTGAAAATGTGCCAAATCAAGATGAGTAAAGGGAGGTAACTTAGACACAACCCTAATTAATTTGTTTTGGGAGGTCTGAAGTGTATTTTTGATGTGCTGTGGTGTACTGTTATAGTATATATTTAATATATATATATATATATATATATATATCAGTATACATAGAGCTTTATAAATGGATAATATGTAAAAAAAAGAAAAATGCAAATGTTGTGTAAGTCGCTCTGGATAAGAGCGTCTGCTAAATGTCTGTAATGTAACGTAAAATACTGTTGAACCAAGAAGTGCCCCTCTCCCCCTCTCTCTCCCTCCCTCCCCCTCTCCCTCCCCCCCCCTCTCCCTCCCCCTCTCTCTCCCTCCCTCCCTCCCTCCCTCCCTCTCTCACTCACTCCAGGACATCTTTGTTGAACTGCTTCTGTCGGTTTCCGAGGAACTCGCCAATCATCTGCCGGCTCAGCCCCTTCCTCTCCAGAATGAAGCGAGCGATGCCCACGGGCGTGTCCGACACAAAGCCCCTCTCGATCAGGTACTGGATCCCCTTTTCCGGCTTCCTGGCGACACACGCCGATAAAACCGAGAGGTTACCATAGCTATGGCGACAGCGCACCCTGCTCTAGAGATCCCGCCATACTCCCCAGCTAACCGAGTAATATTTTAAGAACTTTTTTATGGTTGTAGATTAAATTAAAATACACTACATGGTTAAAACAAGAAAGATAAAGATGTGTTGAAAAAAAGATATGCAACACCTGATTGTGTATATAGTGTATATATAGGCTTACATATATGTAATAGTAACTATCTAAGGGTACCAAAAAATGGGGAAAATAGGTTTAGACGACAGAGTGTTAAAGACCAATGACCTTTTAGGAAAGTCAGCCAGCGAGAAAAAAAATTAAAAATTTTCAGAAGCACCAGGAATGCTGCACATTTGGAAAAAAAGCACTTTCAGTTTCCCAAAGTCCTGTTCTCCTCTCCCCCCTCTCTCCCTCTCTCCCTCCCACACTCCTTCCCCTCCCTCTCTAACCTCTCCCCTCTCCCTCATTCCCTCACTCCATCTCCCTCTCTCCCTCCTCCTCCCCTCTTTCTCACTTGTTAAAGAGGTTGAGTCCGATGCGGTACTGCCTCCTCTGGACCAGGTCATTATTGAAGGCGGGTGAGTCCCAGCTGTGACGACTGTCCCGCTGGTAGGTCTGCTTGCCCAGGGAGGGCATGGGGTCCCTCAGGCTGTCCCGGGACGACGAGCCCGAGCTGCAGTTGATGGTGTCGTTGGAGTTGGTGGTGGAGTTGAGCGAGTCGTTGTCCCCGTCTGAGCAGGGCTGCTCCAGGCTCCCCGGCGCCATGGGGGCGGAGGAAGAGGAGGACAGGGGCGTGGCCGGGGGCTGTGGCTGCGGCGTGGCGGGCGTGGCGGGGTACTGATGGAGGTGGTGGACCAGGTGGTGGTGATGGTGCGGGATCTGGGAGGGGATCGGAGAGGGGATGGGCCTTGGGGTGCGTGTCTGGCCCTGGGCGGTAGCGGAGGGGGAAGAGCCGGGCGAGCGGGCGTTGGGGTTGTGTTTCAGGGTGCCCTGGGGCGACCCGGCGCCGCCGGCCCCGCCCTCCTGCTCGTAGACGAGCTGGCGGCTGAGCGAGCCGCGGTCCGAGCGGTCGCTCATGTCCACGGAGCTGTCGCTGGGCGGCTCGATGGTGAGCAGCGGCAGGTGAACCGCTCGGAGGCGGTAGTCGCGGCACTCGGTGCACGGGCTGCTCCGTCGGCTGTTGTTGCTCCCGCCGCCCTCAGTTTCGCGGCTGTCCTCGCGGCCCCCGACGCCCCCCAGGCCCCAGTACTCAGTGTCGGTGCTGCTGGGGGCCCGGTCCAGCGAGAGGGGAGAGGACGGGAGGCCGTCGTCCAGGTAGAGCGTCACGTCGCTGTAGGAAGTGGCCGTGCTGTCCTCGTGCATGCTCAGGCCGCCGCCGCCCCCACGCTCACGGTCGCTGCGGCGTGACGACGGCGGGTTGCTGCTGTTGCTCCACACAAACTCGTCCCCATCGCCGGCCCCGCCCCCTTCAGGGCTGCCCTCCTGCGAGTCGTCCCGACCTGGCCGGCACGTCAGGGCGTCGTCGATGGAGTCCGCCAACGACTTCACCTGAGGTGGAGGGAGCACAAATGAGAACGAGAACCCGGAACGTTCTGCTATTTTCTGGTATAGAACACGGACTCCCGGGCAGTGTATATGCAACCCTTACATATGGACTAAAATCATATAACTATATACACACCATGTCAATTGACAATGTCAATATTTATTCATTTATTGCTTTAAAAAGTGCTACAACAGAAAGTGTGGGGATTTATTGTGTGTGGCATTGCACCAGTACATCAAAAGTTAGCAGTTCAACTCCTCAGTCACACAAAAAGGGGATAGCCAATGGCAGATGAGTTTACTATGAAGTGAAAAAAAACCCTGCAGTCACATAAGACAATGCTAAGGCCTGACCTCAACATATGATCTGAATGAATCAATGCATTTTTAGATTCTATTACTATTATTATTATTATTACTATTTTCTATTATAGCACTGCACTGTTTATTACTGGTATTATTAATTCTGCATTGTTCATTTATATAATTATGATTATTATTATCATTATTACTATACCAGGTATGTAGGTATGAGCAGACGAGCAGCTCACCTGTTTGGAGAAGGAGTCCTCCAGGTGCGTGTAGTCGGGGTGCTCGGGCTGATGGGGGGGAGACTGGGGCGTGGCAGGCGGGGGGGGCCCGGCGTAGTGGGGCTGCGGGTGGCGCTCGTCGAAGGAGTACTGCAGCCGCATGTTGGACAGGATGATACGACGCGTCAAGCGGCTCTCAGACGCCGAGCTCCGCAGGCGCTCGAAGTTCTTGTTCATGCGGTACTGCCGGAAGGCCGTCTGGATAGTGCGCGCCGCCCGGCGGCTCAGGAAGTAGCCCCCGTACTTCCTCTCCAGCATCTCCACCTGTAAGGGAGGGGGAGGGGCTTACACACGGGGGCGGGGCCTGTTCTGCAGTTGCTTTCGTGGTGTGACATCCAGCAGGAGAACGGCAGCATCCTTCAGCAGATCTGGCTGCTGACTGCTGGCTTATCCTCCACTACTTAAGATAAGCACAGGCCTACACGCCCAGTACAGGTAAATCAGACTATGAGGCACGCCCAGTGCAGGTAAATCAGACCAGGGGACACGCCCAGTAAGATAATTGAGAAAGAAAGGCCGGGATGTTGGCGGGTACCTTCTTGTCCTGGAGGTCGGTGGAGAGCTCATAGCTCTCGGACAGGGGCTTGCACCTCTTCTTCTCCTCCTCCTCCTGTTTGCGCAGAGCCAGGCTGGCGGGCTGGTGGCGGGTCCGCTGGGCCCAAGCTATGCTGGCGGGGCTCGGGGGGGCTATAAGGGGTCCGCGGTGGATGGGGGGGGCGGGGGGTCCGGGGGGGCCGGGGGGTCCGCTGCCGTCACCGTGGCGATCTGAGCCGCGCTGGTGTGTGGCTGGGCTGTCTGAAAAACCGCCTGCCTCGGAATTCTGGGATTCACCTTCCACACTGAGAGAGACAGAGAGAGAGAGAGAGGGGAGTGTTGGAGAGAGAGAGAGAGAGAGAGAGAGAGAGAGGGGAGTGTGGGAGAGAGAGAGAGACGTGGTTAATAAAAGTGGTTGTCATGGGGTGTCTGAGTCCAGTCCGGTGACAGGGTGAGCTGCTGGACAAGAGGGAGTCAGCTCCAGTTCCGGCTACAGGAAGTGGAAAAAAAACTCATGATGTACGGCAGTTTGAGCCAGTCTGGGTTTTACGAGAAGCAAGTTAGCGCACTGAATGCACACTGCAGGCTGGTGGTCAGGGTTATTAAAACAGGGTGAAGACAGACAGAGTGTGGCGCACCCAAACACTGACGCCAAAATTGAACGAAGCTGCTCCATCTATGACCCTCCCCACCTCTGAGTGAGATAGCACGGTTTAAAGGTACATTAAACTCTGGGTGAGACAGCATGGTTTAAAGGTACATTAAACTCTGGGTGAGACAGCGTGGTTTAAAGGTAAATTAAACTCTGGGTGAGACAGCATGGTTTAAAGGTAAATTAAACTCTGGGTGAGACAGCACGGTTTAAAGGTAAATTTAACTCTGGGTGAGACAGCGTGGTTTTGGCTGTATGGCATCAGAATATAATATAACCTCTGAAACAGTGAGTGCACTTACCCCCCTCCACCCCCCGGAGACAGGCTGAAACAGTGAGTGCACTTACCCCCCTCCACCCCCCGGAGACAGGCTGAAACAGTGAGTGCACTTACCCCCCTCCACCCCCCGGAGACAGGCTGAAACAGTGAGTGCACTTACCCCCCTCAATCCCCCCCCTAGAGACAGGCTGAAACAGTGAGTGCACTTACCCCCCTCAATCCCCCCCCTAGAGACAGGCTGAAACAGTGAGTGCACTTACCCCCCTCCACCCCCTGGAGACAGGCTGAAACAGTGAGTGCACTTACTCTTTAACACAGGTTCCCACATTACTGGTTATGAAAGAGATGTAGTTCTTTAGTAACTTTGTGTGTATGCTAAAACTCAGGAAGATACTGCAGATACATTAACACTTACCGAATGCAACACTGCACTAGTTCAAATGACATATTTTCACCACATCACTTTTTAGGCTACAGGATTTTAAATACAGTTTAATAATAAATTAAAGTAGTTTAATTCATATTTTAAAACGTTTAATGAAGATTTAAAATAGTTTAATATTTGGTGACAGAATTATTGATTCACACCCTCTCCTCTGAAACACGGTTGTGCTCGTTGGCTCGGGGTCGCGCTCAGTCGCTCGGGGTCGCGCTCAGTCACTCGGGGTCACTCACATGTAGAGATGGGCCCTCTGGGGCCACCGGGGTCTCCTGTGTGGCCACATCTGGATTCGGACAGGGGTTCCCGACGCCGCACTCACACACAAGCACGCATTACGCACCCTGTCACTCAAGCGCTCAACTCCGCCTCCTGTTCAAAACTTTCACCCAATCCGAATCTTTGCCAGCAAAGTTCTGAGAAAACAGAAGGATGGTTCCTGCCTCCCGCACAGGCCGCTGACAGAGGGTGGACCGGGACCCGAGAGTCCGGTTTACGGGTCGAGGCGCTGCGTGCGTCAGGGATAGCGAGCGATTCCCGCGGCTTCCGATGAGGATGCACCGTCGTGCTCTCGCTCCCCCCGCCCCCAACTTTCCCGGTGCACTCAGCGGGTCACATGTCCTTTACTGCTCCCCGTGAGCCAAAGTCCCAAACCTTAGCCAAGGAAATTCCTCCCCGGGAGTGATGTTGTTAATGTACCACAGAGTCCAGCAGAACGACAGCTCCGCTCTACAGACCCGCTCACCCCCCTTCCTCCACTGTCAGAGCAGAGCCCCGCCACACACTGAGCGCGCTCAAGCCGCTGTTACGACAACGAAACAAATAACTATTCACAGCAAGGGCCCCGGTTACCATAAACACCACTAATAACAGCCACTCCGGGGCGGACTGGACTGACTGGCTTGCCTATGAACAAACAGACAGGGTGGCCCACTGAAGCGTGACCGGCGGAGACGCCAAACGTCTGCTAACTCCCGAAACACATCGTTTTTGAAACGTCTGCAAGGATATCTGAGTGCTGCCTGCGATAACAGTAAACACAGCCCTTGTGTTAACGCAGACTCAACAACGACCATGTACACATTCACTGTCCCGGCAGACAAAAAGCTTAATCTTTCTCTTCCCCTTTCCCTCTCTCTCTCTCACATTCTCCTCATTCTCTTCCTCCTCCTCCTCCTCCTCGTCGTTCTCCCAGCGACAGCAGCAGTGGACACACAGGAGTATTTGTTTGTCTGCAGTAATCCAGGGAGGTTTCTCCTCGAGTCTCTCTCTCGCGCTCTCTCTCTCTCTCTCTGAAGGGAAGTCAGAAGAACTCTCAGCTCAGTCACATGCTCCCTCTGGAATCTCCCTCCCCTTCCTCTGTCGCTCCTTCCCTCCCTCCCTCCCTCCTTGTGCTCTCCTTCTCCCGAGCCACAGGAGGAGCCTAGGCAACAATTGCAGGCATAGAAGTTGCTGACAAACAGACAGATGGACAAACAGGCAGACAGACAGAAAGACAGGCAGATAAGCAGGCAGACAGGCAGACTAACATGCAGACTGACAGACAGACAGAAAAACAGACAGACAGACAGGTATGCTGTGAGGTCACTTCCTGAGCAGCCAGTTTGCCCTGTTTTTCTGACAAATTCCCAATCTTTTGCTCCCAAAATAGAGGCTAATAGCTGGTATTCACTGTCACTCTGTTTAGTTGGCCTTTTGTCTCCTACGTTTGTGTAAAATACAGAGTGTGGGTCAAGCAAGTATCATTTTTCAACCCATAACACGTTTTTCCTCTCAGCACCTGCTTCTCTAAAATAAACAGGTTTGCAAACCTTAGCCTTTTAGATAAAATATAGCCAATTCTATAAAAAAAACGTCATATAGTTTCGATAGACAGGTGCTTTCAATGAATTCTCCTACAAACACAACATGATTGGTTGATCCAAACCCCATGATCATGTGCAAATAAACCTGCACTGTCTTCTGCAATATCACAGAGAGCTCAGTGATTGGTCACCCTGTAGAAACACTATCAGAGAGCTCAGTGATTGGTCACCGTGTCGATACACTAACAGAAAGCTCAGTGATTGGTCACCCTGTAGATACATTAATACAGAGCCTCACCGATTGGTCACCCTGTAGATATACTTACACAGTAAGCTCAGTGATTGGTCAATCCCCGAATGACCCTATACCAGCCATAAACCCCCCAATGACCCTATACCAGCCCACAAACTATACCAGCCACAAACTATACCAGCCACAAACGGATCATGCAAGCCAGACATGCAAAATTCATATTAATTTAAAATATAGCAACCAGCATGTTCTCGAGGAACACACTTCACATAACTGCCTGTTACACAAAACAATCACATTTCCAACTCTTCCTCTTCAGATTCCCTTCAAAATCAATAATCTGTATCGATTACAACTTCTCCTCCCCCTCCCTTCTATCTGTTCCTCTCTCCCTTCTCTCTGTTTCTCTCCCTCTCTTTCTCTCTCTCTCTCTTCTTTATCTCCCTTATATCTCTCTGCCTCTCTCCCTTCCTCACTCTATCTCTCACCCTCTCTCTCTCTGGTTTCCTGTGTTTGTGTAGCGCGTACAGAAAAAGACAGGAAGGAAGACATTTGGAGAGAGATTCAGAGACAAACAAGCTCTGACAAACATAATATGCCATGGTTCCTTTAGTTATTTATTTATTTATTTATCCTCTATTGCATTGTCTATTCTAGAAATAAAATTTATGTGTTTCCACGGGTCACGGTTTATAGCAGCCAAAATTTAGGGCCGGATAAAAGGACAAAGGGTAGTATTCTCGGGGGCGTTCGAGGTGATGAAAATGCTCAGCGTAATTAGCTGAAATGCTAACTCACCCCATTCTAGGCCTACCTGCTCAAAATGGCCCTCATTCTGGGGGAGAATTTACTGTGTTTTATTGATCCCTCCACGATCCCTCCTGCATCCTCTCTGCCTCAGCTGTCTGTCACTGATACATGGGCGGGGCTTACTCGCTCATGCAAAAACATGCCAGATTTTTCCAGAACAGGAGATGGGACATCTGGAAGATTGGTACGTTGTAAATATTGTAATCTTTTGACCATATTTTCAGTGGGCAGATTTCTTTACCATCAAAAACTGACTTCAGGGTGAAGTTCCCCCTGTAGCTACTACATGACTCACAGGAAGTGAGTGCAAAATTAAAGGAAGTAAAGTGACCAGTTAGGCTCTGGAGCAGAGGCCTCTGATTGGCTCCACTGAAGGGCTTCATTAGTCTGTAACTGACCCAGCACAGGTGCGCACAGGTATAACAACCTACCCTGTATATATAAAGGTAAATAAATAATAAGTAAACCTGTGCCCACATGTGCATGAATGCGCTAGGACTAGTCCAATAGCGGTGTGAAGCACAAGCATGCTATTGGACAGACTTCTCTGTTGCATTGACCAGTAGACAGACCAATAAGTAGATAGTAGCCAATTTCTGACATTAGCAAAAAGAGCTACAGACGTATGGATGCACCTGTTAAAAAAATCTGTATATCTAGAACTATAAATGGGCTCACAGTCTGACGGCGTTAGGATTGTATGAGAGGGTCACACTGCACTCGGGCTGGTACTGGGTCCACTCTGCCCGTATAATTACTAAACAACACCAACAGCGAGGAGAACCGCTGCGTATACAGCAGTGCTGAAAAGGCCCAAACTATGGCAGAAGGGGTTAAGGGATGTCCCATATTTTGATTCCAAACTATCCACCATCCATCATCTACCCCGCTCATTCCTGGTCAGGGTCGCGGGGGGGCTGGAGCCTATCCCAGCATGCATTGAGCAAGAGGCAGGAATACACCCTGGCCAGGTCGCCAATCCATCCATCGCAGGGTGATTCCAAACTATACAAACACAATCAACTTGTTACAGCTCCCGCCAGACACCACCAGAGGGCACCATAGTTGTTTCTGTGTTTGCGTTCCCCTGTGTCTTCGGCTGTGTCTGAATACAACCTCTGTTCCCTGTCCCCTGTCCACTCAGACCCCTGTCTACCATGTGCCCTGTCCCCACACTTTGCAAGCAAGTGTGCGAAATAAATCCCGTAAAACTCTTTCCAAACTAGTGAGGAAGTAGTTTGTAATATTTATCTGTATTTTTTATTTTTTTATTGAGAATATCAATCAGTTAACATATGACGATTGTTACAAAGTGTAGATTATGAATGAAGATAGAATTAACAACAATAAAAATGAGTAGTTTGTAATATGAACCATGTAATCTTGTACCATAGATATGCATATATACGCTCTACGTCTTTCATGTTTTTACTTCTGGGTTACTTACGAAATTGTCGGATTGCTGGAGTGCACTGTTCTGCAGATGAGTGTGCTCCTGAATTCCCTCAACAAAACCCCGGAAATAAGGGGTTCATCCTGGTATTTTAAGTGCCCCCATTTGTGAGAAAAAGTCACCCACTCAAAAGCTTTTTGACGAAGTGGACTCAAATATGCGCCCCCAAAAGGGTGTCGGGTCGTATTCGGACACGGCCTTAGTCATTATCATTTCATTGACTGTATTAGAGCCTTCGCCTGTGTCTTGTAAGCTCATTTGCTGCCCATTCTGCCCTGTATATATAGCCCTCTTGTCTCATTATTCTTTGCTTGGTCTTAGTATTTGGTCACTAGTTGTATGCCTCTCGTGTTTAGAGTGCATGTCTTCTAGTGCTTCTTGTTATTCTAGTCCAGTGTTAGTTTACAGTGTTAGTTTGCAGTGTTACTTCCCAGTGTTAGTTTACAGTGTTCGTTTCCAGTGTTAATCGATGTGAGAATTTGGTTTGTTTTTACTTTGTTTACTGTTCAGTGTTTTTCTTATGCAAAAGGTCTGTAAAAATCATATATGATCATACTTGCAAAGTTTTATAAAATCATATATCTTGATTAGTATTATATTACATATTTGTATTTGACACATACAATTCTGAAACAATCTCTCTATGTTTTTTATAGGGAGTACCATGTATGTTCGGGAACTATTTAATTTTTGTCTGAAATGTATACGCTAGTTCCATACCACCTATTTATATAGAAGTTTTGTAGATGGCTTAATGTGATTTTTATAGGGTTTTTAAAGACCTTTTGCATATGGGGTGTACCACCCAGTTTGAAATCTTCGCTTTCTCATCTAGTAAACTTGTTACGATGTCGACTCGCGTCTCCCAGCTGACTCTGTGCTTGGGTGTACCCTGCAATCCCTCCTGCAAACCTGTGATACAACTTAATGACAGTAAAATAAAACTAACTGTCCTGATCCTTGGCTCTGCGATACCTGCACGTGTTTCCCCTGCTCTTTTAGGCTTTTTTTAGGCAGTTTGTGGAAAATGCATTAAAACGTGCGCAAAAAATAACATTTGTAATTAAACTAGAGCTATAAAATAGCTGACCAGGTAATGGGCTCAACTGTATTGTGTTAAGAGTGAAGAACAGCGAGATAGAAGATCCGTTTCAGTGATAAAACAGAGAAAAGCGACACTTTATTTGAACACAAAGAGACACTGTTTTTAACAGTGTCTTCCACTGCTGGCAGCTTGGATCTCCTGAAGGCCAACAAACGAGACACTAATCGCGCACACATCATTTTAAAAGCCAGCGTGACACGCAAAGGTTCACAAAAAGGTCTGGCTTCATTAACCCATAATTAACAGCCTATAATTTCCTTCCATGTTGTACTTACAGTTTTTAAACATGAAGTTATATGTCATTTTCATTTGTTGCTACAATGTGTTCCAGTAAAACTAATCTGAGAGGGGAGATAGAGGGAAATAGAAAAAAAGAGAGATATGTAGATCAGAGGAGAGAGAGCAAGAGCAAGAGAGAGAGAGACAAAGCCATTGATCTTCTTGTGGTTACGGAACCACCGTCCATGATCACTGTTCTCACATCTCAGTGTCAATCAATTAACCAGTTGAATATAAAACACACACTCTCACACACACCCACAAACACACACACTCTCACACACACCCACAAACACACACACTCTCACACACACCCACAAACACACACACTCTCACACACACATCCACTCTCACACACACCCACAAACACACACACTCTCACACACACCCACTCACAAACAAACACACACACACACTCACAAACACACACACTCTCACACACACCCACAAACACACACACTCTCACACACACCCACAAACACACACACACACACTCACAAACACACACACACACACCCACAAACACACACACGCTCACACACACCCACAAACACACACTCACACACACCCATTCTTTATAAACAAATATCTGTTAAATACAAATACAGGCGAACATATGTTAAATAGTACAACAGAAGACAACAAAAATATAACAAATAGGCCAACGCTGGTTCATTTGTTCATTTGAGCAGTACAATAAAGGCGCTCTCTTATAGAGACTGTACAGTTGGACCCAAATTAAAACTTAAATATTTTACTGTGGTAATCAGGAGACCCAAACAGTGTAAAGCAATGGGATTTCTCATGTGAATTTATATACTGTTTTGTGATAACCTGAACAGCTTTAAGCCGACAGTATTGAGGATCTCAGTGGGGTTTTTTCCAGGTTAAGTAAAGGATAAATAAATAGCACTGAGAGAGTTGGCAGTGACCGTGTGGAGACGAAGAGGGAAGAGAAGAAGTCTGAAAAACACTTCCTGCAGAACGCATTCGCATGCTGACGAGGCGGGAGGGACCGGGCCTGGCGGGACGGGGGTTACTGGTATAAGCAGTTTAATAACAACAACAACCAAAATAAGTATTGGCCAGAACATCAGAACTGTGTTCATTCTGGGCTAAGCTGCTACATTATGTTACATTGCAAAGTCCAAATTGCAAACCCTTAGGCTACAAGTGTCCATGTGTCCACTGCATAGGAGACACCATCTCTCAGCAAGCCAGGAAGTTAATGTTTTTAAGGGCTGAGAGTCTGTGGTCATTTCTGTAGGAAACCCTGAAAAGTGGAAAACTCTCTGTGCTGTATACGTATGGGGCGTGCCCCACCAAGCCGTAACTTGGCAGATGGCATACCAAATAATGTTCATGTGTGATGGGTACATGAAAAAATGATTACAGCACTTTTATGGACTGTTGTTCTGCGGAAGACCGATGCCAGACTCTAGAAAACACCAATTACAACAGGAAGTGAGATCGTTGTCATGCCCTGCTGAACTGTCCAATGTTGCTGTTGCACGGAGGAAGCACGGTCCCTTTAGATAAATGCTCTAATGCTTGGCGGATTGCTTGATGGCGAAACAGACATGCTTGCGCATGTTTAGCGCGATCAAGGAATAGGCTAAATGGATCAATAGTATGATCAATATTATTCGGACTAACCATTAGCTTATGAGTTCCCGGTAATTCCTGACATGGCTGTTATTTTACAAAATATATGCAGTTACATTTCGTTAAAAGGACCTGCAACAGCTGAGAATAAGCTATCGATGGCTTCAGTCTCACCTTAGAAAACGTCAAATTAGCCTGCTATGTGGTCTTTGACCTATGGACCCTTTTATTATTATGCATTTTTTTATATATAGCCTACACAATAATAATATTTCACATTGTAATCTTGATATTTTTAGTCACGCTTGTGCGCACCCCTGTGTGTAACAGACAGGAGGGTGTACGCATATTGTGCATGTAGACGCAATTATATGCGCCGTTAAAATAACATGTAAACAACTGCGACATGACTGAATGATGAATAGAGTAATCCTTTTTAATATTTGGTCAGATGTCCTTTGCATGCCCTTACTTTTTTATGTCTGTGACCCAACAACACCAAAAAACTCTTGATATCTTATATCTTCTGGTACTCTTACAAGCCATACTCTAACGTCTCTGCATTTCAATGGATCTCTATTGGAATTGGGGGGTGGGACTAGATTTAGCTGTAAATTATTCTGGAACAGTATGGAACACATGATTGGTAAAATGGCTGTAAGTCATCAAGGGTCTGAGGTATCAAACAAGCCTCAAACAATCACTCTGCTGCCAGAAATACAGTAGATATGAATGGATCACTTTAAGAGTTGTTTCTCCTGACAAATTTTCCTATTGAACTCTATGGAAAAATAAGTCAGGAGAAGAAACCCTTCAAGTTATAATCTCACCCACACAGCATCTCATCCACAATGCATCTCACCCACACAGCATCTCACCCACAATGCATCTCACCCACACAGCATCTCACCCACAATGCATCTCACCCACACAGCATCTCACCCACAATTAATCTTACCCACACAGCATCTCACCCACAATGCATCTCACCCACACAGCATCTCACCCACACAGTATCTCACCCACAATGCATCTCACCCACAATGCATATCACCCACACAGCATCTCACCTACTCTAAATCTCACCCACAATGCATCTCACCCACACAGCATCTCACCCACAATGCACATCACCCACACAGCATCTCACCCAGTCTAAATCTTACCCACACAGCATCTCACCCAGTCTAAATCTTACCCACACAGCATCTCACCCAGTCTAAATCTTACCCACACAGCCTCTCACCCAGTCTAAATCTTACCCACACAGCATCTCACCCAGTCTAAATCTTACCCACACAGCATCTCACCCACACTACACCTCAGCTGGTAGAGTAATGGCAAATGAACTGCGCCGGATGTGGAGAAAGGCTAGCTTTCTACTGGAGCTGTAATTCATCTCAAGCCCACCTACCTCAGGAGATTGTTACACAGGTACAGCAAAACCTCTGTCGTGGCTCTGGCTGTACTCCCCTGCAGTGACCTCACCCAAAGCCATCCCCGTTCTGAGAGTAATGCAAAAAGCTGTGGTCTGCACCAGGAGCGAGGACGGCCATATTTGGTTGGCTTGGCTGATTGAAAAGCTAAACTGGCATTTGAACATTTTCCCAAAAACTGCGCAACTTAACAAAACATGATTTTTTGTGCTGAAAACACACGAAAGACTCATTCCAAAGTGTAAAAAGACCCTTAGTTCATTTCCTTAGTGAATGTTTTGCAATAAGACCCAATTGGCAGATTGGGATTTTCTATTTTTTGGTGGATGGATAAGCTTTTTTCCCAAACAAACATTACTGAGGGCACTTGGAATTTTGGCTTTAGTATATCTTTGCCATTTAAGGGTCTTGGTTTTGGCTTATTTGGTGGAAAGATGATGTCACTTTGGATTAATATAAAAAATCCCCCAAAAAATAAATATATATTTTTAACCCTGGTTTCATTATTCTCCAATTCGGAATGGCCCTTGGTACTTCTAGGCCTGTCTCATCTCTACATCCTCCTCAGTAACGTTAATTGGGATGAGCTCAGAACTGCTTCAAGCCCTCCAGTCCACCCCAAGCTTAGATGCCCCTGCATCCCACGGCTCTGTCGTTACACGTGCGCAGCTGCGCCGCTGTCACAACAAATCGGGTCACTCGTGACACCGCCACTGCAGCGTGGACAAACCCGCAAACCGAATCCCTCCAGAGCAACTGCACACGGTCGCTGATCGCACCTGACGCCAGCGCAATAAGGATAGCATTCATGATTTAGTTGCTAAAACTAGCAAACATATTAAACGAAGAACTGTATCGCTGGAAACCATTCTTCCTATACACTGTAAAGCCAGTTAACTTCGCGAATGACAGCTCTCCTGCATTAAATAGCATGAGTTATGAGAGGATAAACTAATCGTACGTACATCTATTATATTTAAACCCAGTATGTAACTAGTAGCAATCCAGCTAGCCGATTAAGGATATTTGTTTTTCATGCACCAGGCAAGACGACACGACAGTTTGTCAACGTCAGCAAACTATCGTGTTTTCAATGGCTAGCTAACCAATTGCAATATAAGCCATAACAACATGTACACTGCACACAACAGGACGCTTACCGACAGTAGGTTACAGAAGCTTGTTGTTGTGAACCGCAGGTATCTTATCTGAGGCGCAGTTAATACGCCACATTGCCGGTGTGAGTCAGTCACAGTTCGCACGAAAGCGTGCACACCAGCTCCTGGGTAGCCAACCTGCTGTGGCTCTGATATCCTTCTATCATTAACCTGGGTGTGAGCTGGTACTTGAGAAGGGCGTCGTGTCGGCGACTGCAGAGCTATTTAATCCGTGTGATCCCTGATTTATGCTAGGAGCATGGAATCTATCGCAATTGTAGGGTAGAGACACGCCAAGTCTGAAGCGTTTCCACTAGTGTGTCGTTCTCAATGCCCTCCACATTTCCATCGCATCTCCACAGCAGCGCTGTTTTCCATGCGGGATGTTGGAGCCAGCGCGACAGCACACGAGCCCAACTCCGGTTAACACTTTCGCGATCGTTTCACACACATAGCGTTACATATTAAGCGGACTGAATCACACAACTTGTTTCTAGCCTGACTCGTAGCCGTTTGTGGTTTCACATTCATTTCTGTGTATGTGTGCATATTCCCACATATAGCCTACGAGACTACGTACCATCTTTACATATTCAATACACTGATTGATTGACTGCAAAGTTTATGTCATAGTGAGAACTCAAAAGGATAGGCATATGCCCTATTTACAATCCCAAACGCACTTGAACAACCAGAATTGGCTTACTTGACAAAGTACACTTGGCATATCCTCATTGGAGTCCTTAAACTGGACAGCATGGCTCTCTCTGTATAGCCGATATGATCATTAATTCGTTCATATGTTGGCTCATTATTTACAAACCCCAATTCCAAAAAAGTTGGGACAGTATGTAAAATGCACATAAAAGCAGAAAGCAGTGATTTTTAAATTCTCTTTTACTTATATTTAATTGAAAACAGTACAAATAAAAGATATTTAATGTTTTACCTTCAAGTCCATAGAGTTTAATAGGAAAATTAGTCTTAAAGTGATCCATCCATATCTGGCAGCAGAGTAATGGCTTCAGGCTCATTTGATAGCACAGACCCTTGATTACTTGCAGCCATTTAGCCAACCATTTTAACTGAAAGGGACAATGTTATGCCCTGTTGAGAGGCTTTCTGAATCCTCTGAAGCTCAGGGGTGACAAACCCCAGTCCCGGAGGGCCGCAGTGCCTGCAGTTATTTATGGTTTGCGTTCAATCGGCAGCCAATGAAGGCCTTGAGAACAGTGTGTGTATTATGATTAAGCCAATCAAAACTGAAAACCGTCAGACACTGTGGTCCAGAGACCTTGGGTGTGTCCCAATACTCGAAAAATGCATGCTCCTTTCCTCCACGACCACCTCCTCTCCTCCGTGCCCCGGAAACGGATCTTTGTGTTTTAATCTAATGTTGCTGATTTGGCTCCATATTACTTACAAATAGTTACAAATTGATTAATGTCTCGACGCAAACCACAATGTCAAGTACATTGTATACTGTACATGCAACTACTTGTATTCAAAATGTTCAGGCAGTTTTGTATACTTCCAGGTAGGAGAGGAGTGGTAGTGGGGGAGTGGAGGGGTGTGTCCCCAATACTCAAAAAATGCACCCTCCTTTCCTCCACTACCACCTTCTCTCCTCTGTGCACCGGAAACGGATCTTTGCGTTTTAATCTAATATTGCTGATTACATATTAATTACGTATTAATGGTTACATATTAATTAATGTCTTGACGCAAACCGCAATGTCGGGTACATTGTAAACTGTACATGCAAATACTTGTACTTAAAACGTTCAGCCAGCTTTGCATACTTCCGGGTAGGAGAGGAGAGGAGTGGTAGTGGGGGAGTGGAGGAAAGGAGGTGGGGAGTGAAGAATATTGGGACGCAGCCCTTATAATATAGAGACATCCAACTCGCCCGTACTTCCTGGATTCGCATTTCTTAACCACTAGGGGGCGATAGGGATCCCAGTAAGTGTAGATATGTAAGGGGGTCAATGAGAATTTTGCACAAAAATCAACATTTAAGAATTATTTGAATCAATATTTCCAGATTCTCTTTGTTTTTACAACATAGTAACCACGTCCACACTAGATAAGCAAAAAAAAGATATGTAGATGACATATATCCTCTAAAATATATCACTTTTTGTTGAACATCAAAAAATAATGTGAAAACAAAATGTTATTTAGGCATTATGATAGTGATAGCAAGTCGGCTCTGATACAGTCATAAAATACATTCTGAATTACTCCACTATTCATGGACTGTGTGGCCTGTCATTAGTTGTTAGCATGGGTGCTAGCGCAGTCATGTCAGATATTTGTTGTTTATGAGCAAACAATAATAATTCATCATGTAATCAATATGATTTATGAATCTCATGATTGAGGCCTTGTCCAAACTAAAATGGTATAATAGCATAACTTTTTCATTTTAACACAAATGACACTATTAGCCATGTAGCCCCATCCAGCCATTCTATACTTACTGCAAAAAAAACTGATAACTGAAATCAAAGACCCAAAGTTTGAGGATGTATTTGGTTATTATGGGATGTAATCCTGGTATTATAAAGTACAAGAGTTAGCTGTGCGGTGGAACACTGAAGCCCCTGTGCGCTTTGTATCTCAGAAAACGGGCTCAGGAAGAACAACTTCATCACGAGAGAGAGACCAAATTAAAGACAGAGATCAAGACCTTTGAAATGAGCGTTAGTGACATGAGCACAAAACGGCAGAAGAGCGAGGATTTTTACAAGACCCAGGTGAGCACGTTGACTTATGTTACTGTGGTACTTCTTACCAGAACCACTTTTCTCGAGTGTCAGGGGATTTTATTCCTTACTATGTCGGTCTTGAGAATAACTTTAATCATCGTATTCCCTTTCCTCGTCCATTATAGATAAAAGTACTTGAACAAAGTAAATTCCCTCAGCTCCCTCAGGTTAAGCTTTACCATCTGAATATCCAACGTATGATTATGGTGGTGTTAAATAATAATAATAATAATATCTTATTTTGACAACTTTTCCTCAGGTGACTTAACTTACTTAGTTTCTGTCTGTGCATATATAATATACAATAACAAAACAAAATCATAAAAATATTCCATCAGTTTGGGTAACAGATGTTTGAGGTTCACAAGTTCATAAGTTTGGTGCCAAGACTACCATGTCTCGAACATAGCCGTATACATGCCGTATTACATTTTATAAAAACAAGCTAAAAAAACCACAACCTGCAACTCCAAAAAGCCGGCGAGCTGTCCTCAGAACACAGCTAGTTGCCACAAAAACACAGCTAGTTTAACAAGCTAGGTCCTAAGTGCAGCTAGTTTACCACAATGTACCCTTCTCACGGCTAAGTGCTGAAGCTAAGCAGCCATACCACCCTGTACCCTTCTCACGGCGAAGTGCTGAAGCTAAGCAGCCATACCACCATGTACCCTTCTCACGGCTAACTGCTGAAGCTAAGCAGCTATACCACCCTGCACCCTTCTCACGGCTAAGTGCTGAAGCTAAGCAGCCATACCACCATGTACCCTTCTCACGGCGAAGTGCTGAAGCTAAGCAGCCATACCACCATGTACCCTTCTCACGGCTAACTGCTGAAGCTAAGCAGCCATACCACCATGTACCTTTCTCACGGCGAAGTGCTGAAGCTAAGCAGCCATACCACCATGTACCCTTCTCACGGCTAACTGCTGAAGCTAAGCAGCCATACCACCCTGTACCCTTCTCACGGCTAACTGCTGAAGCTAAGCAGCCATACCACCATGTACCCTTCTCACGGCTAACTGCTGAAGCTAAGCAGCCATACCACCATGTACCCTTCTCACGGCTAACTGCTGAAGCTAAGCAGCCATACCACCCTGTACCTTTCTCACGGCTAACTGCTGAAGCTAAGCAGCCATACCACCCTGTACCTTTCTCACGGCTAACTGCTGAAGCTAAGCAGCCATACCACCATGTACTCTTCTCACGGCTAACTGCTGAAGCTAAGCAGCCATACCACCCTGTACCTTTCTCACGGCTAACTGCTGAAGCTAAGCAGCCATACCACCCTGTACCTTTCTCACGGCTAACTGCTGAAGCTAAGCAGCCATACCACCCTGTACCTTTCTCACGGCTAACTGCTGAAGCTAAGCAGCCATACCACCATGTACTCTTCTCACGGCTAACTGCTGAAGCTAAGCAGCCATACCACCCTGCACCCTTCTCATGGCTAACTGCTGAAGCTAAGCAGCCATACCACCCTGTACCCTTCTCACAGATAACTGCTGAAGCTAAGCAGCCATACCACCCTGTACCCTTCTCATGTCAAACTACTGAAGCGAAGCAGCCATACGACCCTGTACCCTTCTCACAGATAACTGCTGAAGTCAGCAGCCATATCACCCTGTACCCTTCTCACAGCTAACTGCTGAAGTCAGCAGTCATATCACCCTGTACCCTTCTCATGGCTAAGTGCTGATGTGAAGCAACTGGGCTAGACCTTCAACTAGGTTGCTGCTGCAATAGTGGTTGGCTAGTTGGTGGGCCATTCCAAACGCAGCAGCACACAGCAGCACACAGTGTAGTCTTACACAAGAGTGCTGTTTGTGAACCTGTCTCTGAAAAAGCACAAAGACCTGGCTGGGCGAGGCAGAGTGAGCCGAGGAACGCTGTTCATGAATAATGGAGAGAACTTCCTTCCTTCATCCTTGTGTTTATTCAGCCATTTCAAAACATGTATTATGTATACTACATAGTAGTTCTCCCCCTCCCTCTCTCCCTCCCTCTCTCTCCCCCCAATCTCTTTCCTTGTGCCCGTTCTACCTCTTTCTTGGCTTTTATCCCTATTTTTATTTTCATTAATTCCATCTTTTCCCCCCCCCTACTCTCCATCCCACCCACAAACTCCCCTTCCTTCTCAACAGTGAAGAAAAGGGAGGAGGGTGTTGCTTAGTGATGGTTGCTGAGAGACCAGTATACATGCCGTATTACATTTTATAAAAACAAGCTAAAAAAAACACAACCTGCAACTCCAAAAAGCCAGCTAGCTGTCCTCAGAACACAGCTAGTTGCCACAAAAACACAGCTAGTTTAACAAGCTAGGTCCTAAGTGCAGCTAGTTTACCACAATGTACCCTTCTCACAGCGAAGTGCTGAAGCTAAGCAGCCATACCACCATGTACCCTTCTCACGGCGAAGTGCTGAAGCTAAGCAGCCATACCACCATGTACCCTTCTCACGGCTAACTGCTGAAGCTAAGCAGCTATACCACCCTGCACCCTTCTCACGGCTAAGTGCTGAAGCTAAGCAGCCATACCACCATGTACCCTTCTCACGGCGAAGTGCTGAAGCTAAGCAGCCATACCACCATGTACCCTTCTCACGGCTAACTGCTGAAGCTAAGCAGCCATACCACCATGTACCTTTCTCACGGCGAAGTGCTGAAGCTAAGCAGCCATACCACCATGTACCCTTCTCACGGCTAACTGCTGAAGCTAAGCAGCCATACCACCCTGTACCTTTCTCACGGCTAACTGCTGAAGCTAAGCAGCCATACCACCATGTACCCTTCTCACGGCTAACTGCTGAAGCTAAGCAGCCATACCACCATGTACCCTTCTCACGGCTAACTGCTGAAGCTAAGCAGCCATACCACCCTGTACCTTTCTCACGGCTAACTGCTGAAGCTAAGCAGCCATACCACCCTGTACCTTTCTCACGGCTAACTGCTGAAGCTAAGCAGCCATACCACCATGTACTCTTCTCACGGCTAACTGCTGAAGCTAAGCAGCCATACCACCCTGTACCTTTCTCACGGCTAACTGCTGAAGCTAAGCAGCCATACCACCCTGTACCCTTCTCACGGCTAACTGCTGAAGCTAAGCAGCCATAACACCCTGTACCCTTCTCACGGCTAACTGCTGAAGCTAAGCAGCCATACCACCATGTACCCTTCTCACGGCTAACTGCTGAAGCTAAGCAGCCATACCACCCTGCACCCTTCTCATGGCTAACTGCTGAAGCTAAGCAGCCATACCACCCTGTACCCTTCTCACAGATAACTGCTGAAGCTAAGCAGCCATACCACCCTGTACCCTTCTCATGTCAAACTACTGAAGCGAAGCAGCCATACGACCCTGTACCCTTCTCACAGATAACTGCTGAAGTCAGCAGCCATATCACCCTGTACCCTTCTCACAGCTAACTGCTGAAGTCAGCAGTCATATCACCCTGTACCCTTCTCATGGCTAAGTGCTGATGTGAAGCAACTGGGCTAGACCTTCAACTAGGTTGCTGCTGCAATAGTGGTTGGCTAGTTGGTGGGCCATTCCAAACGCAGCAGCACACAGCAGCACACAGTGTAGTCTTACACAAGAGTGCTGTTTGTGAACCTGTCTCTGAAAAAGCACAAAGACCTGGCTGGGCGAGGCAGAGTGAGCCGAGGAACGCTGTTCATGAATAATGGAGAGAACTTCCTTCCTTCATCCTTGTGTTTATTCAGCCATTTCAAAACATGTATTATGTATACTACATAGTAGTTCTCCCCCTCCCTCTCTCCCTCCCTCTCTCTCCCCCCAATCTCTTTCCTTGTGCCCGTTCTACCTCTTTCTTGGCTTTTATCCCTATTTTTATTTTCATTAATTCCATCTTTTCCCCCCCCCTACTCTCCATCCCACCCACAAACTCCCCTTCCTTCTCAACAGTGAAGAAAAGGGAGGAGGGTGTTGCTTAGTGATGGTTGCTGAGAGACCAGTGTGTGTCGGGGGGGTTCTGGGTGGAGGAGAGGGCAGGGGGAGAAAGCAGTCGCTGGAGTCAGGAGTAGTGTTGCCATGCCTACGGTCTCACATTGCCTCCATGGGTTTGAATTTGTCCTGCAAGAATGAAGGGTTAGAATCTAACACACACAGCACTGTTTAGTGTAATGCACACACACAGCACTGTTTAGTGTAATGCACACACACAGCACTGTTTAGTGTAATGCACACACACAGCACTGTTTAGTGTAATAGACACACACAGCACTGTTTAGTGTAATGCACACACAGCACTGTTTAGTGTAATGCACACACACAGCACTGTTTAGTGTAATGCACACACACAGCACTGTTTAGTGTAATAGACACACACAGCACTGTTTAGTGTAATGCACACACAGCACTGTTTAGTGTAATGCACACACACACAGCACTGTTTAGTGTAATGCACACACAGCACTGTTTAGTGTAATGCACACACACAGCACTGTTTAGTGTAATGCACACACACAGCACTGTTTAGTGTATGGTACAGTACTTGCATGTTCTGCATGCACTTGGCCTCTGCATTCTACATGCACATATACTCTACAACAATGCAAGCCCCACTGTATGATTCACGAGTGACAACCAAGAATACTGAAACACACCCCCACACACTCGTATTCTCTCTGCACATGCTCACTAATGCCGTTTAAATGGAGGAAAAAAGTGGTTCACTTCAGTGTATAATATCACTCTATGTGAGAGGCAGAACAAAATAAAGAGGGAGGGAGAGAGAGCAGGAGAGAAAGAGAGAGGGAGAGGGAGAAGGAGAGGGAGAGAGAAAGAAAGGTTCAGAAATCCATACAGAACATTAGTTCAGCATACAAGAGATCATCTGAGGGATTTTGACTAGGTTGATGGTGATTGGTGTGGTGGTTGGCCGTTGTGCACTATTGACTTTTGGGTTGAGAGTTTAATACCAGCTGAACAACCGAGCACGCACATTTTAATATTGAGAAATGGTGGCTGAATAGACAAGCATGTCAGAAAATCTACTTGGAGGCCGCATACAATTAATTTAATTAGAGTGAAGAAGAAGAGCATTTAAATAGAAAATGTAGCCTAACCAAATAAAACTCACTTCATCCACTAGCTTTCCATTCGTACTAACTGCAAGGAAAGACTGAGATATACTGAATAAAAATAGCAGGAAATTATCTCTCTCTCTCATAATGTACATCACATTAGTTGAGCTTGAATTACCAGCAATCCTTTTTAAAGCACATCATGCAATAAATATGTGTACAGTACATACATGTTAAGCAGGTCAGTCAGGAAGACCACAAGGACATGAACAGGCGTCCATCAGAACTCTACATTAAAATGTATTAACAATTCATTGAATTCAATAACTGACACATAAATAAAGACAGGAGGGCTGCGTGTACAGCTGCTGAAAGATGAGGCTCGGACCTGGCCTTCTTTCAAAAAATTCACCAGGGCCTAACCAGAAGAACTTAAAATACCATATTTTACCAATTTGTAATATGGGTTAATTAATTGTTGGACCAACCTCTCTCTCTCTCTCCTTTGCTGTATAGCCGTGAGATTTAGCTTTCCTCCGTAAGGTGATGTCGGACGTGATGACGGCAGTTAAACAGTGTCACAGTGAAGGTTTCCCGGTGAGTGAGGACACTCGTCATTTGTGTCACACAGGAAAGAACGTGGCGTTAATACCTGTGAAACGAGTCAAGAATTCCAGGCATACTCCTTCTTAGGCATCCGCCCTGTCGCGTGATAATTAGCCACACCTGGCTCTGCACCTGATTCTGCCATTCCTGTTTCCACAGTCATTGGTCGCATCACAAAACTCTGAGGTATTGGTGAAGGATGTTAAAGGGCTTATTCAACAGTGCATTGAGGAGACGCTTCACGGACGGGTTGCCCTGGGGGCCGGCAACTCGGCCGTGATTGGTTGGTGGGGTAACGTATTGCAGGGATGCATTTCATTCGACGCGCAGTTGAGTCAGGTTTCAGTTTTCAAAAGTTTTGGTGAAATCTCTTGAATATGCCGAGATTTCAAAAACTATATTTAAACATAGGCCTATATACAGTGCCCTCAATTAAGGGTTTGAATTTGTAATCCCGTTACCTCGGCAAAATAAGGAGCCCAGTTGCACACTGTGCTCATCTGTGTTGCACTCATGGTAATGCTCAAAATCAAAGAGACAAATAAACAACAAGCCATATTATTGCTTTGTCTGGAGGGTATACCGTTAGTTAGCGTAAATAAAGTTATTGTGCGGGTCATGCTATCCCTGCTAGCCTGTAGGCAGGAGTGTCATTTGGAAATAATCTGTTCTCTGCTATTTGAGACACAATAATAACCAATTGAAAGTCCCCTGCAAGGTAGGCAACATTTTTTTTCCTCCAAAGGAGATCCGTCAGTTCAGTTCAGTTTAGCTGTGCTATTATGCTTGGGGTCTAATTCAGTGTTTGACGTCACTTAAAAACAAGTCAACCTTATTTCACTTAAAAACAAGTAAACCTTATTTAACTTAAAAACAAGTAAACCTTATTTCACTTAAAAACAAGTCAACCTTATTTAACTTAAAAACAAGTAAACCTTATTTCACTTAAAAACAAGTAAACCTTATTTCACTTAAAAACAAGTCAACCTTATTTCACTTAAAAACAAGTCAACCTTATTTCACTTAAAAACAAGTCAACCTTATTTCACTTAAAAACAAGTCAACCTTATTTCACTTAAAAACAAGTCAACCTTATTTCACTTAAAAACAAGTCAACCTTATTTCACTTAAAAACAAGTCAACCTTATTTCACTTAAAAACAAGTCAACCTTATTTCACTTAAAAACAAGTCAACCTTATTTCACTTAAAAACAAGTCAACCTTATTTCACTTAAAAACAAGTCAACCTTATTTCACTTAAAAACAAGTCAACCTTATTTCACTTAAAAACAAGTCAACCTTATTTCACTTAAAAACAAGTCAACCTTATTTCACTTAAAAACAAGTCAACCTTATTTCACTTAAAAACAAGTCAACCTTATTTCACTTAAAAACAAGTCAACCTTATTTCACTTAAAAACAAGTCAACCTTATTTCACTTAAAAACAAGTCAACCTTATTTCACTTAAAAACAAGTCAACCTTATTTCACTTAAAAACAAGTCAACCTTATTTCACTTAAAAACAAGTCAACCTTATTTCACTTAAAAACAAGTCAACCTTATTTCACTTAAAAACAAGTCAACCTTATTTCACTTAAAAACAAGTCAACCTTATTTCACTTAAAAACAAGTCAACCTTATTTCACTTAAAAACAAGTCAACCTTATTTCACTTAAAAACAAGTCAACCTTATTTCACTTAAAAACAAGTCAACCTTATTTCACTTAAAAACAAGTCAACCTTATTTCACTTAAAAACAAGTCAACCTTATTTCACTTAAAAACAAGTCAACCTTATTTCACTTAAAAACAAGTCAACCTTATTTCACTTAAAAACAAGTAAACCTTATTTCACTTAAAAACAAGTCAACCTTATTGGTGATTCTGGGTAATTTACCAAACCGGTTTTAGTTTAGTTTTAGTATTTTTTAGTTTATCACAGATAATTTAATATTTAGGGATACAAGGCCAGTCAATTGGGAGACATTAAGATTGCATACACAAACTGTTTCATAAAGGCTTCATAAAATTTCAACATGAGGGGAGGGTTAAGGAAGCGATACCATTGAATTAACGATGGATTCACGCGTTATAATTATTTTCTGTCATTTGAGCAACAGCCGATCTCCTGAGTCATCTTATTGCTGTGCATGGCATCCTCGGAACTGTTATGGCCGATCCCGGGTGTAATTTTGCTTAATGAAACTTGTCATTATTTCTTAATTGTAGCTTAGCGCATTTAAGCTATTTAGCTGGATGTTTAATGGGAAATGAATACTGGGCCATAATAATTATACATTTAGGCAACGTTTCAACATTAAAAATTTTGACAGTCGAACATTTGAACAATTTTCTCTATTATGAGATATTCCTTCAAACTCAATTTTTGGAAAAAGTGCAAGCCCTAGCACACACACACACACACACACACACACACACACACACACACACACACACACACACACACACCTTCTCTCTACCTGCCACCCTTTCTCTCTGCATTTGCTCTTTTTCAATGTGATAACGTCCTTTCCTTTTTTAATGTCTTCTTTGGTGTGATTCTCGTTTTTTTTCTCTCTCTCTACCTCCCTCCCTCATCGTCCACACACACAGACACGCGCACGCACACACACACACACACATGCACACGAGTGCACTCACACTGTCCCTGAGGAGGTCTATCTATAGTTATGTGCTTTTTCTCCGTATTAAGAATTTAAGAGGATGTCCCTCCAGCACTCAGTCTCTGTGGCCAGTCTGCGCTCAATTCGTTTTTTTAATAGTTTTTCTCTACATTGTAGATCAGTGGCCATAGTCACGTAGTCTGCCATGGGGCACTGTAGTTCTGTTGTAGTCTGCCATGGGGCACTGTAGTTCTGTTGTAGTCTGCCATGGGGCACTGTAGTTCTGTTGTAGTCTGCCATGGGGCACTGTAGTTCTGTTGTAGTCTGCCATGGGGCACTGTAGTTCTGTTGTAGTCTGCCATGGGGCACTGTAGTTCTGTTGTAGTCTGCCATGGGCCACTGTAGTTCTGTTGTAGTCTGCCATGGGGCACTGTAGTTCTGTTGTAGTCTGCCATGGGGCACTGTAGTTCTGTTGTAGTCTGCCATGGGGCACTGTAGTTCTGTTGTAGTCTGCCATGGGCCACTGTAGTTCTATTGTAGTCTGCCATGGGCCACTGTAGTTCTGTTGTAGTCTGCCATGGGGCACTGTAGTTCTGTTGTAGTCTGCCATGGGGCACTGTAGTTCTGTTGTAGTCTGCCATGGGGCACTGTAGTTCTGTTGTAGTCTGCCATGGGCCACTGTAGTTCTGTTGTAGTCTGCCATCGGGCACTGTAGTTCTGTTGTAGTCTGCCATGGGCCACTGTAGTTCTGTTGTAGTCTGGCAAGGGGCACTGTAGTTCTGTTGTAGTCTGCCATGGGGCACTGTAGTTCTGTTGTAGTCTGCCATGGGCCACTGTAGTTCTGTTGTAGTCTGCCATGGGCCACTGTAGTTCTGTTGTAGTCTGCCATGGGGCACTGTAGTTCTGTTGTAGTCTGCCATGGGCCACTGTAGTTCTGTTGTAGTCTGCCATGGGCCACTGTAGTTCTGTTGTAGTCTGCCATGGGGCACTGTAGTTATGTTGTAGTCTGCCATGGGCCACTGTAGTTCTGTTGTAGTCTGCCATGGGGCACTGTAGTTCTGTTGTAGTCTGCCATGGGGCACTGTAGTTCTGTTGTAGTCTGCCATGGGGCACTGTAGTTCTGTTGTAGTCTGCCATGCGGTGTGTGGTGAGTGTGTGGTGAGTGTGTAGTGAGTGTGTAGTGAGTGTGTAGTGAGTGTGTGGTGAGGGTGTAGTGAGTGTGTGGTGAGGGTGTAGTGAGTGTGTAGTGAGGGTGTAGTGAGTGTGTGGTGAGTGTGTGGTGAGGGTGTAGTGAGTGTGTGGTGAGGGTGTAGTGAGTGTGTAGTGAGGGTGTAGTGAGTGTGTGGTGATGGAGGGGGAGCGGGGGGGGGGGGTCCTCTTGCTCAGCTTGTGGCATCACAGGGCTTTGTAATGATATGATCTCTTTTGAATGTTATTGGTGCATTAGTGCATTTTTGCAGTTCTTCTTTACTCTAAGAGTCTGCATGCAGGCTTTCTAATGAATGTCTGCCCCAATTAGCAAAATGGTGTTTGGCAAGGGAACCACACGTCCTCAGTACTTTGATGGATTAAATTAATTTCAGCCAAATTCTGATTGGTATTTCAACTTTGTCTATTTCTGGCATAGAATCCCTGTTCTCTCCCTCTCTCTTCCTCTCTCTCTTTGATGGAAAAAGGAAAATAAAAGAGGTTTTAAATCTCAAAAAAATCTCTCTGCCTCTTTCACTCTCTACAGTCTGTACTTCTGCATCCTGTCAATCATCAGGAAAGGTCTGCATCACCCCAGAGATGCACACACACACACACACCCATGCATGCACACACACACACACACACCCATGCATGCACACACACACACACACACACACACACACACACACACACCCATGCATGCACACACACACACACCCATGCATGCACACACACACACACACACACACACACACACACACACGCATGCACACACACACACACACACCTCTTCATTTCAAGCACACAGTTCTGTTAAACAGGCCACAGGAAAGAAAAGGGGATTGTTTCGACTCTCTGGGGCTCCTGCAAAGACCACTGTTGAATAATGGATAACCAGTAAAGAACTGTTGCAATGAAGCACTTAATCTCGCATCGAGGTGGAACCAGACGTATACTCAGCATTTACTTACAACCAGTATGTAAAACGATATATTCCAAACAGAACAGGAGAGGATAAGGAGCACAACAAGAGAAGAGAAGAAGGATAAACCTTGTGTGACCGAAGTAAGCGCTCAGGACAGCGCGAGACTCGCATCGCACACATGACCGTCACGTCCTATCCCGCAAAGCAGTGTAACCACGGAGACCCTGCGCAGCGTTAACCCTAAAGACCGCGCGCACGCAGACGTGCCGGGGGGGGGCCAGCCACGCCGTACAGTCAGGAGATTTAAAAACAGCCACATTATCGCACACTGTTACGCTTCAATGTGTCCGCATGTCCGGGAGAGAGGCACAGAAATCAGACATTTCATGCAATTCTTCCTTACCGTAGAGCTGTCACAGAGGAGTCCCACACAGACTGGTTAGGCTTGAAAACAAACACACCCTCTTACTCTCACCACCCGCCCTCCCTCTCGCTCTCTCTTCCCCTCCCTTCTCTCTCTCTCGCTCTCTCTCTCCCCCCTTCTCTCTCTCTCGCTCTCTCTCTCCCCCCCTTCTCTCTCTCGCTCTCTCTCTCCCCCTTCTCTCTCTCGCTCTCTCACTCTCCCCCCTTCTCTCTCTCTCGCTCTCTCTCTCCCCCTTCTCTCTCTCTTGCTCTCTCTTCCCCTCCCTTCTCTCTCTCTCGCTCTCTCACTCTCCCCCCCTTCTCTCTCTCGCTCTCTCTTCCCCTCCCTTCTCTCTCTCTCGCTCTCTCTCTCCCCCCTTCTCTCTCTCTCTCTCGCTCTCTCTTCCCCTCCCTTCTCTCTCTCGCTCTCTCTTCCCCTCCCTTCTCTCTCTCTCTCACTCTCCCCCTTCTCTCTCGCTCTCTCTCTCTCTCTCTCTCTCTCTCTCTCTGTAGCTGAGAGGTAACATTCCTGACAGTTCTTTACACTTCTGCACTTGCTCACAAATTCCTGGCCAACACACATATGGTGCATATATGCAAATACCACACACACACACACACCTCCACATGCTCTGGGTGCATCTATGCAAATATCGCACATACATACACACACAAACACACACACACAAGCGCACACACATACACACACGTGCAAGCGCACACAAATGCACACATACACACACAACACGCACAAACATATAAACACACGGACACATACACACACACACACACACACATACACACACGCACGCACGCACACACACGCAGTAAAGATATGTTTCCCACTACACTACATATAGAAGTCAATCAGGACCTGTGGTCCGTTCTGTCAGCAGTAATGTGGTGCACACAGAGCTGACAGTGAAAGCCAGGTGTGGAGGAACATGCCACAGCTGGGAGGGAGGGAGGGGGGGGGGGAGAGGGAGAGCGAGAGAGAGAGAGAGAAGGGGGAGAGAGAGAGCGACAGGGAGAGAGAGAGAGAGAGAGAGAAGGGGGAGAGAGAGAGCGAGAGAGAGAGAGAAGGGGGAGAGTGAGAGAGTGAGAGAGAGAGAGAGACGGGGGGGAGAGTGAGAGAGCGAGAGAGAGAGAAGGGGGGAGCGAAAGAGAGAGAGAGAGAGAGAGAGAGAAGGGGGAGAGAGAGACAGGGAGAGAGAGAGAGAGAGAGAAGGGGGAGAGAGAGAGAGAGAGAGAAGGGGGAGAGAGAAGGGGGAGAGAGAGAGAGCGAGAGAGAGAGAAGGGGGGAGCGAGAGAGAGAGCGAGAGAGAGAGAGACAGGAGGACATACACACACACACACTATCACATGCACTCACACACTCACACAGTCTCATCTGTACTGTCAGAAGCAGGCAGCATCACCTCTAATGTACTACTTAATTTGATCAGGGCCACGCGTGAGCAGAGCCGTCATTGATCAGGGCCACGCGTGAGCAGAGCCGTTATTGATCAGGGCCACGCGTGAGCAGAGCCGTTATTGATCAGGGCCACGCGTGAGCAGAGCCGTCATTGATCAGGGCCACGCGTGAGCAGAGCCGTCATTGATCAGGGCCACGCGTGAGCAGAGCCGTCATTGATCAGGGCCACGCGTGAGCAGAGCCGTCATTGATCAGGGCCACGCGTGAGCAGAGCCGTCATTGATCAGGGCCACGCGTGAGCAGAGCCGTCATTGATCAGGGCCACGCGTGAGCAGAGCCGTCATTGATCAGGGCCACGCGTGAGCAGAGCCGTCATTGATCAGGGCCACGCGTGAGCAGAGCCGTCATTGATCAGGGCCACGCGTGAGCAGAGCCGTCATTGATCAGGGCCACGCGTGAGCAGAGCCGTCATTGATCAGGGCCACGCGTGAGCAGAGCCGTCATTGATCAGGGCCACGCGTGAGCAGAGCCGTCATTGATCAGGGCCACGCGTGAGCAGAGCCGTCATTGATCAGGGCCACGCGTGAGCAGAGCCGTCATTGATCAGGGCCACGCGTGAGCAGAGCCGTCATTGATCAGGGCCACGCGTGAGCAGAGCCGTCATTGATCAGGGCCACGCGTGAGCAGAGCCGTTATTGATCAGGGCCACGCGTGAGCAGAGCCGTCATTGATCAGGGCCACGCGTGAGCAGAGCCGTTATTGATCAGGGCCACGCGTGAGCAGAGCCGTTATTGATCAGGGCCACGCGTGAGCAGAGCCGTCATTGATCAGGGCCACGCGGAGCAAAGAGCCGTTATTGATCAGGGCCACGCGTGAGCAGAGCCGTCATTGATCAGGGCCACGCGTGAGCAGAGCCGTCATTGATCAGGGCCACGCGTGAGCAGAGCCGTCATTGATCAGGGCCACGCGTGAGCAGAGCCGTTATTGATCAGGACCACGCGTGAGAAAAGAGCCGTCATTGTTCCAAAGGTAAACTAGCCCACTGGTGACATGTAATCAGGCTGATACGGACAGAAGAAAGAAGGACACACAAATAAAGCAACCAAACAATAAAAGAGATAAAATGCCTTATTGTGACTGGAGTGAGGAGTGCACCAGACCACATGCGGCCTCATGGGAGAGGCCGGGGAGTCGACCAATCAGCTTCTCACAACAGCAGGGCTCCTTTAGAGTACAGGCACGGCTTACTCCGTCTACAATACCAGTGACAACTCGCAACAATACAGTCCTCTTTCAAACATTTAAAGCATTTAGACAGCTTCCCCATTAGAATGTAAAAGACTGTCATTGTAATTTAATTCCCGAAATGCTAGAGTTCTCAGAGTTCTCCTGATTTAAGATTTTTCTATCTAATCTACAGGTGTACCTACCTGCGATACCACGAGTCAAATCAGGGGCCAGTATTCCAGCACAAACATCCGGTGGCGTCCGGTGGACCCCCCCCAATCAGTCACTGAGGGAAAAGTATGGCTCTGGACTTGCGGACTTTAATGGCGTATTTCCGGGGACGGGTCAGTCGACTAGTGGACAAGGGCTTGAGGGGCTTATAAAGGCTGAAACGGGACAAGACTTCTGATATCATCCGACACGTGAAATTGAGATGCAACCTTACTCAAATTTATATGATAAGAGAGGAGGAGGCGGGTCATCCACCACCTGAACCAGGCACGTAGGAATTGTAAATAGCCAGGGGGTGCGCTGACAACAACTGTTTTTGAGAAATTTTTACAGAGCAGCCTTTAAATAAGAGAATTCTAGTGGCTTTTAAAAGGAAATTGACATGAGAGGGGTACGAGTGAGAAGCAAGGAAATATATTGGGGTTTTTTTATCGCGCTTTCAAGCAGTATGTCATAAAATGACAGTGGTTATGAATAAGGCTGGGTGTTTGTCACGGAACTTTTGTTGGAAATCGCGGAAAACCGGAAAACAGGCAGAAATCAGGGATGGAATGTTTTAAAAAATATATATAATTTAATAAATTATTCAATAGATATCATGGACAGCAGTGGGTAATGGTTGAAATAACATGTGCAACTGTAGTAACAGTAGCCTACAGCAAGGCCTCGAAGTTTCAAAAGCATTCGCGGGCAGTTGCTGTTAGTAGGCGCCAGCCTAACAAGTAAGTGTAAAATGCATCATAAACTGGTGCATTTTATCACTTCGTGTCCGTCACGGAAAGAAAGAGCATGTTTTCATGCTTCTAGGCTACTATGCAAGTTACATGCAAATTATACTCCTCGCTTACCTACAAAAACAGTATCGCCAGCCGTACTTCCTGTGTCATTGACCTCGACTGAATTTAGGGTAATTCCCCCAGTCGAAGTCTGCGGAATTGCAGACTTGCAGAAAGTGTGCATAAAGGGCTCCAAAAGGCCTCACGCGCTTCCCGATTTTGTAGTGGGACAGCCCTAAGCCCTCGTGGACTTGACGGGAATGCGCCTTTGAGTCCACGAGTCCTCGAGTCCAAGAGATTCCTCACAATACCGAGTAGGAGGAAGTTGGACAGTCAGTATAAATACTGTCACATTCACACACCGTCACTGTCTCACTGAGGGAGGGATCACACATCGGCTCCGAAAAGCCTTTTGGGGGGTCAGTCCGTTAGCCTGCTACTCAAGCCTCTATCAGCTTCTACTGAAAGCCATTAAAATCCCCAGACAGAAAGCAGAGTGTTTCTCTCACCTGCCACACAAAAACCAGAAACTCTCTCCCTGTTAACTGAGTTGTTTTGTTCACGACAAACTACACCAGGGTATCCATGGAGAAATAACACATAAAAAAAGAAAAACTTACA
Source organism: Ilyophis sp. 1 JC-2022 (assembly GCA_022702515.1). NCBI lineage: Eukaryota > Metazoa > Chordata > Actinopteri > Anguilliformes > Synaphobranchidae > Ilyophis > Ilyophis sp. 1 JC-2022. The sequence goes on along the minus strand of CM040396.1, from coordinate 9,252,691 downwards.
ATTGGAGCCGAATTTGACAGCGTCATGCTGCTTCAGAGACTTGCCGAACAGAGTGTTGTAACCTCGGGAAACTTGCACTGAGAGCACAGACTGTACAGATAATCTTCTTTCTTGCTAAGGCTAGTTCAGGGAAAAGCACATCCTATGTGGCAAAGCATGAAGAGATTCTCTCCAGCTCTGGCGGACCAACGCACCAATCGGATTTCTAATGGCCACAGTATGCTATCCCACCAGTACAGGAAGTCAGTTGGTACTATTCATACACCAATCGTGTTCACATCAGTCACATGTAGATCAGTCACGTGTAGATTAACAGGTAAATGTATTTAGGCTTCCTCTTTGTGGAACTGGGCACTCTTAACAATCTCAATTCAACTCTTAACAATCTCAATTCAACTCTTAACAATCTCAATTCAACTCTTAACCATCTCAATTCAACTCTTAACAATCTCAATTCAACTCTTAACAATTTCAATTCAACTCTTAACAATCTCAATTCAACTCTTAACAATCTCAATTCAACTCTTAACAATCTCAATTCAACTCTTAACAACTATGAGCACAAAATCACAGGAAGCGTGACATCTAAGTGCCGTACATTTTTAAAAAAGCATTTTCGAAAATAACCTATAAATCAGTAAAGCCGCACCGTCTACTCTGTCACCCTTCAAAGTTGTCCAGGGGATTTATTAACAGTGTATGAGGTCGGGCAAACTTAGATCACAGGTTCTGTCTCCAGGAACACATGGAGCAGTCAGTCCAAAACCATCTCAAAGGTGGAAATGGCAGGTAAAAGGGAGGGTTTCCAGGTAATATTGTGTTCTCGGTGCCCTCAGTCTCACTGCGGCAGTGAATTATCCTCTCTGTCCCGTTACAAGCCCTTCCCCCAACCAAACCCCCTCCTGCTCTCTCAACTAAGCCTCTAATGTAATTATCTATTCTCCTGACCTTGTCTTAGAGTGGATCAGATTGATTTTACCCTCAACACACACACACACACACACACACACACACACACACACACACATACTTATGCACATGCTAACAGCACATATCCTAGTAGAGTAAAATTTTCCAGTTTAAATATTTCAGATATAAAATTTCTATGCTTAAATATGTGAATGCATCTTTTAAAATGTGCATATACAATCTTCATCCATTCATTTATTATTCAAATTATTATTTTTTTCTTCTAAAATACAATAAATAGTCTTGATACTGGAAAAGTGAGGTGTACAGTTCACAGCAGGACTGAAAGGGGGCAGCGGAGAGCACAAACACTTTCTCGGTCCTCACTGACTGTACAAAAAGGTTTAGCTCTTTAATATTACCATTTAACAGTGATGTATCTGCATGTAAATGTGCTGCATCACCATAAAATGTAATTTATCAGTGTAAAATGTACTCTATAAGAGTAAATTTCACTCGATCAATGTAAATGTATTATATCAGTAAAATGTGGTCGATCAGAGTAAATTCACAATATATGTAAATGAACTATCTGAGTAAAATGCGCTCTATTGGTGTAAAATGTACTCTATCAGTGTAAAGTGTGCTCTATCAGAGTAAAATGTACTACATTGGTGTAAAATGTACTCTATTAGAGTAAAATGTACAGTGGCTGAGAAGTGCAAAACACAACGACATTTCACAAAACAACGACATTTCACAAAACACAACGACATTTCACAAAACACAACGACATTTCACAAAACACAACGACATTTCACAAAACACAACGACATTTCACAAAACACAACGACATTTCACAAAACGGAAAGGGTAGGACAACACTTCTTGTTTGTGATTGGACAGAACCCAAGCCCCTCAATGTAATTTTCTTTCACAAAACGGAAAGGGTAGGACAACACTTCTTGTTTGTGATTGGACAGAACCCAAGCCCCTCAGCGAAATTACGAATCCTACTATGGCCATGCCAAGACCCGCCCTCCTCTGTCTCTGATTGGCTGGTCGTTCTGTGCGCTCTACCCACCTCATCTTCTTCAGTCTAATGTCTTGTTTCCACTTGCACATTCGACCCGTTCCAGAGCCGCGCTGGCTCGACTTCTGAGCATTTCCATTAGTTCAAATTCGAGCCGCGCCAACGAGACCCACTCCAAAAACGGCCCGATTTGTCCTCTGGTGCTGGCTCGAATAGAATGGAGCCGCCAGTGCGTTGCTATGGTGATTCACCACAGCAACGTAGCCGAAGAAGACGCGCTTACTCACTTTGTCGGCTGTTTAATAACAACAACAACAACAAAATGGAAAAAATAAACAACCCGTGGGGTTTCGAGGAAGTCCAGGCCCTTTTAATGATTTGGGCAGACGAGTCGGTTCAGCAGCAGCTGAATTCATCGCTCAGAAACGAGAATAAATAAATGTTAATTGAAAAAAAGAATCCGATCCAGTACGAAACTATTTTCTATGCCTATTTTGAACCGATCCAACGATCGCGGACTCTGCTGGTTTAAACAATTGAATGTGTTTAGCGAAGATCAATCCACATAAATAACGACTGGGAGGGAGGCCTTTTGTGATAACATATGTCTGCGCTGACAGATACGTTGTTGCTTTTGAAGCAACATATTCCACAACACCAACACAAACAAACGCAACTCGTAGTTCGCCATGTTATAATAGCTAACATTAGCAAGGTACTTTGGAACAGCTGTGTCGCGTTACATAGCACCGATACATAACGAATCTCTGGCGGAGAACCAGCTCGGATTAATGGAAAAGCAATTTGAGCCGCGCTGTACGTCTCGCATTTGGGTTGGGTTGGCTCTGGAACGGGTCGAATGTGCAAGTGGAAACAAGACATAAGAACGCGCTCGATTGCCTTGTTCTCGAAATTCAGGGAGGTAAACGTTACAGGATAAAACGTACTGACATCCATAAGCGTATGTTTTTAATAAATACCACCAATGTTGATAACAGTTCTTATATATTCTACTATTCTAGCACTAGTTAGAACAGTAGAAACGAGCTAGATTGTGCTAGAATAGTAGAATATATAAGAACTGTTATCAACATTGGTGGTATTTATTAAAAACATACGCTTATGGATGTCAGTACGTTTTATCCTGTAACGTTTACCTCCCTGAATTTCGAGAACAGGGCAATCGAGCGCGTTCTTAGACTGAAGAAGATGAGGTGGGTAGAGCGCACAGAACGACCAGCCAATCAGAGACAGAGGAGGGCGGGTCTTGGCATGGCCATAGTAGGATTCGTAATTTCGCTGAGGGGCTTGGGTTCTGTCCAATCACAAACAAGAAGTGTTGTCCTACCCTTTCCGTTTTGTGAAAGAAAATTACATTGAGGGGCTTGGGTTCTGTCCAATCACAAACAAGAAGTGTTGTCCTACCCTTTCCGTTTTGTGAAATGTCGTTGTGTTTTGTGAAATGTCGTTGTGTTTTGTGAAATGTCGTTGTTTTGTGAAATGTCGTTGTGTTTTGCACTTCTCAGCCACCGTAAAAATGTGATCCATCGGTGTAAAATAATGGGTGTAAATGTTTCAGCAGGAGCCACAGCAAATGGACTGTAAGGGTTCTGTGCCAGACCCTTTACTGACACACAAACACAAACACAAACATGAGCCCCTTAGTCAAGCAGCTCATTCCGTTCAGCTCAAGAGCACAGAAGCATGTGTTCTGTACCTCATTCGTAAAAACAAAGAACACACTGTTCGACATTTTCTGCATGACTATGTCTGAGTTTCATATGAAAAGTCCTCATTAAAAAGAGGACTATTCATACAAATAAACAGTCTGGAACACTGTAGTGAACTACATTCCACTGTAGTCAAATGTTATTGGGAATACAGTTTTGCAAAATGGGGCCAAAGAATCAATGAAAAAAATGTAAAAACTCACAAACATTATTCTGAATTCTCCTTTATGTGGGAGACATTTTAAGCTGCATAAGCCATAATGAAGTTCCCCATTTTGTCATTCAGAATGACCCAACTTCATTTGAACTCAGGATGTCCGTAAAGACAGGACAAAAAATGGAAGGCGTCCACTTCACAGCATGGAGTTTTTTTTTCTCTATAGTTTTTTGTTAACAGAACCAGAATTCCGTTTTTTATTTTAACCCCTTCTCTAGCACCAGCTTTTTTGAACACACACAAAAAAAAGGATGAATGCATATAAAACAAACCACTTCTGGCCCAAATACGGGCTGGTGCTGGCCAAGGGGTTATGGTACTGACCTTAAATATAAACCAGTGACATAGATCTTGGCATGATCCTTCATTTAATCTCACCCAGCCACTTTTGCACAAAGAATTCCACAATATCATTTTTCTCATTTTATCACAAGTGACACAGTTCTGAATGATTGGTACTCATTCATTCACACAACAGAAGTGAATTCATCATTTTATTTTGATAAATGACAGATGTTGCAGAAGGCAAAAAAACATGAGATAAAATACTTTTATCACAAGATAGTAAATGGTCCAGGTATGATCTCCATAACAAATATGTAATTTATAATATAATCATTACATTTATACATGACTTTATTATATTTCCATTCAATCCAAACTTATATTTCCATTCAATCCAAATGTGTGTTACACACCAACACCTGTTTTGATCAGAGATGTGTGTTACGCAGTGTAACACCTGTTTGAGTCAGAGATGTGTGTTATGCAGTGTAACACCTGTTTGAGTCAGAGATGTGTGTTATGCAGAGTAACACCTGTTTGAGTCAGAGATGTGTGTTATGCAGAGTAACACCTGTTTGAGTCAGAGATGTGTGTTACGCAGTGTAACACCTGTTTGAGTCAGAGATGTGCGTTACGCAGTGTAACACCTGTTTGAGTCAGAGATGTGTGTTACGCAGTGTAACACCTGTTTGAGTCAGAGATGTGTGTTACGCAGTGTAACACCTGTTTTGATCAGAGATGTGTGTTACGCAGTGTAACACCTGTTTGAGTCAGAGATCTGTCCTAATCGTTCACATTTGATTTCATTGTGCATGCAAGAGAGGGCCGGTTTAGTTGATGAATGTCAGTTTTGTGCGCTCAGGCCAAATGTCATGCTTTTACAAACACTGAATAACACCCAGATCTCCACCAAGAAGTATATTTTCAGTGATTAAAGACATGAAAGAACATATGTGCAAACACACTGACTTTTTTCCACACTGTGAAATGTTGACCTTTCATTGAGGTGATTTAATTTCCCACTTCCATGGGGTCATGGGGTCAGGGGTGTAAACACAGACATGCCAAAGAATTCTCCCTGATGATGGGGAGATAGAATGAAGATGGAAAGAGAACAGGAGGGATGGAAAAAAGGGAGGAAGCTGTGAGGAAAAAGGGAGGAGTGCAGAGGAGAGAGGAAGAGGAGAAGAGAGGAAGAGCAGGAGAAGAGAGAGGAAGAGCAGGAGGAGAGAGAGGAAGAGGATAGAAAGGAGAGCAGGAGGAGAGGGAGGAAGAGCAGCAAGAAAGAGAGGAAGAGCAGGAGGAGAGAGAAAAAGGAGGAAGAGCAGGAGGAGAGAGAAAGAGAGGAGGAGAAAGAGGAAGAGCAGGGGGAGAACAGTAGCAAGCATATTGTGTTGGGACAATATACTACCATAGGGCCCTGATAGGATAATATACTACCATAGAGCCCTGATAGGATAATATACTACCATAGGGCCCTGATAGGATAATATACTACCATAGAGCCCTGATAGGATAATATACTACCATAGAGCCCTGATAGGATAATATACTACCATAGGGCCCTGCTAGGATAATATACTACCATAGAGCCCTGATAGGATAATATACTACCATAGGGCCCTGCTAGGATAATATACTACCATAGAGCCCTGATAGGATAATATACTACCATAGGGCCCTGCTAGGATAATATACTACCATAGGGCCCTGATAGGATAATATACTACCATAGGGCCCTGATAGGATAATATACTACCATAGGGCCCTGATAGGATAATATACTACCATAGGGCCCTGATAGGATAATATTCTACCATAGGGCCCTGATAGGATAATATACTACCATAGAGCCCTGATAGGATAATATACTACCATAGGGCCCTGCTAGGATAATATACTACCATAGGGCCCTGATAGGATAATATACTACCATAGGGCCCTGATAGGATAATATACTACCATAGAGCCCTGATAGGATAATATACTACCATAGGGCCCTGCTAGGATAATATACTACCATAGAGCCCTGATAGGATAATATACTACCATAGGGCCCTGCTAGGATAATATACTACCATAGGGCCCTGATAGGATAATATACTACCATAGGGCCCTGATAGGATAATATACTACCATAGGGCCCTGATAGGATAATATACTACCATAGGGCCCTGATAGGATAATATTCTACCATAGGGCCCTGATAGGATAATATACTACCATAGGGCCCTGCTAGGATAATATACTACCATAGGGCCCTGATAGGATAATATACTACCATAGGGCCCTGATAGGATAATATACTACCATAGGGCCCTGATAGGATAATATACTACCATAGGGCCCTGATAGGATAATATACTACCATAGGGCCCTGATAGGATAATATACTACCATAGAGCCCTGATAGGATAATATACTACCATAGAGCCCTGATAGGATAATATACTACTATAGGGCCCTGATAGGATAATATACTACCATAGGGCCCTGATAGGATAATATACTACCATAGAGCCCTGATAGGATAATATACTACCATAGGGCCCTGATAGGATAATATACTACCATAGGGCCCTGATAGGATAATATACTACCATAGGGCCCTGATAGGATAATATACTACCATAGGGCCCTGATAGGATAATATACTACCATAGGGCCCTGATAGGATAATATACTACTATAGGGCCCTGATAGGATAATATACTACCATAGAGTCCTGATAGGAAGTAGCATATCAGACATTTACTGTTTCAGTCTTTACACTACTGGGGACAATACCTCAATCCCTAATGAAAAAAGGACTATAATATAATAAATGTGCATTAATTGTTCATTAAATAAGTGATGTGATTAATGTAAAGTAAGATCATATTCATACGTTAATCCCTTAGCATCTATTAAACTCATAATTTCAATTGTGATTCCTTTAAAGTAAGATCAAAGTCATACATTGATACCTTAGCATCAATAAAATCATTTAAATAGTGATTCATGTAAAGTGAGAGCAAATTAAGGATGACCTGTGTCAGGGTAAGGGTGTTTATATCTGAGGATATGGATCATGGATTCATGGATCTGATGTTACATGTTAATGAGCTTACATGTACATTCAAAGGTGAGTCACTATGACATCCCCCATAATAAAAGGGGCACATTTTATAATGTTTGTTCAACTGTGAAACTATAAATGAAGTAATGTTACAGCATACGTGAGACCATCATTCAAATATTACCATATGAAAAATATACATGATAGTCAGATTGATGTCAAGCAGTTTTCAAAGGAACAAGCCATGTCCTTATTTACTTAAAAGTAATGAAGTTTCTTATACACCAAAAGACAGCAAGCTCTTCAAATATAAGCAATAAAACATGTACAAGCATCGTAAGAGATCCCATATCTTGAAAAAGGTTTTGCTTTGTATATTTCAAATGAACGTAAATTCTTAAATATTCCTGCGCATTAACATTGGTATTAACGTGCGCAGTAACCATGGCGGGATACAGCGGCCGCCCCCACGCATGCATACGCATGCACAACGGTGCAGGCCTGAGCGCTGGAGCGCTCGAGTGGGCAGAGGAAAAGAAAGCTAAAGTGAAAATGAGTGCGAAGTAAGACCAGAATCCCACCCGCGCTGACCCTCCAGTGCACCAGGTGGCGCCACAGTTCCATGTGGACCATGTCCAGCCTGTGAAGCGGTAACTGTACAGGCAGGAGCCTGCTCGTGTTAGGAGGGCACACGCCCCCATGGCAGGCAGGTCTTCATCTGAACCGCTAGGCCCCATTGGAGTTCATTCAGAAGTCATGGCGGGCCCCTCAGGACATGCCCCGCCCCACCCCTCCTCTCCCTCCACCTCGAACATCATACACACCCCTATCCTATCCAACTCTTTTATTCCCTTTCGTCTTTAGAGAACCTCAACCCCCCTCCCCCAACCACAACCCACCAAAATGAGGTGCCACATATCAACAGCTCGAGACACTGCTAACGGTACCGCTAATGACACCGCTAACGATACTGCTAACGACACCGCTAACGATACTGCTAACGAGATACCACTCAACTGAGCGGAGTTCGAATAGAAACACAAATCGATATCCTTCTTTACTCTGCCATCCTGCAGTCTGAGAGTTGGCGGTCAGTCCCGCTAATCCGTCACCATCAGAGTTTCTCATCCAGAAGACAAAGGTGTGTGGTTCTATCGGTTGCCTGCTCCCCCAGTATTCCGCTTGAGGTGATTGGTTGATGGGGACGGGGGGGGGGGCGGACTGCCCTACATGTTACCTAGAGGAAGGGCTACTGCATTCTGAAGCAGGGCAACAGAACTGATGCACAACGTCTTCAACGTCCTCTTCTCTGAGAGAGATTCAGGCATGGACAGACAAACAGACAGACAGGGAGACAGACAGACAGAAAGTCAGACAGGAACGTGTGTGAGACAGAAATAGAAATACCCAATGAATAGAAAATACAAAGACCAAGAGAGAGAGAGAGGGGGGGAGATGGAGGGACAGAATCAAACAGATGTGAGTGAAGATGTGAGAGCGCAAAATGTCTTCAGTCCAGAAAACAATCTGCAAATTTTCCATGACTTTATTTAAGGGGAAACCTTTTAGCTATGTGTCCTTTTCACTGAGCCCAATAAAGTCGTTTGAATTACTGGCCCCACATTCTAGGAAACATGAATATGTGTCCAAATATCCATTTGGATATCCATCATGTGTTGCACGGGTAGCTAACACTGAGGTAAAAGTACTACGATAGTGTGTTGCTCGATAGTGTAGTGCTATGAATGTGTGAAAACACAAAGGTTTAAGTTATGTTTCGGTGATATCACATTAGGCAGAATGTTTCCGTAAATGGCTTTACAATTCTGAATGATGTCATACTATGTTGGTACGGTGTCATTAACTGTTTTTAGAACATATAATAATCTTGACTGCACAAGACTTGACTTAATTGGTTCCAGTAAAGCCTTTCTGGAATATATCTTTACATAAATTATTCCTAAAGAACTACATGTTTGTTTTGCATTACAGTTAAATGCAATTGCATTATGTTTTCTTTATTGCTATAGGTCAGTATAAGAAAGAAGAACACTCTGGGTTTTTTTGACACGAGGTACCTAAGGTGAGTTAGAGACAATATTGGTTCCATTATATACTACTTAAAAAATGCAAAATTAAATTAAATTATTTAAATGAAATTATAAAATCGATAAAGTTGAATCCACATTTTGTTCGATGAAAAATAATAATAATAATTGAATTAATGAAATGTAATAATGATTGAATGTAATCATTCCTAACAGTTATCTTGTCTATGGGTATAAATTATTGTAAATGTCGATATATCCTGCAACCACCAAACAGGCTGTATTGGGGGTCTGAAGGAGTTTCAAAAGGCTGTTGTTACAAGAGGTGTCCACCAGGGGGAAGACTTGGAACATAGATTACAGTGGTTCTCCTCAAGAAAATTTCAGAGCTCGATTTTGACAGCTTCATGAGAATTGACTCGAAAACACCCTGGTTCTGGGTTCACACCCCTCATTTATTTATTGATAATATATAATTTTTCTAATTTGGCAGCCATCGCGAGGCTGTGACACACCACTTATTCATAATTCCAAACAGGAATGTGCAGAAATTGGTAATAGTCTCGTATGTTAATTGTTCCCGTATCTACTACCTTTTGAATACAGACGACTCACTGTTAAGCAGTTGGCTACATTTGCCATTCAAAGGGCAAGTGTTGTAAAGACCTGGAGTGTTCTCTGTTAATACTAAGGGATGGCAAGAAATAACAGAAAATGACTCAGTTTCAGGTTGTTCTGGAATATATTACGTAACTAAATATATTCTAGCAAGCATCCATGCAGGTTTCAAACTCACACACACAGCCCGGATGGGATCCTAGCTGAATTTTAGAAAGCCATTCTAAGCCCAGCCTCGGCTCTAAGCATCACTCTCAGGGTGATTATGATTGTATTGGTCTGGGTGGGCATTACAGAAACATCCTAACTGTAAAAATCTCATCTCACTTTGGGAGGAGATTTAGGATATTTGCTATTACAGAAGAAGAACCCCTCAGTGTAGTTCAGACCTAACTTAGCTACAGTTATCATTTTAGACATTACAGAAAGAGAACTCCTCAGTGTAGTTCAGACCTAACTTAGCTACAGTTATCATTTTAGACATTACAGAAAGAGAACTCCTCAGTGTAGTTCAGAGTTCAGTCCTAACTTAGCTACAGTTATCATTTTAGACATTACAGAAAGAGAACTCCTCAGTGTAGTTCAGAGTTCAGTCCTAACTTAGCTACAGTTATCATTTTAGACATTACAGAAAGAGAACTCCGCAGTGTAGTTCAGAGTTCAGTCCTAACTTAGCTACAGTTATCATTTTAGACATCACAGAAGTACCCTAACTTAAGGAAATCCTAAAACATCACTCAGCTGTCCTAAGTTCATTACTAACTTCTTGCCAATGGCTGCCCTGTTGTTCATATGCGATGCAGATGAAAATTAATGGAAAAATGTAACGCTAAAAAGGTTATCTCAAGAAAAAAAACTATGTTCTTCATTTTCCAGATGATGTTTTAATAGCCAGCTACAGAATGCCACGGGGAATGATTTTAGACTGGGTGAATACCCTGCGTCCAACTTTAGCGAGAAAAACTAGAAGAGACAGCACACTTTCCTTTGTCCTTCAGAATAACTAGCGCTCTGTGATTTATTTTGCCGAAGTAGACTTTGAGTCACAGCTGGCTGATCTATAGTTAACGTCTCAGCCATCAAGATCCCACAATCTCACTTAAGTGGCTAAAGCCATCTGCTGTTTGGCAACGCCATACATAGAACTTCCACAGAACACACTCTCAGAAAAAGTGCCTAAAAAGATACAAGCGCTTGTCACTGGGGTGGTACCCTACAGGTACTACATAATATTGTACCCCTTGCCGACAAAACATAATGCATTTGTACCTTTTTTGCTTGTTAAAGGTACTTATTAGTACCAAGATAGAACATTACTGGGCTTTCAGGGAACATTTTGGAAATGTGTTCCTTAAATTAAAAAATTTACCACTGTACCTTTATTTCTGAGAGTGCCGGGAAAAGCAAGAGAACAAGAGGCATTTTTTCCAGAATAGTGGGATGCCCGGAGTAATCGGACTTGTGGATGGATCACTTTCCCCCTGAAAGCCCCAAGCGACTTATAGACTTTCTATTACTGTATCCATTGTTTCTATTTCATCTCCTTTGAAATGAAAAGCCCTTGTCTTTTTTCGTCTGACATTGTAGCTAGGTGGCTGACTTAGCCTATACTTAGCAAGACAACACGAGCACTAACCAACGGGAAAAACGGGACAGTTAGCGAGCTAACGTGCTGCTTTAGACTATAGCCTATAGTTTAAATATGTTAACGCACCGTCGCGTAGTTTCAGGGAAGATTAGATGATTATCGAGTAAAATAGGGACAGTTAGGATGTCCAAACTAAAGTTAAAACAGGACATGAAAGCTAAGATAGGAAAGTAGGTTCAACTTAGGACTTGCTTCTGTAATGGCAAAATGTTTTTTTTTTCCTATCGCTGACTTCTTTTGAGATAAGATGGAACAGTTCGGCACCCTGGAGGTAAACGGGGGACAAACGGTGAGGAGAAACAGAGGGGAAGAGGGGGGTCAGGAGAAGGTCAGATGAAGAAATGAGAAATTAGGTGTTAGGGTGTGTGTGTGTGTGTGAGGGTGGCACTGGGGACTGGGGTGCTCTCTGTAATGGGGCACTGGAGACTGACGTGACAGTTATGATAAATGTACCCTTGAGTCCAGGAAACAATACCCACTACATCCTGCTCAGCTGAGGAGCACCACGCCTGGGCCGTGTCCGAATCAGAGCCCTATCTACTGCCCTGTGTCCTGTGTACTGTGTGCTGGCAGACTGTAGTGCTTACTGTATACTGTTTAGTACGACATGCAGTATGGAAAAAATATCCTCCGCACAATTTTCCAACCGTACAGTGCAAATGTCGTAAGACGTCCTGCGCTTGCTCAGTGTTGTTTGTCGTTGAAGGAAATGTCAGTGAAGCTCCGCGTCATTTTTACAGCGAAGCTGTCATATTTATGGGACCAAAATGTTTGTTTACTTTACTCAGCTAAACACGTATTCAGCTAAACACCGGAAATAAGTATGTCATCCGGGGACTTTACTTACACAACATTTAGAGAAAAGTTTGCCTACTTAACTCGCTCATCTAGTGTACTCAACAAGCATACTCAATAGTATGGAAGGGTGCTAATTCGGTGGATGCTGGTGATAGCTGGGTGGGAGGGGGGCAGGGGGGATGAGGCAGTGACTGGGGGAAGTAGGAGTGAAGGATTGTGGGTCTGGAGGAAGACCCTTACCTTGCCTGCTCAGTGAGCCTGGCTGATGGCAGGGCGCGGGGGGGCTTGGCCAGGACCAGCCGGGGGGGGCAGCAGTACTGATGGCGGTTAGCTCTCAGACTGTAGTGGTAGCACGTAGCAGCAGTAGCTGTTGTGATGGTGGAATTGGTAGGAGGTGGAGCACAGATGTAATTAGGAGGTAACCTGACACAGAGAGAGAAGGAGAGAGAAGAAAGAGAGGGATATGGAGATAGAGACAGAAAGAGAAAATAAAAGAAAGACGTAAAAAAAAATGAGACGACAAAGACCGGCACATGTAGAAACATAGAACACAAGAAGCAGCACACACAGCAGAGGCACGGACCACCTTACCACCAACCCCCCCCCCCCCCCCCTCCCCCACTCGCCCCCCACTCACCCCCCTGCAGAGCCAGCATGGTATGGCACAGTATGGTACGGATTGGTATGGCACGATCTAGTACAGCATGGTTTGGCACGGTGTGGTACACAAGGTGTAGTATGGCACGGTCTAGTACGCCATGGGTTTGGCACAATATGGCACGGTATGGCATGCTATAGTATGTTTTGGTATGTCACGGTGTGGTACTGCATGGTATAGTATGGCTTGGTATGTCACAGTGTGGTACGGCATGGTATAGTATGGCACGGTGTGGTACGGCATGGTATAGTATGGCTTGGTATGGCACGGTGTGGTACGGCATGGTATAGTATGGCTTGGTGTGGTACTGCATGGTATAGTATGGCTTGGTATGTCACGGTGTGGTACGGCATGGTATAGTATGGCTTGGTATGTCACGGTGTGGTACTGTATGGTATAGTATGGCTTGGTATGGCACGGTGTGGTACGGCATGGTATAGTATGGCATGGTGTGGTGCAGCATGGTGCAATATGGTGTGGCATGGCACAGATTGTCACGCCACAGTACAGTGTTGTACGGCATGGTATGGTACGGTATGGGGTGGGGTGGGATGGTGCATTGCAGTCGGCACGGCAACGTGGTGAGGGAGCAGGGGGGTCAAGTACAGGTCACATGCTGGTGTCCCACTCAGGGAGAGAGAGAGAAACACAGAAAGAGAAAGACAGAGAGATAGAGACAGAGAGAGAGAGAGAGGCTCTCCACTGCTGCGGAGGCTGAAGTTTTATCCTCCCACAGCTACAGTTGTTATATAATCCTGCAAAAAAAAACTCCTACTATTGTGTAAGCCTGACACAGCGCACACAGCCCTGCGGGAGAGTTTTAAACATGCATACATAAGTAATCAAATAAACAGAAACACTTAGTATTTCCAGAATATTCCTTATAAACGAGATGTGTGTATGCGTGTGCGTTTGTGTACGTATGACGTTTTGGAAACTAGTTAGCTAGCTAATTGTCCTTATCATCTTATATTATCCGTATTCCCTTATTGGCCAGTGCTCAAGGCTTGTCTTTTTCCTTTCTGCTTCCCGCTGCAAAACCTGGTGTCGCTGGGCTCCGTGAGCTGATGTCCTGATTAAAAAATATTTTCCTCCTCTATGCTGTAAATGTCAGTGTAACTGCTAATGTTAGCAGGCTCGGGCACGGCCATTTGTGCTGCTGAAGCGCTGCGTGCATATAGCCAATGGAAGCAATTTAAGTTTTTCCTTAAATTAATACTTCAAGTATATAAAACAGATGTTCAGAAGAAGCAATGTAAGTATATAGACCTGCTGTCGTGACATGTGACATTACCAGCTGGAGAGGGAGCAGTTCAGCTGCTAGAGGGCATTGTGACATCACAAGAGTCAACATTTCACCACTGATTCTCTACAGCAATGTCTTTTTGGGATAAAAATGTAAAATACGTTTCTCAGACAATATAAAAGATATCAAAAAGTTGAATACAAGCAACGTACACTGAGACACGACGAACATCTTAAAGTTGGAATGGCATGTTTAGCTTAACAGCTGTAGGAGGAGTGGCGTGCAGAAATTTCGGCAGAAAGAAAATGAGAAGTTTAAGAAGAATGCGAGAGAACAGGCAGCGTGTTGCTGAAGCAACCAAACTAATTACAACTCACAAGTCCATCATTAATTCACAACAATAGCACGGCACAATGACGCTAAACTGAACTGACCAATCTCCTTTGGAGGGTTAGGAGGGAGGTTGGCACTTGCATACCTTGCAGGGGACTTTGTACTTGGTTATTACTTTGTCTCCAATGGCATATTATTTCCAAATGGAACTGCTGGGGTGCTGTGGATTTACAATTTCTCTTGGCTCCTCCATTTTGAATGTACAACCTAACAGGCTATGCGGATAGCATGACCCACACATTAACTTTATTTAGGCTAGCTACCGGTATACCCTCCAGACCAAACAATAACACGGCTTGTTGTTTATTGGTCTCTTTGGTATTGAGCATTAACATGAGCGCATATTCTTAAATGCATATTCACACTTAATTATATATAAAAAGTTTTACATTTTTCTGAGATACAAAAAAGTGACAGCCATAGTGTGTGTGTGTGTGTGTGTGTGAGTGTGTGATAGTGTGTGTGTGTGAGTGTGTGTGGGTGTGAGTGCATGTGTGTGAGTGTGTGTGTGTGTGAGTGCTTGTGTGTTAGTGTGTGTGTGAGTGTGTGTGTGTGTGTGTGTGGGTGTGAGTGCATGTGTGTGAGTGTGTGCGTGTGAGTGAGTGAGTGAGTGAGTGAGTGAGTGAGTGAGTGTGTGTGTGTGAGTGTGTGTGTGTGAGTGTGTGTGGGTGTGAGTGCATGTGTGTGAGTGTGTGTGGGTGTGAGTGCATGTGTGTTAGTGTGTGTGTGTGAGTGCATGTGTGTGAGTGTGTGCGTGTGAGTGAGTGAGTGAGTGAGTGAGTGAGTGAGTGAGTGAGTGAGTGAGTGAGTGCATGTGTGTGAGTGTGTGTGTGTGTGTGTGTGTGTGTGTGAGTGTGTGTGTGTGTGTGTGTGTGTGTGTGTGTGTGAGTGTGTGTGTGAGTGTGTGGGTGAGAGTGCATGTGTGTGAGTGTGTGTGTCTGTTTGTGCGGGAATAGGTGGTTTAAGGTCCCTCCCATTACTCAGTAATAGAAGCAGCAGCAGGGGGACGGGGTCTGGCTGTCTCTGGGGGGGACATCCTGCCTTTTGTTCCGCAGGTTATATAATCAAAGGCCTAATATTAGCACAGCAAAGACACCTACATGACGGCACCATGAGACTGCCGAGAGCAAGACCTGCTGCTGTTTTGTTCCGGTAGGATGTCATTTTATCTACAGAATTATTTGTGTACACAGCTGTGTGCGATCACTGCAACAGAAGATCAGTGTGCTATCACTGCAACAGAAGATCAGTGTGCTATCACTGCAACAGAAGATCAGTGTGCTATCACTGCAACAGAAGATCAGTGTGCTATCACTGCAACAAAAGATCAGTGTGATATCACTGCAACAGAAGATCAGTGTGATATCACTGCAACAGAAGATCAGTGTGCTATCACTGCAACAGAAGATCAGTGTGATATCACTGCAACAGAAGATCAGTGTGATATCACTGCAACAGAAGATCAGTGTGATATCACTGCAACAAAAGATCAGTGTGATATCACTGAACATCCACCCATCGCTATGTACGGCCGAACTGTGAACATCCACCTATCGCTATGTATGGCCGAACTGTGGAAAAACTTAAAGTAAAGTCATTGTTATCACAGTATGTCTGTAATGTTAATGGCCGATTCGGAGGGGATAAAGTATCTCCGTAATCAGCGTCTAGAATTGCGATCCATTTTGTTGTCACACCGAAAATGTCATACGTTACATACAACGTTACACATCCTATATCCACTGCAAAATGATTGCTTCTGGTAGAACATTGCTGGCAGGGAGCAACTGAAACGATGCAGGCACCTAAAAAAAATATATGTTGGCATGACAAACTGTCCACAAAAAGAGTGAGGAATCCTGCATTACACCTCTTTATTAATGTGAGCTTGAGGAAAATAGTACTGTTAGGCTAGCTAGACCATAACCTATATGCAAGGCTATAGCTAGGCTACAATAGCTTAAAAAGCTGCCGCAAGCATTGGCCTACTGTAGCCTATGTTTGAGCCTGTTTTGCTTTAACCTGGGGTTCATTATACAGGGTATTTAACAGTAGGTAAAAGACGCTGGAATCTTTACTGGCGCGGGAGCGCGCAGTCTGTAAAAGTTACAGACATGGCAGATTCGTACGGGACTAAAATGACGGAGATCCTCTGGTAATTATTACATTACCCCACCTCCCCCAGTAAAACTCATCCATTGACAGCCAGAAAAAATGTCATAGGTTAGTTTATAGCCCATTGATTCTGGTGTGCTCAACATAGCATAATGCATATGTACCAATACTAATGATACAATACATGATATGACCTATGCTACTATTTAGCCACAAAAAAATCTATAATAAATGCTATATTTTACATGGCTACTGTGACTAAAATTCAACCTATGCACAAATAAAGTTATTGCTTGAAAAAATAACGATTGTGCGTCTGAAACTTGTAGAAATCGGATCCAAAAATGCTTCCCGAATGGATGCAACCTAGTGCTGTGTTACGCATGGATATTGGTCAGCTGGTTAAATCTACCTATGGGAATGCCATAACATTTCAGAAACCTTAGGATGCGCTCTATTGGACGATATAAGTGTCAATTAAAATCACGTTTGTGTGAAGGATTTACAAGTGCATCTTTTGAATGCGGTCATTTACGCATGGCCATTTTGGAGCATGGATACATGTTGTAACAAGGATTAAATATAAAAAACGGGTCAACCAAGGCAAAAAATAACCTCAGATTCTTGCAGGGGACATCTTAATCTTCATAACCAAAGGTAAGGTTACGACTTTATTTCATATTTTGCCGGAGCTTTTTATAGCAAAAGAAAGTTATGTGGTGACAAACAAATACCACTCGTTTTTTTTTCTGTGGAGTGAGTAGGCATGTTGATAGTTTTACTTGTATGTATTCAGGATCTTGGAAGGTGTTTCTTGCTGCTGTGATGGTAAACGATTTTTTGGTGATAAAATAAAAACTTTAACTCTCAAATGTGTGCTGTGCGTATGTTTGTGTGTGTATGCTGCATGTGTGTGTGTACTGTGTGTGTATACCTACATATATATGTGTTTGTATATACCTGTATGTGTGCTGGGTATGTGTGTTTGTGTATACCTGTATGTGTGCTGGGTATGTGTGTTTGTGTATACCTGTATGTGTGCTGGGTATGTGTGTTTGTGTATACCTGTATGTGTGCTGGGTATGTGTGTTTGTGTATACCTGTATGTGTGCTGTGTGTCCTGTCTGGGGGGAAACAGCTTAAGATGCAGCTCTCATGACTGTGTCTGCCACCAGAGTGATACCAGCATCAGAGTGATATCATGCCAGAGTGATACCAGCATCAGAGTGATACCATCACCAGAGTGATACCAGCATCAGAGTGATACCATCACCAGAGTGATACCATCACCAGAGTGATACCAGCATCAGAGTGATATCACGCCAGAGTGATACCAGCATCAGATCAGCACCAGAGTGATACCAGCATCAGAGTGATATCACGCCAGTGTGACACCATCACCAGATCAGCACCAGAGTGATACCAGCATCAGAGTGATATCATGCCAGAGTGATACCAGCATCAGATCAGCACCAGAGTGATACCAGCATCAGAGTGATATCACGCCAGAGTGACACCATCACCAGAGTGATACCAGCATCAGAGTGGTATCACGCCAGAGTGATACCATCACCAGAGTGATACCAGCACCAGATCAGCACCAGAGTGATACCAGCACCAGAGTGATATTGGCATCAGTTGATACCAGCACCTAAGTGATGTTTCATAATTTCCCTGCTTTCTCCCTGGTATAAGTGCGCCCGCTGCTTGGCAACCATGCAGGCAGCACGCGTGGGCGTTTGGGAAATCAGCTGCGGGGAACGCACATGCAGCGAGCGCCTCCTACGAGTGCCAGAGTGCAGTCAGAGCTTCATATCACATCCAGGAGGACTGAGGCATTACCCATCTACCCCACCAGGAGGAGCACTTCCTGCCTGTTTACTTCAATCAGACTGAGGCCGTCATCATGGGAGCAAAGTCACTGACTTCAATGTTAAAAATGAATCCACAGCATACAACCAGTTGGCCGTGACAAACGCAGACAGACGTGCAGATCAGATACCCGGCACATTGTGAAATTAGCATGACATGCATCCTCCTCCATTGCGTTATTTACACTAACCGCAACAAAATCGTGATCGATCCTGAGGAGGAGTCATCTGCTGGCTCGCTTACTTTCCCCTGCAGTTGACCAGCTAACTGATCGCTTACTTTCCCCTGCAGTTGACCAGCTATCTGCTCGCTTACTTTCCCCTGCAGTTGACCAGCTAACTGATCGCTTACTTTCCCCTGCAGTTGACCAGCTATCTGCTCGCTTACTTTCCCCTGCAGTTGACCAGCTAACTGTAAAGAGAAGGGAGAATCTGCACGGCGTCCCACAGCAGGAGTAGATATGAGGCTACAGATGGCGGCCCTGTTAACATCCGCTCAGCCACAACCACACTTACAGTCCCCGTTTTAATGTGGCTTTATTCAAAACGACATTACCAAAGCATTTCTACCAAAGGGGTCTGCACCACACCTGAGTCAACTAATACAGTGAGCACCATAATTCATTGGACAGTGACACATTTTTAGTTATTGTTCTGTACTCTAGCACTTTGAGTCTGAAAGGACACAATGACAATGAGTGCAGACTGTCAGCTTTAATTTCAGGGTATTTTCATCCATATCGGATGAACCGTTTAGAAATTATAGAAGCTTGTGTACATAGTCATATGTACACAGTACACAGTAATCATATTTAATATTTGGTCGTATATCCTTTGCTTGCCATGAATTCCTGTGACCCAACAACATCAAAAGACTCTTGATATCTTATTTTCTGGTACTCTTACAAGCGATACTATAACGATACTATATACATACTCTTACAAGCGATACTATAACTATAATTTGAATAGATCTCTATGGGAATTGGGGGTGGGACTAGATTTAGCTGTAAATTATGCTGGAACAGTATGGAATACATGGTTGGTAAAATGGCTGTAAGACATCAATGGTCTGAGGTATCAAATAATCCTCAAACCATCACCCTGCTGCCAGATATGCAGTAGATATGGATGGATCACTTTAAGGGTTGTTTCTCCTGACTAATTTTCCTATTGAACTCTCTGGAAAAATAAGTCAGGAGAAGAAACCCTTCAAGTTATTCATCCATATCTACTGCATATTTGGCAGCAGAGTGATGGTTTGAGGCTTGTTTGATACGTCAGACCCTTGATGACTTAAAGCCATTTAGCAAACCATGTGTTCCATACTGTTCCAGTGTATTTGGTTTCAAAGTTTTATTAATCACCTGTATGGCAATATTGCAGAACATTGTTGTTTACAATGATAGTAATGGCCAGTAACCTTGGTGTAGTTTAAAAAAGTAATGAATGCACTTCCATTAAAAACTTCTAGCGAGGGAAGCAAGTGAAAATGGCAAAGGAAAATCTGCGATGGAACTGTCATATACTACAATTCCCATAAGGCACAGAGGCACATCCTATGGGATCCACAGAAGCCTGGATTTTTCAGAGGATGTTAATTAGCATGAGATGCGATAATGAGTTTGGAAATGCGCCCTTCCTCCAACGTTTAAGCCTATGCATGAATAAAATTATTTGAGAGTTATGAATATTACGGTTGTTATTTATTGAGGTATTTCCGTGATACATCTATAAGGTAATCTTTTGTTTTAACTATGTGTCTTGGATGTACACACCTGCCTACACATGTATGTACAGGAGGTGAGGTATGCAAGCACAGTTGTGTTAAAAAAAATTGCTGTACAACGTCAGTAACCTGATGAACCACTGTTATTAGTAGTAGTGATATTTCTGCATGGCAAATAATTTACTTGTAGATGTAGTAGTGTAATACAAAAACAACAGACCCAACTGTCATGACATGGACGCTGCTTGTTCTGAGTAATTGACTCATTCAGTGGAAGGGGCGTGTTCAAAATAATAGCAGTGTGGAGTTTAATTAGAGAATTAATTAATTCTGTGAAAAAACAGGTGTCATTAATTGTCCTTTATTAAGGAAGAAGGGAAGCAAATGTTTCACACATTGTTATAAAATATATTTCCTTCTGAATTTCTAAGTAAAATGGGCCGTTCCAAACATTGTTCAGAGGAACAACGTAATTTGATAAAAAAGTTGATTGGAGAGGGGGAAATGTATAAAGAAGTGCAGAAAATTATAGGATGGTCAGCTAAAAAGATCTCAAATGCTTTAAAATGGCAACACAAACCTGAAACACACGGAAGAAAACGTGCAACTACTGTTAAGACGGATTGAAGAATCGTCAGAATGGGAAAGATTCAACCAATCATCACCTCCAGAAAGATCAAAGATGATCTAAAATTACCTGTAAGTGCTGTTACAGCCAGAAGACAGTTGATCGAAGCTAAGCTATCAGCAAGAAGCCCCCGTAAAGCACCATTGTTGAATAAATGGCATGTGCAGAATTGGTCAAAATTAGCCAAGGAACACATCGATTGGCCCAAAAAGAAATGGCGTAACATTCTGTGGACTGTAAAATTGTTCTTTTCGGGTCTAGTGGTCGTCGACAGTACGTCAGACGACCCCCGGGTACTGAATTCAAGCCACAGTACACTGTGAAGACGGTGAAGCATGGTGGCGCAAAAATCATGGTATGGGGACACTACGGTGTTGGGCCTATTTATCGTTATACCAGGGATCATGGATCAGTTTGAATACATCAAAATACTTGAAGAGATTATGTTGCCGTAAGCCGAAGAGGAAATGCCCCTGAAATGGGCGTTTCAACAAGACAACGACCCCAAACACACGAGTAAGCGAGCAACATCTTGGTTCCTGACAAAAAGGATTGAGGTAATGGAGTGGCCAGCTCAATCCCCTGACCTCAACCCCATTGAAAACTTGTGGGGTGACATTAAAAATGCAGTTCCCAAAAATTCACAGGAACCGTGGAATGTAGTTCGTACATCCTGGGCTGAAATACCCGTTTCTAGGTGCCAGAAGTTGGTTGACTCGATTCAACGCAGATGCGCAGCAGTTATAAAAAACAATGGTTATGCAACTAAATATTAGTTCAGTAATTTAAAGTGAAGTGAAATCTTGAAAAATGTCTTCAGTTTATACAGTAAGTGTTTGAGTTTAAAGAGAAAAATGTTGACACTGCTATTTTATTTTTTACAGATTAATATTCCTTTTCTTAGCTTCCTGTAAAAGAATAACGCAGGCTTTGTTAATGCTTTGATTTGGAATTGAACGTGTAATGTTTCCACTACATTTGAAATATGGAACTAAAAGCTATTAAAAAATATTAGCATATTTATTCACTTTTTTTTTAACGCACTGCTATTTGAACACAACTGTATGTGCCTGTATGTTGTATGTACCCACCAACATACACGTACATACATGCATACCTCACATCTTGTACATACATGTATAGGCAGGTGTATACATCCAAGACACATAGTTAAAACAAAAGACTACCTTTCATAGTAATATACTTCAATAAACAACAAGCATAATATTCCTAACTGTCTCTCCAGCGTTCTGTCTATATCTCCCTCGTTCTCTTTTGTGTGTTCTCCCTCTCTTTCTCTCTATCACACGTCTCTCGCCCACACCGCTCTTCTCTCGAGCACTTGTGATAATCATAAGTCACAGCGTTCCCACAGCAACCGGTTTCGGTTTGGAGTGCCCTGGGTAATGTGCTGGAGAGTGTTCTTGGCATAAGCCCTATATTCCACGCCGCTGGTGTTTACATGGCAGACCATGTCCATCATTCAACTACATCTTATTTGCATCGCACTTTTTTACAGAGAACCGTAAAAAAAATGCGGTATGGAGAAATGTAAAAAAAAATAGGGGAAAAAACAGGTCTGAACTCCCAAAAAGCAAAGGAGGTAAAAACTCCTCAGTGGGAAGAAAAACACTCAAACGCCGGCAAATAAGAAAATCATCACTGTTCTTAATTGTGAGTTTCGAAGATTTATTTCTCGGAAAATCCCAGAGATGTCGTATAGGCCTTTAGCTGAAACGTTCTGAAGAAAGACAGGCCCGTACCCAGCTAAAACAAACATTTCAATAATGTTGGGGCACATTTAGTTTAGATTACAATTTGGTTGTGAGACAGAGACAATGAAAATTCTCCCCAAATGTCTTGTTTTTAGTATAAGTATAAAGAAATGTGTTATATTTGCTAAGAATCTCAAACTCTCTTCATGAAACTAACACAAATGCCCATCAACTAATGAAACTAGAATATTAAAAAATATGAATAATGCAACATGCACTTTAAGAGCTATGATAAAGGAATACTGAGAAATCCAGCAACATTTGCTAATCTTCGCTGTGAGAACAAGATTGTGGGTAAACTCAGTAAACACCCTTGCTGTGATCTCAAACGGTAGCAAATAGCGACTGTGGTCAAAGCTTTTAAAATACCCGTGGCATCTGTAAGACGCAGCAGTGACCTGCATAGTCTGTAGATTAGCAAGCATTATTAGTGTTCAGTCAACGGACCCCTGGAATAGGGGCGCGCGCTGCCGCCACGCCCATGTGTCGCTCGGGGGCCGCTGTCATAACTGAAGATAATGGTTTCCACAGTGACAGAAGCCATCATTAAAACGGGCCATTGTCCTGCCCAGCTGGTTGGAGTTCAGTTTGTGTTTACGCAGACTCAGTACTTGTTCTGTAGATCTCATTCAGGAAACCATTTCCCATTTAACCTCCACTGTAACGGGACCTGACCTGCAACGGGCGGGAGCCAGGGACCAGTCCAGTCAATTCACCTCAGCCAAAGCACCGTCGTCATGGACGCCATCCTGGTAGACAACCGTCTCATTGAATGTGGACAAACTGTTCAAAATGAAATGACGGCACAGACTAACTGTGCAAACACCAAGCTCCAGCCTTGAAGAGCCCCTTGTGAATTTTGCCATTAGTAAATGATTCATTTTAAAAATGACTATATCCCAGATCAGTATATCGAAGTTGTGTAGTTACACCATATCCTTAGTGAATGAGTAGAGATGGTGATATCCTTTGTGAATTAGTAAAGATGGTGATATCCTTTGTGAATGAGTAAAGATGGTGATATCCTTTGTGAATGAGTAAAGATGGTGATATCCTTAATGAATGTGTAGAAATGGTGATATCCTTAGTGAATGAGTAAAGATGGTGATATCCTTAGTGAATGAGTAGAGATGGTGATATCCTTTGTGAATTAGTAAAGATGGTGATATCCTTAGTGAATGAGTAAAGATGGCGATATCCTTAGTGAATGAGTAAAGATGGTGATATCCTAAATGAATGAGTAGAAATGGTGATATCCTTAGTGAATGAGTAAAGATGGTGATATCCTTAGTGAATGAGTAAAGATGGTGATATCCTTAGTGAATGAGTAAAGATGGTGATATCCTTAGTGAATGAGTAAAGATGGTGATATCCTAAATGAATGAGTAGAAATGGTGATATCCTTAGTGAATGAGTAAAGATGGTGATATCCTTAGTGAATGAGTAAAGATGGTGATATCCTTAGTGAATGAGTAAAGATGGTGATATCCTTAGTGAATGAGTAAAGATGGTGATATCCTTAGTGAATGAGTAAAGATGGTGATATCCTTAGTGAATGAGTAAAGATGGTGATATCCTAAATGAATGAGTAGAAATGGTGATATCCTTAGTGAATGAGTAAAGATGGTGATATCCTTAGTGAATGAGTAAAGATGGTGATATCCTTAGTGAATGAGTAAAGATGGTGATATCCTTAGTGAATGAGTAAAGATGGTGATATCCTTAGTGAATGAGTAAAGATGGTGATATCCTAAATGAATGAGTAGAAATGGTGATATCCTTAGTGAATGAGTAAAGATGGTGATATCCTTAGTGAATGAGTAAAGATGGTGATATCCTTAGTGAATGAGTAAAGATGGTGATATCCTAAATGAATGAGTAGAAATGGTGATATCCTTAGTGAATTAGTAAAGATGGTGATATCCTTAGTGAATGAGTAAAGATGGTGATATCCTTAGTGAATGAGTAAAGATGGTGATATCCTTAGTGAATGAGTAAAGATGGTGATATCCTTAGTGAATGAGTAAAGATGGTGATATCCTTAGTGAATGAGTAGAGACGGTGATGTCCTTAGTGAATGAGTAGAAATGGTGATATCCTTTGTGAATGAGTAAAGATGGTGATATCCTTAGTGAATGAGTAAAGATGGAGATATCCTTAGTGAATGAGTAGAGATGGTGATATCCTTTGTGAATGAGTAAAGATGGTGATATCCTTAGTGAATGAGTAAAGATGGTGATATCCTTAGTGAATGAGTAAAGATGGAGATATCCTTAGTGAATGAGTAGAGATGGTGATATCCTTTGTGAATGAGTAAAGATGGTGATATCCTTAGTGAATGAGTAAAGATGGTGATATCCTTAGTGAATGAGTAAAGATGGTGATATCCTTAGTGAATGAGTAGAAATGGTGATATCCTTTGTGAATGAGTAAAGATGGTGATATCCTTAGTGAATGAGTAAAGATGGTGATATCCTTAGTGAATGAGTAAAGATGGTGATATCCTTAGTGAATGAGTAGAAATGGTGATATCCTTTGTGAATGAGTAAAGATGGTGATATCCTTAGTGAATGAGTAAAGATGGAGATATCCTTAGTGAATGAGTAGAGATGGTGATATCCTTTGTGAATGAGTAAAGATGGTGATATCCTTAGTGAATGAGTAAAGATGGTGATATCCTTAGTGAATGAGTAAAGATGGTGATATCCTTAGTGAATGAGTAGAAATGGTGATATCCTTTGTGAATGAGTAAAGATGGTGATATCCTTAGTGAATGAGTAAAGATGGTGATATCCTTAGTGAATGAGTAGAAATGGTGATATCCTTTGTGAATGAGTAAAGATGGTGATATCCTTAGTGAATGAGTAGAAATGGTGATATCCTTTGTGAATGAGTAAAGATGGTGATATCCTTAGTGAATGAGTAGAAATGGTGATATCCTTTGTGAATGAGTAAAGATGGTGATATCCTTAGTGAATGAGTAGAAATGGTGATATCCTTAGTGAATGAGTAAAGATGGTGATATCCTTAGTGAATGAGTAGAAATGGTGATATCCTTTGTGAATGAGTAAATATGGTGATATCCTTAGTGAATGAGTAGAAATGGTGATATCCTTTGTGAATGAGTAAAGATGGTGATATCCTTAGTGAATGAGTAGAAATGGTGATATCCTTTGTGAATGAGTAAAGATGGTGATATCCTTAGTGAATGAGTAAAGATGGAGATATCCTTCGTGAATTAGTAGAGAGGGTGATATCCTTACTGAATGAGTAGAGATGGTGGTATCCTTAGTGAATTAGTAGAGATGGTGGTATCCTTACTGAATGAGTAAAGATGGAGATATCCTTAGTGAATTAGTAGAGAGGGTGATATCCTTAGTGAATTAGTAGAGATGGTGATATCCTTCGTGAATTAGTAGAGAGGGTGATATCCTTACTGAATGAGTAGAGATGGTGATATCCTTAGTGAATGAGTAGAGATGGTGATATCCTTAGTGAATGAGTAAAGATGGTGATATCCTAAATGAATGAGTAGAAATGGTGATATCCTTAGTGAATGAGTAAAGATGGTGATATCCTTAGTGAATGAGTAAAGATGGTGATATCCTTAGTGAATGAGTAAAGATGGTGATATCCTAAATGAATGAGTAGAAATGGTGATATCCTTAGTGAATGAGTAAAGATGGTGATATCCTAAATGAATGAGTAGAAATGGTGAGGGTGGTACACAGAGTACTGCATATTCTCTCCAGTTTGATGCAGGACCACGTGCTTCATGCAGCCATTTTATCGCAGTACCTTCTTCTGGTTTCTACTCCACCTTTGTGTTTTTATCGCTTCACTGATCTTACCCACCTGACCATGATCTGCTGCTATTGGAAATGTAAAAAAATACTGTAAAATATACGTTTTAAATCAGTGGTTCCCAAACTCAGTCCAACCACAAATGCAATCCCAGAATTTTAACAAGCTCTTAATTGTCCTTAATTAGGCGCTTTTCATGTTTCGAGGGATTATTTACCATTATGTCAGAAATAGCTATGCATGCCGTGAAGAATAAAAGTCCCATGTTCACATTGTACTTATTGTGCTATATTGCAAACAATTACATTATTAATATAATACAGGTTTGGCCCATGTTCATTTCCTTTGTCTTCAAATTCTTCATTCTTCGATCTACAAAACGGTTAGTTTTCATGGCCATGTGTCCACACTTTCACCAATTTCACCCATTGATTGATATTCGTCATGGCATGCATAGCTATTTCTTACATAATGTGGTTTAAGGGGGTAAATTATCCCTCTAAATATGAAAAGCAACTAATTAAGAAAAATTTACAGCGTGCTAAAATTCTGGGATTGCAATTGTGTCATGGTTCGTGGGTTATTGTTTTCTTTTCCGTAGCGGTTCTCGTCCTGGTTTTCCGATTGAGAATCTATCTGATTTTTTCTGCGTTCCGTTCCGAGGTTTTGTTTTCCCTGTGCTTCTACCTGCGGGGTATTTAAGTTCCTCACTTCCGCTTCCCCGGTGCTTCTTTGTCATTCGACATTGCATTGAGCCAGGTATAGCCAGGTTTTAGCGACCTTGTGATATTAAACGCTGTTTATGTTCACGAGGGACTTGCTAATTAGCTTATTTTCAGGTATAGGTATTATTCCTCCTGTTAGCGTTCTGCGCTATTTATTTTGTCCTTTGCTGTTCTCTCTGAGACAGTTTTTCTTTGTTGTTTCGTTTTGGTTTTACACTCTTCCGGCCGTCCGAACTTATGTGCCGAAGGTGTTCTTTGCTAAGTTTCCTGTTTTGGCTCCAGTATTGAACTCGGGAGATTTAGTTTGTGTTTCACTCGTATATTCAAGTTCGCCCTATTTTAGTGGGTTGATTTTCGTTTGGATGTTTAGCTACAAGGAAGTAGTTTCCTGTCTTTTCTTTCTTTGCATATTGTATTACTCCCTTTATTGGTCCTCACTGCGTGAGTGACTTGTTCTGATCCCCCTACCTTCGCGTTTGATTATCCGCCACTAAAATCCATTACAAATTGTGGTTGGAACGAAAAAACAGCATACACAGGCGTCCCCCAGGACAGAGTTTGGGAACCACTGATTTAGATAATCTGACACATTTACATCAATGCTGATATACAATGGATTTGCTGAGCTGTGTATGATAAAAAAGCAGGCTAGCACGTGTTAGCACGTGTTTTTGCAAGAATTTAGCAGTTTGTTTTTAAACTGCAGCTTCCTGCTCAGCTTGCCGGCTCCGGTTTCAGCTTGAACCCTGTAAATAATCAGCAATGACACCCAGTATATTTCACAAGATGTTGTTTTAATGCAGGCGCTCCAAAGCTTCTGTAATACCAGCCTTTTCCTCTGGGGGTTGGTGCAATATTAAAGACAGACAACCACGCTGCCCTGTCATCTTGATATCTTGTCGGAAGCTTGGAAAGACATCACAGTAATTACTGATATACTTAAGCAGTTGAGCATTTAAAATTAGCTCGTAGCTCAGGAAATATCCTGGCAGAATTACACAGGCATCTGCCTACATGCAATCAACCTTTCTGGGCAATTACACAGAGCCACTGGAGAATAAACCAGCCTCCACCACCCTTCAGCATTCAACGCTGGAACTCGAGCTCATGCCAGTGATACTCAATCACAACTGCCAAGTCCTCTTCACTGAAAGTGCTGTTCAATCCCAATACCTTCACAGTCTAAATATGTACCTTGTCATAGGCGTCAATCTTGTGGGTGCTCAGGGGCCTGGGCATCCGCGGGCAAATCGTATCGCAGGGTGAATCGTATTGCAGAGCGAAGTTAGTTTGATGTGGGTCACAGGTGGTTTAATCTGGTTCGATGCACACATGAAGCACGTGAAATAAACGCGAAACAAGCAACCAATAAAACGCCATTTGTTGAGGTATCCGACATACTAATGGCTATCTAGAGATGGACAAGTTTGTAATAAAAAAAAATTTTTTTAAGTTTTTTAACCGGCTAGAATGTAGCCAGGCTATATCTTCGTAAAACCTGAGCTTATCTCATAACCTATAGATTTCACCCCTCTAGACAGAAAATGGGATGCACCGTTTCATTGGACGCTTTGTCTCAGACATGAACTACGGAGGCTACGGTAAATGATGCAACATAGTAGGCTAATAGCCTAAATTGCAAATAGATTGAAATGACGTTATTATTTCTCAGGCATAGCTTACGAGAATGAGGAAATGAAGCGTTTGACGGCGAGGCGGTTTGCGTGTTCAGGTTTGTGCTGTTCAGGTTTGTGCTAATGTTCAGGTTTGTGCTGTTCAGGTTTGCGCTGTTCAGGTTTGTGCTGTTCAGGTTTGTGCTGTTGCAGTTGAAAACATGTGCCGCGATTGTAGAATCAACAAAATGTTCTAATTATTTGCCAAAGGCATTCAACTGTATGAACAAAGGATAAAACGTGACGTATTGCAGAAGCTACACACGGCGAAATGAAATGTTTTGAAAGGACCGGGGTTAACGTTCAGCATTTAAGGTTGTGTTTCCTATGCAATAATAAACAGACTGAATGATATGGGAAACAAAAACGTCAGAAATATGATGCTTACCGCTTGACTAGCCTATAAGGTTTTTTTTTTAAATGTTTTTTGCCTGTGGCTGAATTTGTTTAGGGCACCCCCTGGTAAAAAAATAAACCCGGCGCCTATGTACCGTATCACAGTAAATCCCCCTGGATTCGGTGGGAAAAAGCAGTACCATTTTAAAGTACGATCAATCTGGGAAGATTTATTTAATAAAACTTGGTGAACCAGGGTTAAATAGAAGAACAGATTCACTCAAACGGTCAAATGTAATATCAAAATTCCAATTAAAGTTAATGCTGTTCTGTGCCAAAAATGTGTGAAGACAAATAAAACTACATTTTTGGGTTCAAGTTGGCTGAATCCAGACCATCGTCAGAACTTCATCCAAAGTGTTTATTGATAGGGTCCCCATGATGACCCATAGTAAGATTGAAGCTTCAGGTCACCCATGCAATGGTTTCCAGTCCACCAGAGCTGAGCATTTCTACCTGTGGCCAACCACATATCAGAGGTAACTCATGACCCAACGATAACGCAACAGGCTAGGGGCGGGTGGAGACTGAGCTGAATCAGGACCATCTTGTGGTATTGCACCTTGGGGCAGAATGGTTTTCTTTCAGCCAAAGTTGTGATTTCTCCAAAACACCACAGTTTTGGAACAAGACATGAGAAGGTCTCTCTCTCTCTCTCTCTCTCTTTCCCTCCCTCCCCCCCTCTCTCTCTCTCCCTCCCTCTCTCTCTCTCCCTCCCTCCCTCTCCCTCTCTCTCTCTCCCTCCCTCTCTCTCTCTCTCCCCCTCTCTCCCTCTCTCTCACCCTCTCTCACCCTCTCTCACCCTCTCTCACTCTCTCCCTCCCTCCCCCTATCTCCCTCCCTCCCCCCCTCCCCCCCTCTCTCCCTCCCCCCCTCTCTCCCTCTCTCCCTCCCTCCCTCCCTGCCTGCCTCTCTCATTCACTTTCCCTTCTCCTTCTCCTCCTCCTTCTTCTTCTGCTTCACAGGCCCCGCCCACCGCGACATGACAAATATGGTTGATGATGTTCTACTGGAAAAAATACGACCGCGCCGACAGTTTTCTACTGCCTGCCCTTCCTGCCTCAAATTCATACCCGCTCTCTGAAGACTATGGCCCCAAAATAAGGTAAATCAGATCAACACAAAGCAATTCATACCAGGCATATTCAGCGCAGAGCATATCAAGCGACCAACACCCCCATTCGCAAGCTTGTATGCACGCATATGTGCATGGCATTATTTTTCCTTTTTTTGGCAGAGCTGAAGTGGATGACAGGCTCCTGTTCAATCCTCAAGATCATTCAAATGTGTTTAAACTTATTATGTAATTTGTTGTGCTCTTCGCTCAATCCACTTGTCAATACTTTTCATATGAATCAAATTAACATTTGTTCTTTACACTGACTCACAATTCAATTTGGAAACAAGAGCCCACAGTTAAAGGGGAATTCCACCACAAAACAACATTAACCTCATTTAAGAGATCAAGTAGTAACCGATTAAGTCTCTTAGTAGCTGGCCAAAGTAATCTCTGCACAGAAATATCAGCAGTGGCAGGAGCGAATTTGGTGTATACATGCATCATAATGATACATAACGACTACAATAGGCGGGTAAATTTAATTTGGAGATACTTCCCCCAATCTCCCAAACTAGGCAAAAGAGGTGCTGACCAAGCTAACAGACAGTTGCTTGGTATGTTCAGTAGTCTCACCGGAATGTTCTACAAATAAACTGCGTTCCTGCTAAACACTCACACATTCTTTAGCTGTGTCTCAGTTGTATCTGGAGGAAATTTAGCGTTCCCAGTTGCTGTCAACCATTGCTTCTCTCACCCGCATCTTGTGGTGGCCGGTAAAAATAAATTCCTCCCGTCACCAACGTTAAACCTTCGCAATTTGCCACACGTCAGCCAAGCGGCACTTTCTTTTCAGTAGAACTTAAGCACAAAAGTACACTAAACTGACCACTATAAACCTAGATCATCTTTCTTTAGTGGCTAGCTTGCTAATGAGTAATGTTAGCCTCCCTGGAAGAATGGCTTAAATGAAAGGTAGTAACGCCCGGCTCCTTTGTTTGTATTCAGTAGGAGTGGCAACCTGTGACTGGCGTTGTCTGAGACCTGCCCATAGACTGTAAGCGCCCTCCCTGTTGTAGTCCATAGTAGCGCATGAAGCTGGAGCGTACGCGGTAGTTTGGGGCGATATCCCTGCTCTCACTACATGTAGAGTTGGCTGAGAGCTCATTTTACTCAGGAGGTCACTACCCTTCCACAAAAAACATTACATTACAGTTATTTTTTTGGCAGACGCTTTTATCCAAAGCGACGTACAATAAGTGCATATTGAAGGTCATTGAAACGACTACAAAGCAAATCCGACAAAGCACAACTTTCTCACAGCGTAGGAGCTATCCCTAGTAATGAACATTAGAACAATAGAATACAGTCGGCTATACATTCTTAACTATTAAAATAGCAAAAAACACAAGTAGAAAATAAAAGATAAACAGGAAGTACGAACTATATAATTGGCCCGATATAGGTAGTTAGTCAAGGTGGAGTCTGAAAAAGTGTGTTTTCAGACCACGACGGAAAACAGACAGTGATTCAGCTGAGCGCAGCGGAGTGGGGAGTTCGTTCCACCACTGGGGAGCTAGAGTGGAGAAGCTCCGCAGTCGGGACGAGCGAGAGCCGTTAACACGGAGGGAGGGAAGTGCAAGTCGTCCTGCAGCAGCAGAGCGAAGTGGTCGAGCAGGAGCGTAGTGCTTTAAATACAAGCTCAAGGGTTTGTCACGTTGCAGTTTAGCAAGACTAAAGAAAGCTTGAAAACAACAGCCAGTGCACAGCAACTCCGCACTTCAACCCATAAAAATCAGCCCGTTATCTAAGACCGGTGACAGGCTTTGAAGCAACAGACATACGTATGATATTCTTGCTATGGCGCATGAATGATCGACTGAAACGAGGCAGTCCTTTCCTCAAATCACTTTCCTGCAGAGAGAACTTCCATTACTCCTTGTATGAAAAATGGATGTACTCCAACATGAACTGTGGGTATTCATGCAAAAGATTTCTCTTGACTGCTCAGGGACCAAATCGGGCCCATGATAAAACTACTTCACTGGATGAGAAATAACAAGTTTTAGCAAGAAGAGCCACGGAACAGGCAGAGTCCTGTTACAGCACAATAACTCACTAACTATGTGACTCCAGAGTCCTGTTACAGCACAGTGACTCACATCCTCTGTGACTCCAGAGTCCTATTACAGCACAGTGACTCACATCCTCTGTGACTCCAGAGTCCTGTTACAGCACAGTGACTCACTATGTGACTTCAGAGTCCTATTACAGCACAGTGACTCACATCTTCTGTGACTCCAGAGTCCTGTTACAGCACAGTGACTCACTATGTGACTTCAGAGTCCCGTTACAGCAGAAATGCGCATCATTTGCTTGGTCCTAGCTTATCTGTGAAAGAGTTGAGCCCAGTCTTGCTTATCTGTGAAAGAGATGAGCCCAGTCTTGCCCCTCTGTTGAGTGTGAACAAGAGAGGAGGTTTAGATAAGAAATGAAGGATTTACTGGAGTGTGAAGAAGACGCAGCGTTTTGAGAAGAAATGAAGGTTTATGACCTGTATGAAAAGGTTTATGACCTGTATGAAACAGGACAGATGGGGTGGAAGACGCGGGTGATGAAGGAAACAAGGTCAGCACTTTTAACACAAACATTCCAGCCCACAAAGTGCACAAAATCAGGGAAACACAGGTGGTTGAAATCTCAAAGAATGACGAGCGCCTCCCCTCCTCCTCCTTCTGCATACTGAAGGGCACTGGAGGGACAGGGCCTTATATAAACACCCACACACCCGGTGGCGCGCTGCACGCTGGCTTTCTACCTTCTTTAGAAAACTGTCAATGTGACGGTGAGTCAGAACTGTGGGACGAAAGCGACTGAGTCCAAACCCGGCCGCTTAGTCATCTCGCTCTTCAATTTCTTCCATTTGGGAAGGCCAGCAGGCCGGTCCGTACCTCCCAAATGTCTGCACCGAACTGGCTATAGCAGTGGATCCTGACCATGTTCCAGGAAATCTACCGCCCTCTACTCCAACCCTGTTCCTGGAGATCTACTGTCCTGTAGGTTTTTACTCCAACCCTAAAAAAGCACTCCTCATTCAACAGCTAGAGATCTCAGTGAGCTGCTAATTAGTAGAATCAGGTGTGGGGGTTAGGGTTGAAATCAAAACCTACAGGACGGTAGATCTCCAGGAACAGGGTTGGGCTATCACTGGGCTATCGCCTTTTTCCAGTCTGTTCCGACGTTTAAACTCAGTCAGCCACCAATCCTGCTTTTCACTCAAACCATAATTCCAGTCTCTGAATTATAACGAGCTGTTAATTGTTCTTAATTAAGCATTTAATGTCTACTGCAGGATGACTTATCTGCTGATGTCACCGTCTGGTGGAAACGGCTATGCAAGACACGAAGCATCACTGTTCCATATTCACATCCCCAGCCCAAATGTATAATGTTTAAATGTGAAGCCATTCAGGGTTGAAAATGCTGAACGTGCGACAGCTGGTGAATGAAAGAAAACTGTCTTACGGTCGAAGAAAACGTAAATGCTGCTCAGCTGCATGCATTCAAATATGTGTAAGTGCAAAACGATCAGCTTGCTTATAACCACCTTAAATGGCGAAGAAACTGGCTGGAACAAACCCCGGCTGGAACATGGAGAAACCATGGCGACTGAAGGTCGCCCTCCCTGGTTTCCAGTGCTACAGTATATTACACACTGGCTCTTATGATCCCAGCCTGAGTCAACACTGCAACAGCCAGCATTATATCCAAAATGGAGGGACGCACCATTTGAGAGAATGTTTGATCTGACTTATGGCTTTGGATTTTTGAGAAACTCCTGAGGCAGCTGGAGTTATTAATAATAAATACAAACTCAGGTCAAAGAGTTTGCTGATCGTCACCAATGAGCAGGCATGTCTGTGGCTTAGACGATGGATGTAAAGATTACCTTCTACAGCCCTAACATCTGGTTAGGTAGAACTACATTTTTTGCTGTCATAGCCTGTGGTTCTATGCTGCTGTTTGTTCAATGTAGTTTAATGATCATTAGGGTATTTGATGAGTTGTCAATGGAGTCTCTCTGGGGACTATACTCTCTCCCTCCAGAAAATTTCTGCACTTCCATCCCTGATTGTGGTATAGTCGTTCTCTGAGGATAAAAGCAAGTCCTCTCTCTCTCTCTCTCCTTTTCTTTCACCGTTCTCCCCTTCCCTTGAATCCTAGAATACTTTAATTCCCTCTCTCCACCCCTTCATTCTGTCTATCAACCCACTGGCTGGGTTTAGAAGCAGGTTGTGTGTCTGCAGCCTTAATTATAGTGCATGTTATTTATGTGTGTTAATTATAATGTGTGCAGCACAATAGTGCATCTTGACTGAACGGAATAAGAGGGGGGCTCAAGCCTCAAACCATTTCAACATGGATACATTATTTATTCACACTCACTCAGTCAACCACTCGCTCACATGAGCACAGCTAGACACACTGTACACTAGCATAGCCCGATAGCCAGACACACTGTACACTAGCATAGCCCGATAGCCAGACACACTGTACACTAGCATAGCCTGATAGCCAGACACACTGTACACTAGCATAGCCTGATAGCCAGACACACTGTACACTAGCATAGCCTGATAGCCAGACACACTGAAGATATTATTAGTATATTGTGGTGGTTGGAAATGGGCTGATCTCTTCAGGCAATGGGAACACTGAAAAGGAATAGTGGTAGTGAACTCAATCTACTCCTGCTGGTGTCGAGACTCGAGTAAGTGTATACATCCAGGATCATTTTAAATACATGATCCCAGAACCATACACTCAGTGTGTCAAGACGACACCTCTTTTATTAATTAGAATCTTAAGTATTTATTATCCCATCAATCTTTATTTGTGGAAAACGTCATTCAATGAGCCGTTAAAACTGTATATTCAGGATTCTGCATGTAAACATTACACCTAATGCTGCAGTAGAGGATTTGTGATTTGTGGATGATCACTGTAAAAATGTTATCTCACTATTGTATGACTTGTTTTCTCTCAGGGTATTTAGAAAGGTTCCCTGCTGACATAACACCTCACACTTCAGCTCCTGAGGAATTTAAATTAATAAAATGTCTTTCCTTTACATCTTTCATTCACTACAGTGAATCAGCAAGGTACTTCATGGGGTGGAATTCTTTTTTTTTTTTTTTTTTAAACACTGTTGAAAGCCGCACTGCGATGACACTGTTTCTATTGAACCTTTGAGGAACATAAAGAACAAACAAGCCTGAGAACGACAGGGCTTATCGCAATAAACAAATGAAAAGCCTCAAAAATGCCCTCCCTGTCAGTTTTAGTGTTTTTAATGGTCTTGTGGATTGCAGTTCCATTATTTAAATTGGGCTAATCTTCTGCCAGCAAGTTCCTGGCATACAGAGCTAGCAGAATTGGCTGCATCACATGGTGACAGTATTGTAGCAAAATTTGCTGTCTTGCAGTGTCAGTATTGTTGCAGAGTTTGCTGTGTCATGCAGTGTCAGTATTGTAGCAGAATTTGCTGTGTCATGTAGTTACAGTATTGTAGCAGAGTTGTCTGTGTCATGCAGTGTCAGTATTGTAGCAGAATTTGCTGTCTTGCAGTGTCAGTATTGTAGCAGAACTTGCTGTGTCATGCAGTGTCAGTATTGTAGCAGAATTTGCTGTGTCATGTAGTGTCAGTATTGTAGCAGAATTCGCTGTGTCATGTAGTGACAGTATTGTAGCAGAGTTGTCTGTGGCATGCAGTGTCAGTATTGTAGCAAAATTTGCTGTGTCATGCGGTGTCAGTATTGTACCAGAATTTGCTGTGTCATGTAGTGACAGTATTGTAGCAGAGTTGTCTGTGGCACGTGGTGACAGTATTGTAGCAGAATTGGCTGCGGCACGTGGTGACAGTATTGTAGCAGAATTGCCTGGGGCACGTGGTGTCAGTATTGTAGCAGAATTCGCTGTGTCATGTAGTGACAGTATTGTAGCAGAGTTGTCTGTGGCATGCAGTGTCAGTATTGTAGCAAAATTTGCTGTGTCATGCGGTGTCAGTATTGTACCAGAATTTGCTGTGTCATGTAGTGACAGTACTGTAGCAGAATTGGCTGGGGCACGTGGTGACAGTATTGTAGCAGAATTGGCTGCGGCACGTGGTGACAGTATTGTAGCAGAATTGCCTGGGGCACGTGGTGACAGTATTGTAGCAGAATTGGCTGGGGCATGTGGTGACAGTATTGTAGCAGAATTGGCTGGGGCACGTGGTGACAGTATTGTAGCAGAATTGGTTGGGGCACGTGGTGACAGTACTGTAGCAGAATTGGCTGGGGCACATGGTGACAGTATTGTATCAGAATTGGCTGGGGCACGTGGTGACAGTATTGTAGCAGAATTGGCTGGGGCACGTGGTGACAGTATTGTTTGTGCTGTCAGCAGAGGTGCTCCTGGCAGGACTGGCAGCGACAGGCTGCTTAGTGCAGTGATGTGCGCTACGGTCCACATTCCAAACACCTCTTCAGGCAGATTAGAATTCACATTTTCCCTGGGGGGAGACCAGGAGCCATTAAAACACAGCTAGCATATGATCACAGGTCACACTGGTAAATGAGTATATGGGGTACTGTTCCACGTTCCAATCCAACACCAAAGCTGGCTTGGAAACGTTTTGTTTATAGAGGTGGTCACACTTTTATGACACATCTATCATAACCACTCATAGCATCCTATTACAGCTTATGATCATGGCCATCATGTCTGCAGCTATAATTCTGAACAAGATGTTTGGACTCTACTTAGTAAAATTCACTACATACGGTCATCGTGATAGTGCTGATGTGTCATTAGGTGAAATATGCTGTCATGACTGGTTACGTAATGTCCTGTTTGTGACAGCATTATTCAGGCTTTATGCCATATAATTAATGTGTAACTGTTAGTGTGTATGCGAGTGATACTCGACCGAACTCGCAGAGAGGGAAAGAGAGGCTGTGCCTGAATCAGAGCCCTATCTACTGTGTCCTGTGTAGCCTAACATTACTGTGTACTAAGCAAGTAAGTAGGCAAGCATACTGTATGCTACTGCTTACAGCAGTGGTCTCCAACCCCGTTCCTGGAGATCTACCACCCTGTCGGTTTTCATTTCAACCCTAATTTGGCACACCTGATTGTACTAATTAGCAGCTCAACGAGATCTCTAGCTGTTGAACGAGGTGTGCTTTGTTAGGGTTGGAGGGAACAGGGTTGGGGACCAGTGGCTTACGGTTTTGTCGCGTACTTTAAATTTTTTATTTTTTTAAAACTATACTCAACTGGCATACTCAATATTAGTCAAGTGCGCTGATTTGCCAGAGAGGCGGGGAACCTGTTGTTACTGTAATCAGTATTAACTTGCGAGCTAGCTCAAAGAGTTCTTAGCCAAATGACCAATTATTCCAGTACAATGCCTTCCAACGATTTTGTGGACCATGCACTGGATGACACCTTTTCGAGAAGTTTTGCTTAAATCAGAGGTGAGATTCACCGAAGCTATGCGCAGCTGATCCAGGAGTGCCTCGGGTAAACGATGACTGGTGGAAGACCGGGAGGAGAAAGGAGTAACGAGTAAAGTGACGCAGACTTCTGGCTAGGCTAGCTAATATGGTTTCACTTCACCAAAAGTAGATGAATGAAGGGCTGTGTTTTTTAAAAATCTTAATGAATGGCTGTATTTCCCAGTTTTTCTCTGGAGACTCCAGCTAACGGTGGTGCCATTTTTTTCTCAGTAGAATTGTACTGGCTAGCTTGCCAGCGAGGAACGTTAGCCTCTTTCGAAGAACGGCTTCCAGGCAGGATTAGTAGCAAATGACCAGTCCCTCCGTTTGTATTCCGTAGAAGTGGCAACCTGTGACTGCCGTGTGCCGTTGTCTGACACCCGCCCATAAACTGCGAGCACTCTTGGCCGTTGTAGTTCACAGTAAAGCAGGCACCTGGGTTATATCTCTGCTCTCACTTGGACAACAGACAGATTCAAGGAAATAGTAATACATGTAACAAAGTTTCACACGACTGTTCATTGCTTTAGTAAAACATTTTTTTCCCAATATTCTAAGCATAAAGAATGACATATTTTTTTACATGTAAAATGTTGCCTATAATGTGAACAGGGCATTTTCAAGCAAGTGAAAAACCTCAAGGAGGTGAAGAAAATTTTTCCCTAACAGAAATCTTACTCACCCTTTCCCCTCCCTCTTGCATCAACTCTGTTAAAATATCAGATATCTGCAGCTCAGGCCCACGTTTCCTAACTGTGTTTACCTTTTAAGGTTACCCAGTTAGCTTTACCACAGATCATCACACATGTGACGGGGAAAAAAAACACTGGTTTAGCCA
This sequence comes from Ilyophis sp. 1 JC-2022, assembly GCA_022702515.1. Taxonomy (NCBI): domain Eukaryota; kingdom Metazoa; phylum Chordata; class Actinopteri; order Anguilliformes; family Synaphobranchidae; genus Ilyophis; species Ilyophis sp. 1 JC-2022. Next base: position 9,213,898 of record CM040396.1, on the reverse strand, counting down.
TTCAATCACAAAAATGTCTTTTCATATTGAATTGGAAGCTAAATTGAACTGTGGCCGGGACTCCGTCAACACGAAAATAGTACAATTCAGCATACCTGAAGCATAATTATTTAAACATTACTTATAATCCAAGTATGCTAATGTTTAAAATAGTATCCTCCCAGTATACTTCAGAATTTCAAGTAAATGCAAGGCTTTCGTTCTGCTCGAGCACAGTTTTGCAAGTGAAGTGGCCATTTCTGCACTTGCAAACCAATGTTCACGAAGCACAAAAAAAAAGGAAGGCCTGTTTTGTTTTTAAAATGAAATGTTGACTGAATCACGGCTGTGCCTTCAGATTGCTATTTTCTGTGCTTGATCTGGCGTGGGCTGTAACCTCCTGTAGATAAACTGTGCTGTAACCTCACAGAGAGGGACGATGCTGTAACACGACGCTGGATAACACGCTGCAGTGCTACGCTGTGGAGAGCCTTGAACTGGAGCGAGAGACGGACTTGTACTGGTGCAAGAATCCTCCTCCTACACGCACAAGCTCCTCACCCAGCAAGCCGCGTTCCACTGCAGCAATAATGTGCTCCTGTCAATAAAATACCATCGCTCTTCGATGTAACATTAACACGTTAAATCAATATATTCTTAAATAATTATTTGTTAACTTAACACCACACAAAGCTCGAAGCGGTAGCTTATATCATATTCTGAGCTCTTTATGTCAGCATAACTGGAGCCTATTTTAATTTCAAATATAATAATTTACCCTTCCCAAGATCAGAGCCCAGCCAGTCTCAGCAGGAGCTACATTGTACAAGGCAGTCTACCGACTCCGATAGCCACTCCAGGAAACAGCGATAGACGGGTTTACAATGGGTAATTGTACACAGCGGTAATCACCGATGGGCTATGGGATTTAAACTCAGGTCACACTAATTAATCTCGCTCAGGTGCGTGCACACGTGCCAGTTCCCCCTGCCACTTCCCAGTACAGGTGTCCCGGAACAGGTGTCCTTTCTGGTTGCCAGAGTAATTCCCTGCTTCAAAGGCCACAATGACCCTTCTTAACAAGGATGGATTTGCTCGTTTTCGTTCCACTCAGCCCGCACCCAAATGTAGCGCACTTCCTGTTTCACAGCAAGCACAGGACTGGCATTTAAATGGTAAATGGTAAATGGACTGCACTTATATAGCGCCTTTATCCAAAGTGCTTTACAATGGCCTCTCACTCACCCGTTCACACACACATTCACACACCAATGGCGGCAGCTGCCATGCAAGGTTCTAGCCTGCTCATTGGGAGAAATTTGGGGTTCAGTGTCTTGCCCAAGGACACTTCGACATGTGGACAGGAGGAGCCGGGGATCGAACCGCCAACCCTGCGATCAGCGGACGCCCCGCTCTACCTCCTGAGCCACAGGTTGGCCCGTTTACGTTTTAATTGGTTGGTACCAAAAAAGGAACTCAGCAACTGCAAGCGTATACATGACTACATCCAGGTCAGTATATCACAGTCAGTTTGAATACTTTAACACTGACAATCACCCACAGGCCCCGCCTTTAAACCAGGAGGCTTCCAAACCTTACCTCTCCGTGAATATTCAAATCTAAAGGCGCTGAACTTTAGTAATGGCAGAGACGGCCCTTCCAACTTCCCTAGCATGGGGCTATTGTAGAGATGGAGGAGACAGCCCTGCTTAATACTTGGATTACATTACAGCACGTAGCAGACGTCCTTATCCAGCACGCAATCATTTTATACAGCTGCACGTTTACAAAGAAATTCAAGTACCTTCCTCAAGGGTGCAATGGGAGTGCCACACCAAAGACTCAAACCTGCAACCTTTACATTGTAAATCCAGTTACCTTTGATATACTGAAGGAAAAAATATCATCATCTTTCACAATATCAATGTATTATTATTATTATTATTATTGTTGTTTTTATTATTATTTATTATTATAATAAATGTTTTTGTTGGTACATTTTTGTTAAACATACATCTATAAAAGGTAATAATTGTTTTAACCATGTATTGTATGTATACACACCTGCATATACATGTATGTACAGCACGTTAGGTATTCATGTATGTTGGCAGGTTTGCTTTTTATATTTCCAATCAAAATCAGCACTGTTAACATGCATGCATGGACCGTATATGCTTTGGCAACACAAACAGTGATAGAATAAAGCAATAAAGCAAAGCAAGTTTAAATAGATAGAGGTAGGGGAGACCTCTCCGTGAACCTGACTGTCAAAAAGAAACAGAGGAACACACATAGATACACCATCTGTCACCTGCACAGAGGAGTGGGTTACGGATGGAGGGATGGAGTGATGGGGAAAGGGAGGTGGGGAGGAGCATGTGTGTCAGAGAGAAACAGCTGTCATTATTGTTCTTTTTTTCATTTAGCTGTAAAATAACAGACCAACAGAGCAATATATACCAGGAAAGGACATATAAGAAAAAATTGTGTACAGAGGACAGGAAGCGTATGCAGAGGACAGGAAGTGTGTGCAGAAATAGGGTCATTCTCAGACGGAAGACTCTCTCCCGTTTTATTCCGTTTTATGTCTTCTCCCGGCTCCGATGCCCGCTGCCATGTTTGAGAGAGAGAACTCCTTATTACCTCCATGTTCAACTCCTTATTACCTCCATGTTTGACTCCTTATTAACTCCATGTTTAACTCCTTATTAACTCCATGTTTAACTCCTTATTAACTCCATGTTTAACTCCTTATTAACTCCATGTTTAACTCTTTAACTCCTTATTAACTCCATATTTATGGCCCTGTCACACTATTGCGTATCGTCCTTGCGTATGAAAAATATCACTCATACGCTGATATAAGCATGCTTAAAAATTTTGTGCGTATTCGGACATATGGTTTATACGCTAAGCATACGCTAGGCATACGCTAGGCATACGCTAGCCATACGCCGGCCATACGCTATTTTCAAGGGCTTTTTGTGCGTATGAAAATTATTTTATGAATTTACATACGCAACTCATACGTTTCTCTCATACGCAAGTGTGACAGGGCCATTAACTCCTTATTAACACACCTTTTACACTCACACACCTGAGCTTGGAGACATCAGCGTTCAGCAAATTACTGCCTGCGTTCAGGAGTTCTTCAAATCTTCATGCAGAGGAGAGCCACAATTAAGGCACACTTTAGTATATTAGAAAGAATACTTAATTCGCATAATTCGCAAAATCTCCCGTTTTAGCGAATTCACCCCAGGTATTCATATTCATGATTTACTGATGTTTAAAAAAGAAAGTCCCTACAAATCACATCCTCATAGTGATTTTTGACCCATTGTGACCGTTCAGTAAAGTAGATACTGCAAAATTACATATAATTGGTTCCGAAAGTAGTCGCAATCCTTTATTAAATCTCACCGTGGAGGCAAAAGAACAGAATTTGTGGTGTACGACAGGGCACCTGTTTGAGCCCAGGACTATTATGCAATTATGATATTTCATAAAAGACCCTGATATCAGAGTGGGAAATACTAGTTCACAACTGGACATCAAATTTTAGAAAGCTGTAGGACCTGGGTGTTGAACCCGATGGGGGTCCGTTAAGATACTATAGGGGGTCCCTTGGCTAGCTGGCACGTGCACAGATAGAATGGTTCGCAAGCACACAATCTCCTTCACTTGGTCTGTGAACACCCCCGCCCCCCGCCCCCCCAACCCCCGCCTGTTCCGTGATCCTTATAAAACATTTAAATGATAAAAACCCTTTCTAACTTAAGACGGGGGTCCACTGGATGCCTTTCTATTTTGGTGGGGGTCCCTGGATCAGAAAGGGAAAAAGCCATGCCGTAGGAGTTACACTTATTTAAGCCACAGGCCTAAATTAATAATCACTGCAGGAAACAGTGAAGGAACTGAAAGAAAAAGCATGCACGGCATTATATGCCATAAAAAAAAAACTGACTCGAATTAAAACGGCCATTAAAATGTGGGTGAAAACATTCAAATCAGTCATCCAAGCAATTGCACTATATGGCAGCGAAGCGTGGGGTCCGCTTACAGATCAAAGACCCAAAATCTCCACGTGCAGAGAAAAACAGTGAACAGAACTAGGCCAGTATTCCCTATTAACTGGCATAACACGGACATAGAGCTGAGCCTGAGGACAGCGCCGGACCGTCCACTAGGCAACCATAGGCTGGGGCCTAGGGAGGCACTATGACCAGGGCGGCAGAGCGCCCCCCTCTGCCCGTCGCCCCACCATCCAGCAGCCCCCATTATTTTGTAAATTATTTTGTATAAAATCCGGTTTTTGTATCGCCGATTTTCTCAGATTGTAACGTGGAATTCGCTAACGTTAGTGTTAAGCTCTAACTTAGCTTGCCCTATCCCCCTAGGTAAGTAACATTAGGATGCCACACGGTGCAAACGTATAGCCTACGTCCCCCAGCTGAAATTGTGAAAAAGTCTGCCTTGCTATTAAAACAACATTAAGTGATAGATGTGAGTATTTCCCGTATTTAGTGTAAACTAGATCGCTAAATAATAACAAAAACTAAAAACAGTAACGTTAGTCTAGCTCTCAGCGCGAATAGCGAGCCATTTAGCGAATAGCGAGGCGTTTGTTTTCTTCTAACTTGTAATGTTAGCTCTGCTGTCTGTCTTTATACATTTTATACTCAACTATTAGTCTTATCAATAGCAAGTAGGCCACTAACTAGCTAGTGTTTACACATAACATAGGCTATGTCTAAATTTGAAGGTAACTTATTTGGCATTCGTTGTTGATCGGTCCTGTTGAAAATGAATGGAGAAGGAAACTAAACAGCAAACATAACGTCAGCTTCAAGTTTTATTTTCTGACTCACATTTTTGACGTGAGAAAGATTAGCCTGTTTAGACAATGATTTAGGTCTGTTGATTCAGATATCTCTTGAACATTATGCTCTTTTATTATTTTCTCTTTTCGTATTGTATTTTAGGGCGGCCATTTTAAAATCTTGCCAAGGGCGGCAAAATGATCAGAACTGGGCCTGCCTGAGGATCACTGAACTAACATCCACTCACACCATCCAACCCAAGCGCAGAACAATAGGAACCGTTAAAATCAACCAAACTATCACAAAACAAAAATGAACTTATATCACTTATTGGAAAACACAGACAAAAGCACACACAGTAAGTAAATTTGAATGCGATTAGGACCTAAAAGGAGAATGTACTAGAATACCTGAGTACAGTGAAAAACATTAAACAAAGAGTTAGAGAGCACATCGTGGCCATAGAGACCAGCCGTCACAGGCAGACATGGCTGCCCAGAGAACAAGCTGTGCTCATGCCGTCAACTACAAGAGTCCCTTCTAACCCGTGAGAAATACCGAAAGGCAAAATAAACGTAATCACACACGTTTGTCCCGAGTCTCCAAAACGTGCAAATCCAACTGAGAGAAAGTGAGCCGCACAAAATTAGCACCGTAGACCTTTCGATAAGACATCGAAATCAACACAGAAATGGTTTGCGGGAACACAAAGTCAACGTTTTGCAATGGCCATCTCAGTCTCCGGACTTGAACCCTGTTGAAACCCTGTGGTCTGAATGGAAGAGAACGGTCCACAAACGCATACCTAATAATATCACGGATCTTGAAATGTTCTGCACGGAGGAGTGGTCCACGATATCTCCAAAAGTGTTCTCCAACCTCGTCAGGCATTACAGGATGAGGCCCAGCGCCGTTATCCTCTCCAGGGGAGGCTTCACAAAATATTAATTGTAGGGGTGCCAACAATTTTGAAACCTATATTTTGCTAAAAAAAAACTGTACTGCTCAGTAAAACTTTTTGTGTTTGAAAAAGTAAAAAAAGTGTTAAAATACAAGTATTCGGCTCCCCCATATGTTTGAGCCCAAAATATGACTCATGTGTTGTTATTTTTTACAGCCATTTTTGCTCATTTTCATGATGAGTGCCAATAATTATGGAGTTGACTGTGTGTATGTATTAAATGAGTTCCTTAAAGGTCAGCATTAGTGGTAGCCAAAATGGAAAAAATAAACTTATAGATATGAAAATGAATGCGGAACAAAAACAATCACTGAATAAAATGCACTGCAAAATAAAACGAGACAAAAACCATCTATAAAAAGAGGGAATTCAGCAGACGGCTAATGCAACGACACAGAAACATCCCTGGGGAAAAATATCTTTAGTCTATAACTGCATAGGGACTACCCACGGCTCATTACTAATGCACCACTGTATTTAAAATCCACAATTAACAGCCAATAAGTATCCGTTATTAATGTTTTCCTCCTGCGGGGCAGAAGCAGTCATAGTCATGAGACTCTCCAATCCGGCTTAAGACAAAAAATAACCCAACAAGCTAGCAAACAAATCATTAAAAATGCTGCAGTGGTGTGGTAACCAGGCACCTAACACAAAAGCATGTCACAGGGACGGACAGAACTGGTCTCACACCCAGGGTGAGATGTGTAATTGCCATCAGGTGTGGGTTATGGCATGGCTTCTAAAAATGCTGGCATATTTTTGGTTGAATAAATAATGAAAAAGTTTAATTTGTGTGTGTTATGAGTCACATGAGGTTAAATTTACCTGTTAGGATTAGATGAGGGTTAGCTACTGTATGTCCTCAAATGTAAAACCATAAAATTCAGAGATGGTGTAGGCCTACTTGCCATTTCACACCACCGTAAACAGTATATGACTGACAACACAAATTACGCTCAAACTTGAGAAAGGCAAGAATCAAAACATCCGACGGCAGCCAGAATTAAATTAAATATTAATCAAATGTTTTACACTGTCTTTCTAATTTGTGTGCAGTTATGTGACCTATTTAGACTTGCCACAGCGAGTTTATACCCATAATCCTCCTTGCCTACATATGTAGCACTTGCTCAGAGTAGACACGCCTTCCCAGAGGCATGTTATAGACACGTGCAAACATCGACTGGCTGGGGTTCCCAATGCTTCCACAAGTAACTTTACTGCTTCCGGAGGTTAGTTTTTGGTACAGTTTTACAGTGTAACAGAGATGAACCTTCGCTGCAGCTCAGCAGTCCACCCTGAGCCACAGGTGCACCTGTGAGTATTTAAAAAAATAGTAAAAGCCTTTTCCATTACAGTGCAGCTACTCCGGGCTTCTCTTTCTCTCTCACACACACACACACACACACAGTTACATACACGCACACACTCAGTTACACACACGGTTACACACACACACACAAACACACACAGTTACATACACGGTTACACACACGCACACACACACACACAAACACACACAGTTACATACACGCACACACTCAGTTACACACACGGTTACACACACACACACACAAACACACACAGTTACACACACGGTTACACACACACAAACACACACGGTTACACACACACACGCAGTTACACACACACAAACACACATGGTTACACACACACACGCACACACACACACACAGTTACACACACACAAACACACACGGTTACACACATGCACACAAACACACACGGTTACACACACGCACACACAAACACACACGCAGTTACACACACGCGCACACACACACGCTTGCACACACACACGCGCGCACACACACACACACACACACTTGCAGGAGGTACTGTATGTACAGTCGACCCCCTCAGGGCTAAAATAGACACCTCCACTATCACCCCACCCACACACTCAATCTCTCTCTCTCTCTCTCTCTCTCTCCATCTCCCGCCCCCTCTCTCTCCCTCTCTCCCCCTCTCTCTCGCTCTCCCTCATATCCCCCAGTAATGATAGGCTTTGCTTAAACATATGGTTTCATTTTTATCCATCCCTTTCTCCTTTCTATATCTCTCCCTCCCACACTCTTTCTGTCCTTGGCATTTTATTTAATTTTCTGTTCGTCCTCTTGAGGCCGTTTTCAGCACACCTCCTCCCCACGGCGAGGGGAACGGAACGCAGCTCAATCACCGACTCTGGTCGTGACAAGCCCATTCCAACGGAAGTGCCATTAAACCACAGGTGACTCTAAAGCTCATACAACGCAAGGAAATTAAATATCAGGGGAAATGAACGTGGAATCTGTCTGAAAGCACCGTGGAGGTTATGACTCTGGAGGGTGATGAGAGCGATCGACGATTAAGACTGGACATTCCAAATTCGGGGAGATATAAACTTTTTATTGCCTTATCTTTAAGGCCTTTGCACACCAAGTCCGTATTTTTGGTCCGAAATTGCCGCACGTTTAAAAATAAATACGTTGCGTCAATCACGCTTACACACCGACTCCGAAACGTTCATCCGTCATTAAAGTTTTTGGAACAAGTTTGATTTTCTGCGGTTTTTCGCATCCGTCAAAAGCCTTTCGAGAGTTGTTTGACCGCTCAGAGCCACCGTACATGCAAACGTCATCATCCAGAATGGCATCTGAAAAGCTGATTCACCTGGTCTCCCAGCACAAAGGACTTTATGAAAAACAAAGTAAAGAACAGAGATGCGGAGTTTAAAGATAGATTGTGGCAGGTACTCTGATTTATTTCGAGATGATATTTGTTTATTACACCAAATAGCCGACAGTCTGGAACAGCCACTGACGATTTTGTTTTGTCGCCGACAGAGTTGAGTGGTTGCTGGAAGAATAACGGCTTACACCGAAGAAGTTTGAGTCTGTACTGTCACGTCCCGTGCCCATGTCCCGATTTCCTGGTTTCCCGTTTCTATGTGTATTCCGTTCCGTGTTTTCCCTCTCTCCCTCCATTTTGTGTGTCAACTTCCCTGCACCTGAACTGTGTTTCCTCGTGTGTTCTCGTCTCACCTGTTCCTCGCCTGGACAGTAATCTGGCCCCCAGTTTCTTTGTTCTGTGCCAGATCGTCTTGTGCCCTGCCTTGTGCTTGTCTCGTTACTTTCTAGCGTTTTTCCTGTCTGTTCCCTGCCTGCTCCTCATTCCTGTTCCCTGTCCCGTGTGCCCGTCCAGCTTCTGTTCTCCTGCCTGTCCTGCCTGTCCTCGTCCAGTCCTGTCCCGGTCCTCCTGCCCGCCTGCCCGTCTCCGTCCAAGCCCCGCTCCAGCCCTGCTCCTGTTCTCCTGCCTATCCAGCCTGCCCCTGTCCTACCTGTTCCAGTCTAGCCCTGCTCCTGCCCTTCGCCCTTCTGATCCCCTGCTCTGACGGATTCCCCGGTTTTATCTGATGATGGATTAAAAAAACGCATACAAAAAATACAGACTTGGTGTGCAAAGGCCTTAACTTGTACATTTGATATCTGGTCTGGCTACCCTTAACTTTTTCATTGTCCTTCACGATTTGAGAACAGGGTCTGCAGAAGAAATGAGCATGACTATAAACTTCTTTTATAACCCTACTAAATACCATTCACTGCCCGAGCATCGTACCAACTGTACTGCTCCGCCACCATACCAGTTCTGATGATGTCACAATGCATTTTTCATTGTATCCACTGTTGTACTGTTCCACCACCATGGTCCCAGCTCTGATGTCACAATTAATTTTTCACACGGCACAGAAAGACCCATAAAATAATACCACCGTACTTCTTTCTTGCCTACTTACAGAAATACATCTGCTAGGTGCCTGTACAGTTCATTTTAAAATCAATTTGCCAGGTGCCTGCCCAGTTCTGATATCCATTTAAATCGTCTCAGGTAATTGAATAATTATGCTACTGTTAGGCCGGTCACTTGGTCTTATAAAATTCACATTTTTTAAATAGTAAGTTACGGGGGGTGGCTCAGTGGCGGAGCCTAGAAGAGCACCTTCCACATGGTCCTTGCGATCCATCCGGCCGCGCGACCTTTGTCGCATGTCTCTGCCTCTCTCTAGTTCCCATTATTCCTGTCCCTCTACACTGTGCTGTCTAATAAACTCAAAAAGCCCTAAAAATATACACTGCTCAAAGAAATTAAGGGAACACTTAATCAACACAGTACAACACCAAGTCAATTAAACTTCCGGGATATCGATCTGTCCAGTTAGGATGCGTAAACGATTGTGAATCAATTTCACCTGCTTTGGCGCAAATGAAAGTGACAACAGATGGACAGGAGAGGCAACAGCAAGACAACCCCAAAAAAGTAAATGGTTTTGCAGGTGGTGGCCACAGACCATTTCTCTCTCCTTATCCTTTCTGACTGATTTTTCTCTAGTTTTGCATTTTGGTAGTGCCCTTGTCACTACTGGTAGCATGAGGCGGTACCTGCAGCCCATTCAGGTTGCACAGGTTGTCCAGCTCCTCCAGGGCGGCACATCCATACGTGCTGTCGCAAAAAGGTTTGCTGTGTCTCCCAGCACAGTCTCAAGAGCGTGGAGGAGATACCGGGAGATGGGCCATTACACGAGGAGAGCTGGATAGCGGCAGTGTAGTACAGTGGTTAAGGAACTGGGTTTGTAACCGAAAGGTCGCAGGTTCGAATCCCACGTAGGGCACTGCCGTTGTACCCCTGAGCAAGGTACACTTGAATTGCTTCGCTTCGTATATAGCTCAGCTGTAAATGGATGTATAAAAAAAAAAAAACAAAAAAAAAAAAAAAAAAAAAATGTGTAAAGTCGCGCTTGGATAAAGAGCGTCTAAAAATGCCTGTAATAAAATGTAATGATGATAGAGTAGAAGGCAACAAAAAAGCAAGCGCGGCGGTCGGTATCTGCTCCTTTGTGCGAGGAGGAACAGGAGGAGCACTGCCAGAGCCCTACAAAATGACCTCCAGCAGGCTACTTGTGTGCATGTTTCTGACCAAACTGTCAGAAACAGACTCCATGAGGGTGGCATGAGGGCCTGACGCCCTGTAGTGGGACCTGTGCTCACAGCCCAGCACCGTGCAGCTCGATTGGCATCTGCCAGAGAACACCAGAATTGGCAGGGTAGCCCAGGCCATTGGCGCCCCGTTCTCTTCACAGATGAGAGCAGGTTCACACTGAGCACATGTGAAAGAGTCGAACGGCGAACGTTATGCTGCCTGCAACATCATCCAGCATGACCGGTTTGGTTTAACTGACTTGCTGTTATACTGTGATGATTAAGTGTTCCCGTAATTTTTTGAGCAGTGTACATATGTAAAATAGTACATTAAATATGTTTGTGACTAGTAATTGGACAAAAAATGTTTGGACATTGTTTTTCTTCTATTTGGAATTGTGAAAATTTGTATTGTTTGATTGGCAGCATTGGCAGCGAATGAACGTTCGAATACGAGCAAGTGCAACATTGGTGCCGGAGGTCGGGGAGTAGGTACTGCTAATCCAACAAGTGTGTTCTTCTTACTGCTGAAAGATGGCTTTAGCCAACCAGTATAGACATTGGGGTGCTTTCTGATGAGTTTTAGCAATGAAACATCAAAGTAGTCAAATTTCACCTGACGATTCAGTTAAAAATCCACTGGAATCACTTGTCCCAGAGCCCACATAGTTCTTGTACATCTGAAGAACATTAATTTGTACTGTAAAATTCGAAAACCTCAAGGGTACATTTGGTTAAATATAGGATGTTCTGGTAGTTTTCATTGCAGTGGCAATTTAATGAAGCTCAGTGAGAGAGCAGAATTCAGTGAGAAAAATCTTGCACACACCATCGCCATCCTTAATCCTGTCTGTAGCTGATCTTCCTTATGTAAATATGTAAATCAGGATAAGTAGTGGTCCCAACACTGACCCCTGGGGGGACACCATTTTCCATAATAACCTGCTAAGACAGATACCTTTCTTCCTTGCCCTTTCATTTCCACTTCGAGTGAAATCTGAAAAGGAAAATGGCTCCCATAGGGCCCTGCTCATGTGGAAAACAGACAGCAGTGAAACCCTGCTATACCACACAGCAGTGAAACCCTGCTATACCACACAGCAGTGAAACCCTGCTGTACCACACAGCAGTGAAACCCTGCTGTACCACACAGCAGTGAAACCCTGCTGTACCACACAGCAGTAAAATCCTGCTATACCACACAGCAGTGAAACCCTGCTATACCACACAGCAGTGAAACCCTGCTGTACCACACAGCAGTGAAACCCTGCTATACCACACAGCAGTGAAACCCTGCTGTACCACACAGCAGTGAAACCCTGCTGTACCACACAGCAGTGAAATCCTGCTATACCACACAGCAGTGAAACCCTGCTATACCACACAGCAGTGAAACCCTGCTGTACCACACAGCAGTGAAACCCTGCTGTACCACACAGCAGTGAAACCCTGCTGTACCACACAGCAGTGAAACCCTGCTGTACCACACAGCAGTGAAATCCTGCTATACCACACAGCAGTGAAACCCTGCTATACAACACAGCAGTGAAACCCTGCTGTACCACACAGCAGTGAAACCCTGCTGTACCACACAGCAGTGAAATCCTGCTGTACCGGACAGCATCTTAATCCATCCACATGCTCATTGCGAACTGCGACGTTGGCGATTAGAATTTTGACATTTGCCGCATGTCTCGTTCTCTCTTTCCCACACTTCCTGTCTCTCAATACTCTCAATTACCCTCTTCACCTTATTGCCCCTGTCCACAGTACTACCCTCTTCCCTTATTGCCCCCTGTCCACAGTATTACCCTCTTCACCTTATTGCCCCTGTCCACAGTATTACCCTCTTCCCTTATTGCCCCCTGTCCACAGTATTACCCTCTTCACCTTATTGCCCCTTGTCCACAGTATTACCCTCTTCCCTTATTGCCTCCTGTCCACAGTATTACCCTCTTCCCTTATTGCCTCCTGTCCACAGTACTACCCTCTTCCCTTATTGCTCCCTGTCCACAGTATTACCCTCTTCACCTTATTGCCCAGTCCACAGTATTACCATCTTCACCTTATTGCCCCCTGTCCACAGTATTACCCTGTTCACCTTATTGCCCAGTCCACAGTATTACCCTCTTCACCTTATTGCCCCCTGTCCACAGTATTACCCTCTTCACCTTATTGCCCAGTCCACAGTATTACCCTCTTCACCTTATTGCCCCCTGTCCACAGTATTACCCTCTTCACCTTATTGCCCCCTGTCCACAGTATTACCCTCTTCACCTTATTGCACCCTGTCCACAGTATTACCCTCTTCACCTTATTGCCCCCTGTCCACAGTATTACCCTCTTCCCTTATTGCCCAGTCCACAGTATTACCCTCTTCCCTTATTGCCCAGTCCACAGTATTACCCTCTACACCTTATTGCCCCCTGTCCACAGTATTACCCTCTACACCTTATTGCCCCCTGTCCACAGTATTACCCTCTACCCTTATTGCCCCCTGTCCACAGTATTACCCTCTTCACCTTATTGCCCAGTCCACAGTATTACCCTCTTCACCTTATTGCCCAGTCCACAGTATTACCCTCTTCACCTTATTGCCTCCTGTCCACAGTATTAGCCTCATTCCCTCTGCCTCTCCTCCTCCCTTCCTCCCTCACTCCCACCACTCTTCCTCTCTCTCTCTAAATCTACCTTATGCTTTTTGTTCTGGGGGCAGGACTGCACAGGATTTTCTAGCACATCTAAAAAAAAAGTCACAGAGGACAACTCATTGCCTCTGGCATGCTGACAAAACACAGGATTTACCCACAAATGCCCACACTTTCATCTAAAGGACAGTCAATTTGAGCCAGAATGGAGTCCAAACTCAAGACTACCACTGAATAATGTTGAAATGCTCTTGAGTATGGGGAAATAAATCATAACAACAGGCATTGAGTGACTCGTTAGTTACGGTCAACTGTCCGGTCCCACTATGGGCCTCTGTACACTGTTATTCCAAAAGAAATAAACAAGAAACTGAAACTATAGGCCAAGATTCAGATACACACTGCAGATAAGAAAGTGTACATAGTGCAGTTACACACTGCAGATAATAGAGTGTACATAGTGCAGTTACACACTGCAGATAAGAGTGTACATAGTGCAGTTACACACTGCAGATAAGAGTGTACATAGTGCAGATACACACTGCAGATAAGAGAGTGTACATAGTGCAGTTACACACTGCAGATAAGAGTGTACATAGTGCAGATACACACTGCAGATAAGAGTGTACATAGTGCAGTTACACACTGCAGATAAGAGTGTACATAGTGCAGTTACACACTGCAGATAAGAGAGTGTACATAGTGCAGTTACACACTGCAGATAAGAGTGTACATAGTGCAGTTACACACTGCAGATAAGAGTGTACATAGTGCAGTTACACACTGCAGATAAGAGTGTACATAGTGCAGTTACACACTGCAGATAAGAGTGTACATAGTGCAGTTACACACTGCAGATAAGAGTGTACATAGTGCAGTTACACACTGCAGATAAGAGTGTACATAGTGCAGTTACACACTGCAGATAAGAGTGTACATAGTGCAGTTACACACTGCAGATAAGAGTGTACATAGTGCAGTTACACACTGCAGATAAGAGAGTGTACATAGTGCAGTTACACACTGCAGATAAGAGTGTACATAGTGCAGATACACACTGCAGATAAGAGTGTACATAGTGCAGTTACACACTGCAGATAAGAAAGTGTACATAGTGCAGTTACACACTGCAGATAAGAGAGTGTACATAGTGCAGTTACACACTGCAGATAAGAGTGTACATAGTGCAGTTACACACTGCAGATAAGAATGTACATAGTGCAGATACACACTGCAGATAAGAGTGTACATAGTGCAGTTACACACTGCAGATAAGAGAGTGTACATAGTGCAGTTACACACTGCAGATAAGAGTGTACATAGTGCAGTTACACACTGCAGATAAGAAAGTGTACATAGTGCAGTTACACACTGCAGATAAGAGAGTGTACATAGTGCAGTTACACACTGCAGATAAGAGAGTGTACATAGTGCAGTTACACACTGCAGATAAGAGTGTACATAGTGCAGTTACGCACTGCAGATAAGAGTGTACATAGTGCAGTTACACACTGCAGATAAGAGAGTGTACATAGTGCAGTTATACACTGCAGATAAGAGTGTACATAGTGCAGTTATACACTGCAGATAAGAGTGTACATAGTGCAGTTATACACTGCAGATAAGAGAGTGTACATAGTGCAGTTACACACTGCAGATAAGAGAGTGTACATAGTGCAGTTATACACTGCAGATAAGAGTGTACATAGTGCAGTTACACACTGCAGATAAGAGAGTGTACATAGTGCAGTTATACACTGCAGATAAGAGAGTGTACATAGTGCAGTTACACACTGCAGATAAGAGTGTACATAGTGCAGTTATACACTGCAGATAAGAGAGTGTACATAGTGCAGTTACACACTGCAGATAAGAGAGTGTACATAGTGCAGTTACACACTGCAGATAAGAGTGTACATAGTGCAGTTACACACTGCAGATAAGAGAGTGTACATAGTGCAGTTACACACTGCAGATAAGAGTGTACATAGTGCAGTTACACACTGCAGATAATAGAGTGTACATAGTGCAGTTACACACTGCAGATAAGAGTGTACATAGTGCAGATACACACTGCAGATAAGAGAGTGTACATAGTGCAGTTACACACTGCAGATAAGAGAGTGTACATAGTGCAGTTACACACTGCAGATAAGAGAGTGTACATAGTGCAGTTACACACTGCAGATAAGAGTGTACATAGTGCAGTTATACACTGCAGATAAGAGAGTGTACATAGTGCAGTTACACACTGCAGATAAGAGTGTACATAGTGCAGTTATACACTGCAGATAAGAGAGTGTACATAGTGCAGTTACACACTGCAGATAAGAGAGTGTACATAGTGCAGTTACACACTGCAGATAAGAGTGTACATAGTGCAGTTACACACTGCAGATAAGAGAGTGTACATAGTGCAGTTACACACTGCAGATAAGAGAGTGTACATAGTGCAGTTACACACTGCAGATAATAGAGTGTACATAGTGCAGTTACACACTGCAGATAAGAGTGTACATAGTGCAGTTACACACTGCAGATAAGAGAGTGTACATAGTGCAGTTACACACTGCAGATAAGAGTGTACATAGTGCAGATACACAATGCAGATAAGAGTGTACATAGTGCAGTTACACACTGCAGATAAGAGAGTGTACATAGTGCAGTTATACACTGCAGATAAGAGTGTACATAGTGCAGATACACACTGCAGATAAGAGTGTACATAGTGCAGTTATACACTGCAGATAAGAGTGTACATAGTGCAGTTATACACTGCAGATAAGAGTGTACATAGTGCAGTTACACACTGCAGATAAGAGTGTACATAGTGCAGTTACACACTGCAGATAAGAGAGTGTACATAGTGCAGTTATACACTGCAGATAAGAGTGTACATAGTGCAGATACACACTGCAGATAAGAGAGTGTACATAGTGCAGTTATACACTGCAGATAAGAGTGTACATAGTGCAGTTACACACTGCAGATAATAGAGTGTACATAGTGCAGTTATACACTGCAGATAAGAGAGTGTACATAGTGCAGATACACAATGCAGATAATAGAGTGTACATAGTGCAGATACACACTGCAGATAAGAGAGTGTACATAGTGCAGATACACACTGCAGATAAGAGAGTGTACATAGTGCAGATACACACTGCAGATAAGAGAGTGTACATAGTGCAGTTACACACTGCAGATAAGAGAGTGTACATAGTGCAGATACACACTGCAGATATGAGTGTACATAGTGCAGATACACACTGCAGATATGAGTGTACATAGTGCAGTTACACACTGCAGATAATAGAGTGTACATAGTGCAGTTACGCACTACAGAACAGTGTACACAGTGCAGTTTACACAGTAAGTTCTTATGAAAGATTTGGGAATAAAGACTGCATGTCCTTGTTGCATTTTGGCCCTCAGTGGATGATCAGCTTCCAGAGCTGAATTCCTCCAGACCGAACAGTCCCCCAAAAGCAGGCAGAAAAACCGCTCCGAGCTCCCTGAATCAGGCAGCAAAACATTCAATAAAGAGAAAATCTCCAGGCTTCTTTTGCTCTAATTTTCTCTTTTTTTCTCCAAATTCAAAGGATGAAAAACAACAGAATTCAGGGTCTCTTGCTGCCACCTCTATTCCTGTATCTCACCCACATGTACTGACACACACAACCACACAGAAACGCAGTCTTACTCTGCATGCATTTTTAAACACCTCCCTCCCACACAAAAAGCACTGCAATAACCTCACTTATACATAGATCTACATTACACTGATCTCACTGAAAATGACCACGCACACCGACAGACAAACACACACACACTCTCACAAACATACACACACACTATCTCCCGCTCTCTCCCTCTCACACTCACACACACACACTCTCTCTCTCTCAGCTGGCGCAACTACATTTATTTATTTATTTATGTATTTATTTATATTACGTGAAATTTAACACAATTTCTTATTTCCTGTATCTTTTTTTTGAAGGATGCCGAGATGAAAACAGTGGGGTATTCCAGCAAAACCGTATTATGTTTATTTAAATAGTCAACACTTCTTAGGAAATACTCATATTCACACATGCACAAGGTTATCACTTATAGGATTAATCACCACAACGCCTCACCTGGGCGTTTTAAAATCTGTCTTTTGTAACAGTTGGACGTCAGGCACACAGTGATAGATAATACAGCATACTGGCTGGACTATAGGATTTAGTTCCTCCTTTGCAAAAGTGGACCAATTACACAAACATTTTTAGTTCCAAAATGAGTCAAATAAGAATATCCTATAATCACCTATGACAGGAACCTGCCAGCAAATTGACATCAAACTTTTTAACTTGTTTTTAATACATTATAAGGACCTGAGTCACACACTTTTCTTTAAACTTATTAAAGCAGAAATAAAGTCACAATTTTAACAGCGTAAAATTGATCTCATTACATTACATTATAGGCATTTAGCAGACGCTCTTATCCAGAGCGACTTACATACTTCTTATTACATTTATCCATTCCTATACAGCTGGATATATACTGAAGCAATGCAGGTTAAGTACCTTGCTCAAGGGTACAACGGCAGTGTCCTACCTGGGAATCGAACCTGCAACCTTTCAGTTACAAGTCCAGTTCCTTAACCATTATACTACACTGCCGCCAAGTAAGTGATGGAAAATGAGTGAGAAGCAAGGATGAACAGACTAACACCGTTTCTTCATTAGAAAACTGAGTGCTGATGTTTTATGAATGTAGTTTGCTTGGCTTGTCACAGTGTTACTATTTTGACACTGGTGTTACTGATCAGTTTTCATTCATTTCCCTTGATTAACAAGTGCGCCAACGATCAAAATAATCCATTGGCAAGTCAAGACCCTGATTCTTTCTTCACACCGTGTAATGGAGATTAAACGATAAATTCAATTTAGAAAAATCCATTTTAATCACTCAGTACACTATTATGAAAATATTCTATAATGATAATAAAAAAGTATACACCAATCTGTTAACTAACGTGTTAGCTTTCAGCACAAACTGTAAAAAAGGCTACCTTTAACAAAACACGTACTTAAAGATCATTTAAATGACTAAATCTACGTATTGCGGATCTTTTCCATGAATATTCTTGGAGTGTGAGTGTGGAGAACGAAGAGTACATGTATTTACAATTTTAAATAATGTGGATAAAATGCACACAATATTGCAATGCAAATAAAAGATTTTTAATTATTCACCCAATAGCCCACTTGAGGAGAATCGGCTATTTCTGGTGGTAGTCAGTATTATGCAAAATTGTGAATATAATATAATGTGCTTAAGTTCATTTGATAAAATCAACATTGAAGCTGTCCTGACGCACTTTTATTTATTTATTTTATTTTATTTTATTTTTAAATTGTAATTACAAAATGTATTGCCGGTGTGGAGATAATTACACCGGTGTAGGCTCGCATACCGTTCACCGCCGGTTAAACCAGACACCACGACAAGCCTAGTAGCACCCGCTACATTGGGGCATGTCAATGCTTGACTAGATATGGTGAGAGCCTAGATGGGCTGAATAGCCTGCTTCTCACTATTATAAATTGGTGTGTTCCTATATTAACTACCCTTGAAACAGTCTCTTGTAGAACTGGCACATCAAACTCAGCTGTGTCATCTTCCCCCCAATTCAATGAACGGAATTAATTACCAATGACTAAGAGTAAAAGGGAAAAAACAGTGTTGCCAAGCAACCAAAGACAAGACGGTGAAGATCAGCTGGGCACTGTGTTTGAACACTAACGTGTTGTGGGGGTGGGGTGGGGGGGGGGGGGGGTGGGTTTTAGTGTAGCATTACAAAAGAAACAGTAATCATTGTTGCAATAGTATCGCTTCTAAATCTCTTTTCTAAATACATTCTTTTGTGCTTAGACTTAATAACATGGAAAGTGACCAACTGCGTTTTTTGTCGCTAATCAGCAGTTTGGAGGTCCACTTGCATCCTGCTGCATATGTGATGCGCACTCCCTTTTAGAGTTTTCATTAAGCAATAGATGTCTATATCCCCAGTGGAAACCAGTGTGATACCGCACACACATACCTTTAAACTGACAGATTTTTCATTTAAAAATAAAACCTCACAGACTTTCATTAAACGTGTATATCGGTACTTACATCCGTTGTGATATTAGTCTAACCAAATCAGTTGGTTTTTCCAAAGTTAAAAAATTTACTTTTTTTTTAAATTCTGTTGCACTCAACAAGAGATTCTTCTGATTTACTCCATTTCCCATCATTCCAATGGACCGTTTCATCAGCATCTCAGATGCTGTAGACAGAAACTTGACAATGAACTACAGGAGCAGGACTAAAGAAAAACATAGAAATGGTTGTGTACATCGTCTTTCAAGGTTAACTTTAAAGGCCGATTTGCTTGATTGGCAGAGAACCCACACATGTACAGACGATTGGCAGGAGCTCAACCCACCTACATCATCAGGAGTCATTTCTCTAAATCTCCAGAACAACCATTTTTATCAAACACAGTACCGCAGCCCAGGGTGTTTGTAATAAAAAATATGTCTGATGTATTTGTGTGAATTCTGTGACCGTCACGTTTGCTTTCCCTTGATTAAAAAGCCATGCCATTACTTAAAAGGACAAGCGTGTTTGTTAAGAACCAACCAAAAACAATTGCACATGTACAATACTGTACGTGTTCAAAAAGGTGAAATACTGCCTCTGTCTCCCCCAACGTCTGCCACCGCTGAGCCCCAGAATATCATGGAAATACAAAGCTAGAGACTTTGTACACTGTGGAACTGGAGCAGGGCTCACGAAACAGATCGGTAAGACATATAAACATGTTCGTTTTACACTGCATTTTCAAATTAACTCAAAAACTAATGTAAACCTGTCATGTACAATATGTGATGGAGAATTAGGCCTCACCAGTTTCACACTTATTCACTTTGTTGCTGCAGCCATCTACCTATGCAATACTATACTGTACTATACTATAATATGTTATACTGCATATATTATACTGTACTATACAATAATATGTTATACTGTATATATTATACTATACTATATGTTATACTGTATATACTATACTGTACTATACTATAATGTTATACTGTATATATTATACTATACTGTACTATACAATAATATGTTATACTGTATATATTATACTATACTATAATGTTATACTGTATATATTATACTATACTATATGTTATACTGTATATATTACACTATACTGTACGATACTATAATATGTTATACTGTATATATTATACTATACTATAATATGTTATACTGTATATATTATACTATACTATACTGTACTATACTATAATATGTTATCCTGTATATATTATACTATGTTATACTGTATGTTATACTGTACTATACTATAATTTGTTATACTGTATATATTATACTATACTATATGTTATACTGTATATATTATACTATACTATACTGTACTATACTATAATATGTTATCCTGTATATATTATACTATGTTATACTGTATATGTTATACTGTACTATACTATAATTTGTTATACTGTATATATTATACTATACTATATGTTATACTGTATATATTATACTGTACTATACTGTACTATACCAAAATATGTTATACTGTATATATTATACTGTATTATACTATAATATGTTATACTGTATATATTATACTATACTGTACGATACTATAATATGTTATACTGTATATATTATACTATACTATACTGAATGAATGAATGATCTCTGAAGGTACAGTCTTGTTTTTAATCTACTTTACCCTGTCAGATTAAACCATGTATAGGGCTACATGTATGTTTCACTTGTGTGTTATGGAATATATATATAATATATATTTAATAAGGGAGAAGATGGAGTACAGGTTCCAGGAGGTACGAGAACATTCAGCAAATAAACACGCTAAAAAAGAGATAATAGATTAGAGATAAAAGTAATCACCCAAAAGTACAGTCCATTACAAAACAGGAGATTCACACACAAATCCGAACTACACACAGTAATAGCAAGTTCAGAATAATCTGCTAAATTTTCTTTATTAGATCCGTGCTCTGTTGTACCTTGCTAACAGCTACAAATAAAGTCAACTGTCAGCAGTCAACATTAGAATTAGTGGTTAACTGGTTTTTATGTCACTATTTAGACCCTTAGCCCAAATCCCAAAAACAAAGTGCCGCAATCTACACCCGTCAGTCAAAAATCAATCCACAGATCCTTTAACCGCAAAGTAAAATAGACATTTCCCTGAAACAAAAGTCGTTTGAAATTGTGTGACACTGTCTGACCCAACGGCTGTGTGGCGACATTCATGTCTCACTGAGTGTGGATAACACACAGCACACTGCCGGAGCCCAACGTTTCTACTGGAAGAACTGAAACCTTAAAGAATGCTAGCCTTAGCTATCGTCTCTAAATGAAGTTACATAAGCAACACCCGACTCTCAATTAACTCTCTGTTGGAAGAACCAAAAACTTAAGGAATGTTAACCTTAACTATCGTCTAAAAATGAGGCTATAAGCAACACCCGACTCTCAATTAACTCTCTGTTAGAAGAACCAAGACCAAAAGGAATGTTAGCCTTAACTAACGTCTAAAAATGAGGCTATAAGCAACAGCGAATCTCAATGAACTCTCTGCTGGAAGAACTGAAACTGTAAAAAAACTTGCTAGCTGTAAAACCAGGAACGTTTCTGCAGCCGCGGGACGGCACAAACGCAGCCGGGGAAACTTATGGGGATGAGACTCACTGTCTGTGTCGGGCGGCAGCGGGCGGGCAGGTGGCGGACGCAGACCCAGGGCTGTCGGCTCGCTCCAGGCGCTCCCGATCGGTGCCGGCAGATCCGCAGGAGAGTCCGCGGGTCAGCCGCGCGTGGGGGCGCCGGTCCCGCCCGAGGGCCGGCGGCGGGGGGGCGGAGACCAGGCCGGAGCAGCTGTTGTTGTGGGAGTTGGAGTTGGAGTTGGCGGGCCGGGACGGGGCGGGAGGAGGGTTGGCGGGCTGGGCAGGTACGGGAGGGCGGGGGATGTTGACGGCGGGCTCGGGGACGCGGGAATGGCGTTCCAGGCGCAGGTCCTTGTTCTCCTTGTTCACGCGGTCCAGCTGGACCTCCAGCTCCTCAATGCGACGCCGTTGGGACTCCAGAAGCTTCTGCTGGCTCTCGATGATATTATTGAGCTCCAGGAGGTACTCCAGCGCCCGGTTGGGGCTCTCTGGGCTCCCCTGAACAGCTTCCATGGTCAGCGCCCCAAATGCTGATTTGTGACTTTTTAAAAATGCAGAACCTGATCCACAGTTATTTGCCCCTCCCCCCCCCACTAATAAGTGGGGGGGAGAAGAATTTCGGGACAGGTTTTGAGGAATGACAGAGCTCCAATTTCACCCTACTCCCTTGGGGAGTTGAGTTTGTTGTGACTCAGATCCAAGTTATGGTATTCAATACAGAGTTATTGATCTTTCCTGGGTTACAACCTAACACACTTCCACCCACCCAGACACCAGAAAGGAAAATGACGGTCGGTCTTCACTTCCACATCCACAGCAACGGGGTCCCAAAGAAATAAGTCATTCTGAAATTTGAGGAGTCTTTGTTTCAACCAAAAGTCTTAATCATCAGAATTTACTCACAACTCTCCATCTTCAACTGCGTGGAACTGAAAAGCCCCTGGGAGAGAAATTTGGGATGGTAAAGAGCGGACGGCAGTTAGATTCGGACATTTTGTTTTTGTGGTTCAGTCGTTGAATCAACTAATCCCTCCAGCCACAGGATGATAAACAGAAGGGGGGGGAGGGGGGTGAAAGAGGTAACGTAGCTCAGTCGCCCCATCAATCTGCCCTCCAAAGTTAGGCTACAACGGGCTCGGATAGAGGGGCTCCGACTGTGGAGGAAGGTCAGAGGGGTGCAGACAGACTACAGTGCATGCACCTTTTGTTTTTTACTTCTTACATAAAATCGGTTTTGACTTCCTTGTAATGTTGTGTATAAGATAAAAAGATGGTTAAGAGAACACTTAAATTGCAAATAAAAAGCGAAGATCAGCATGTCAGATTAAGCCCCGAAACGTCATTCATCGACCGACATATTATGCTTTTTTTGGAGAACAATTATAGTCAGAAGTGGATGCGTCTTCTCGTTTGCCTAAAATGGTTCATTTCCCGTGTTTGCCCATCGGGCGTACGCAAACGAGTCCCGCGGCAAGAGAAACGTGTCCAATGGCGGTCTCCGTCAACCCTTCCCACACAGAACATCTGTTCCCGTACATCGGAGAAAAGAGGTAGGATGAGGTGAAAAGGATGAATCCCCAATGACTAGCGGGTTGCTTATATACATATCTAGAGGGGTCGGGGAGGTGGGGGCCTTAACTAACGGAACTTGCCCCGCTTTCGCTCGTTCCCGTGTCCATCGCGCGCCAGATCCCTTGCCCCCTCTTCACCCCATAAATAATTATTTTCTGCAACCGTCAGTCTCCAGAGAAAAAAATATATTTAATTTCATAGCTATCTCAGTTTCCGAGGCAGTACACCACTAATACGACTTGTTTTCTCGTTCCCTCAACAGAACACCGCATCCGTTAGTTCCGCAACGCTCTTCAGTAAATCTACTTTCTCCTCTCCTCTTCCCCCTCACCATATACAGACCACTAATTCACTGATTTATTGGCGCAAACCTCATCATGCACCACCCGGTGGTCTTTACCAACAACATACTTGCCTCTCTGGGCCGTCCTTTGGCTTGTTTTCGAATAAAATTTCCATCCCGTGTCCTGCGTAGGCTATGCCTCGTTCTCTGTCACTTACACACGTCAAGAGTTGCGTCGGAGGACAAGTTGCGAGGGTCCCGCTGTTCCCCTCACGCGCACTGCTCCTGAAATCGCGTTAAATTCCTCTTCCTCTTGCCACTTCTCAAAATAAAATAAAATAAAACTGGCTTTCTTTTCACATGTTCACGAACGACGGGCCAATATCATAAATCAGATAGCAAATATGTAGGCTTATATTTAAATATATATGCAGTCTATTTTTTCAATATAGCCTACGTACAAAAGCTCTCGCGCACTTTTTCTTGCTGCAGAGGCAAAAAAAAAAGACGAGAGGAACACGTACCCTTCTCCCCGTATTCAGTCAAAAGCATTAGCCGTGGACTCTTGTCCACTTAACTTCATCAGTGATGTGCAGGAGTCCACAATTTCCTTTCGCTGTTTCTGCGATGTTTTCTCTCCGCTGTCAAATGCTTTCGTGTGGGCTACTGATCCAACACATTGCAGTTCTGCCTGCTCTGGAGAAAAAAAACAGAAAGCTATTTACCGCTCAGTGGCAGACGCGCGTTCAGGACATCTGTCACAATCCTGGCCTAAGCGTGGCCAGTAAATCCAAAGGAAACCAAATCAATACATGGATATAAAGAAAATACATTTTAAAATAACTAAAACACCACCCTTCAGGCTACTGTTAATAAAACATCTAAATAAAGGAGAAAAATATGAATCTCGTAATTTAAACTGCTCGATTCCCATGAGAAATTTGTAGGCGATGTCTTTCTCCTCCAAATTAAATATGTTTAGGATCGTAATAGCCTACGCGTGACTGGTAAACGTGTGTCCAACAGTTTATCGATAAATACATTTCTGTAAATAATAAATCGTGTCATGTCGAGCCTAAAATATATTTTTTAATAACAAAAATAAATCGCCGTCAACCCGGTGCACGATTCGATTCGGTTTGGCGAAGGATGAACTTGGATTCAAAGCTATCCAGGTCCTGAGAGGATGACGATTCCTGCTGTCGCACCTGCCGCCTCTTCGCAATTCAGCTGCGCTGCAGGCTGCAGAAAATGCTGCTCTGCTCGTCTCTCCATCCTGGTTAGTCGTGCTCGTTAACCCTACTCCTCCTGGAAGGAGAGGACGGGATGAACGACGTAAAGCGCGCTGGAGCGTCAGCGAACCCCGGCGAGTCAAAGGGTAACGCGGTGTTTGCTAAATGTAGCCCACCGTATTTTAAAAAAGGAGGGTCGCTGAGTGGGATAACTCTAGTAGACTATGTCGGTGTTTGCTCTGGACAGCTGGACGAAAATGAAAGATCTACCTCTGCGCGTGGACAGAAAGCACAATAGGTGACCACTGAACCCCAAAACTCTCTCTGGGACCTCAAACTGCAAAATTACTCAAATAAAATCCTCCCAGGGGCAACCGGGCTGACGTCTTGAGTTTTAAACGGCTTTTGAGCTGCCAATCATCTTGTATTACTCCAAAACAGCAACTTACACGAGCTGCAATAGTTACATGGCCACACGCCTTACGATTTGAAGGTCATTCTGTCTTTGTGCAGTTTCTCTGGGACGCAACATGCATTAGTGCATTTTGTGAGAAAGTAAAGTGTTCATACATCTGTAGGCCTATATGTTTTGCACATGATTACAATCACTTTGCTGAAATGATTGTCAACTAAAATATCTTAGATTTTAAAATAAACACATCACTCAGGTTTAGTGACCATGTGACAGGTGGTAATTTTGCCATTTTATTGATAATCAATGTGCTGTATGCTTGTGAAGGGGGGATTTTCACAGCTTGCTTTTCCTTATGGGAAGACAATGCTGCACACACCTCTCTGTGTGTGTGAGAGAGACTGTGTGTGTGTACATGTATGTGTGTTCTGTAAGTATGTGTGTGTGTGTGCATGTGCTGTGCATGTATGGGCGTAAGTATGTGTGTGTGTGTGCGCACGCGTATGTATGTACATGCGTGTGTGCTGTGCGTGTGTGTGTGTGCGAGTCTGTGTGTGTTGCTTTTCACAGCATTGCTTCAGGTTGCATTATAGAAAATAATCAGCTTTCATTTCCCACGTAATTGTTTTGTTTGATTGTGCAGGTTTACAAACTGCCAACCTTGGCCCTATACTGGCCTGCAGCACTAAACCAGAGAGGGAGAGAGAGAGGGGGAGAAAGAAGGGAGAGAGGAGATGGAGGGAGGCAGTTTGGATGAGTTGAGAGGGTGGGAGAGAGTGAGTGAGAGAGAGAGAGGGGAAGAGACGGAAGGATAGAGAGAGGGAGGAAAACAGATAGAGAGAAACAGAGAGAGAGAGGAGATAGAGAGGGAAGGAGACAGAGGGAGAGAGGAGAGAGGGAGTGAAAGAGGAGGGAGGGAGAGAGAAAAGGGAGAGGAGGGGGAGAGGGAGAGAGAGAGCGGGAGAAAGAAGGGAGAGAGCGTGAGAAAGAAGGGAGAGAGCGAGAGAGGAGATGGAGGGAGGCAGTTTGGATGAGTTGAGAGGGTGGGAGAGAGTGAGTGAGAGAGAGGGGAAGAGAGGGAAGGATAGAGAGAGAGGGAGGAAAACAGATAGAGAGAAACAGAGAGAGAGGAGGTAGAGAGGGAAGGAGACAGAGGGAGAGAGGAGGGAGGGAGAGAGACGGAGAGATAGAGGGAGGGGGTTGATGACATCAGGGGAGTGGAAAAACCGTAAAGACAGAATGAGTCACTGAGTGCTGAGCTCTGCTTCTGCCCACACACACACACACACATGCATGTACACACACTCTCACACAAGCATATACACACACACACACACACTCACCACACACACACACACACACATGCATGTACACACACACACACAAGCATATACACACACACACAAGCATGTACACACACTCTCACACAAGCATATACACACACACACACACTCACACACACACGCATGCATGTACACACACTCTCACACATGCATATACACACACACACTCACACGCATGCACATGCATGTACACACTCTCACACAAGCATATACACACACACACACACTCACACACACACGCATGCATGTACACACACAAGCATATACACACACACACTCACGCATGCACACACACACACATGAACACACACACACACATGCATGCATGCACACACTCTCACACAAGCATATACACACACACACACACACTCTCACACACACATAAACACACATGCACACACACTCTCTCACACAAAAATACACACTCTCTCTCACACACACACACAATCTCTCGCATACGCATACTCTCTCTCTCTCTCTCTCACACACACACACACATTTAATCTCTCTCGCATGCACAAAAGCCAAGTTCTGCTGGGCTTGCCTACTACTTGGATGAACCAGAAGGGGGCACCCTTTTCACAAATCAAGTAATACCCAACACAGTGTAGTGATGGGGACACTGTGCTGTAGGAGGATATCCAGGTAGGAAGTCCTTCAAATGTGATCCAAAAATGAAGACCTGATTTTTAGGGGAAAGTATGGTTATTAACATCAAGGGCTTGCCCAAATTCCTAAAAAAATACCCTTCTTTCTCACTCTAAACCCTGAGTGTGCCTTATAGCCGACCGACACCCATCTGGACCCCCAAGGCCAGCACTGTAAAGCACTACTGCTTCTCATTTGACCTTCCTTGTTAAATGAAGAAACCTACAATGAGCTTCATAATCCATCTCCTGCACCTGACACAGTTAAAAGTTCGGCTTTACACTGCACAGACCAGTAAGCACAATATATCTTAAGCTGTGCGGGGTAGCCCCAATCTAAACTCTTTTCCCACTGCACAGTCAAATTCCATAGTTTTCCTTTTCTGCTGTTAAGCACAAGGCTACCGCAGGTGCCCTGCCGCCCTTTTCGATAATAAGACAGTTGCTTTCCCACGTGCTAACGCGCTAGATAATAATACAGTTGCTTTCCCGCGTGCTAACGGCGCTAGACAATAATACAGTTGCTTTCCCACGTGCTAACGGCGCTAGTTATAAATAATACAGTTGCTTTGCCGCATGCTACG
This sequence comes from Ilyophis sp. 1 JC-2022, assembly GCA_022702515.1. Taxonomy (NCBI): domain Eukaryota; kingdom Metazoa; phylum Chordata; class Actinopteri; order Anguilliformes; family Synaphobranchidae; genus Ilyophis; species Ilyophis sp. 1 JC-2022. The sequence continues at coordinate 9,185,661 of CM040396.1, read as the reverse complement.
CTAGAGAACGCAACTCATAGCAACTGCGAAAGCGCCAGAAGTGGCACTCGCCGTTCCACGCGCAGAGGTGTGGTGTGCAAGCCCAGGTGTGGAAGCCCAGGGGCCACATGTATAAAACTCTGAGTAAAAGAATGCGTAAAAGAATGCTCAGGGAGAAAGTTGGAAATCTGCTTACGCAAAGTTTTGCACTTTCTCCTTCTGCCTTTTGATCACGGTGTCGCCATATCACACTTATCATTGCGTACGCATGGTGTCCAGCGTTTGCAGAGGAACGTAGATTCTCTTATTTTATATTCTCTTAATTTCTGCGTGGAAACTCCCTTACACATTTTTCTGCTCAGCACTTTTTATACATGGAAGCGGGGAATAACAGAAACCAGCTCACAATTTCCACAGCCTGCTCCAGTGCTGGGAACCGAGAAGGTTTTGTTCTGGTGGAGGAGAAGGGGACAGAGGAGGTTAGCTCTGGTGGAGGAGAAGGGGACAGAGGAGGTTAGCTCTGGTGGAGGAGAAGGGGACAGAGGAGGTTAGCTCTGGTGGAGGAGAAGGGGACAGAGGAGGTTAGCTCTGGTGGAGGAGAAGGGGACAGAGGAGGTTAGCTCTGGTGGAGAAGAAGGAGACAGAGGAGGTTAGCTCTGGTGGAGGAGAAGGGGACAGAGGAGGTTAGCTCTGGTGGAGGAGAAGGGGACAGAGGAGGTTAGCTCTGGTGGAGGAGAAGGGGACAGAGGAGGTTAGCTCTGGTGGAGAAGAAGGAGACAGAGGAGGTTAGCTCTGGTGGAGGAGAAGGGGACAGAGGAGGTTAGCTCTGGTGGAGGAGAAGGGGACAGAGGAGGTTAGCTCTGGTGGAGGAGAAGGGGACAGAGGAGGTTAGCTCTGGTGGAGAAGAAGGAGACAGAGGAGGTTAGCTCTGGTGGAGGAGAAGGGGACAGAGGAGGTTAGCTCTGGTGGAGGAGAAGGGGACAGAGGAGGTTAGCTCTGGTGGAGAAGGAGACAGAGGAGGTTAGCTCTGGTGGAGGAGAAGGGGACAGAGGAGGTTAGCTCTGGTGGAGGAGAAGGGGACAAAGGAGGTTAGCTCTGGTGGAGGAGAAGGGGACAGAGGAGGTTAGCTCTGGTGGAGAAGGGGACAGAGGAGGTTAGCTCTGGTGGAGGAGAAGGGGACAGAGGAGGTTAGCTCTAGTGGAGAAGGGGACAGAGGAGGTTAGCTCTGGTGGAGGAAAAGGGGACAGAGGAGGTTAGCTCTGGTGGAGGAGAAGGGGACAGAGGAGGTTAGCTCTGGTGGAGGAGAAGGGGACAGAGGAGGTTAGCTCTGGTGGAGGAGAAGGGGACAGAGGAGGTTAGCTCTGGTGGAGGAGAAGGGGACAGAGGAGGTTAGCTCTAGTGGAGAAGGGGACAGAGGAGGTTAGCTCTGGTGGAGGAGAAGGGGACAGAGGAGGTTAGCTCTGGTGGAGGAGAAGGGGACAGAGGAGGTTAGCTCTGGTGGAGGAGAAGGGGACAGAGGAGGTTAGCTCTAGTGGAGAAGGGGACAGAGGAGGTTAGCTCTGGTGGAGGAGAAGGGGACAGAGGAGGTTAGCTCTGGTGGAGGAGAAGGGGACAGAGGAGGTTAGCTCTGGTGGAGGAGAAGGGGACAGAGGAGGTTAGCTCTGGTGGAGGAGAAGCTGACTCATAGTTTCATTTCAAATCCAATGTGCTGGAGTACAAAGACAAAACAACAAAAATTGTGTCACTGTCCCAGTACTCCTGCATTTAACAGTATATTATAAGACATATATTTAATGTATGTAAATTGTATTGTATTTCTTGTGTTATACATTGTATTCTAAGTTTAAAAAAGAGTCATATTTTAAATAATGTATTAAAGATATATTCTTGCTATGTTGCAATGAAGCATTTTATTTTCTGAAATGAAATACAGTGTATACGTGAAATTTATTAAAATACATATATAAGTCCTTATGTCCATTTGTTCTGCCAACTCCCATCTCCATGCAGTGTGCGCTGTAGTCTGAGCGGGGCCAGCGCACACGTTGGTCGCCACTGGTGCTGGAATGTGGCGGTAGCCCCTCCCCCACCCATACCCCACCGCCCACCCGCCATGGTGAGCGACTCCAGGCTGCAGACGCTCCGCGGTTCCCCTCTTCGCCCGACTGAACGCGCCAGGATGGTGCTGATCATCTCACGGGTAGTTGTGCCAATTCACCCACAGATTTCACACGTCGTTGGTCATATTCCGCCACCGTTCCAGACTGAACTCACTGAGGCGACTCATCCCACCCCCTCCCCATGTGAGCCCGATACAAGATTAATAAAACAGTTTGGACACACATTGTGACGTGTCCAATATCCACACAGCCACATTCTGCTCACTGCAGAGGATAAAACCAGGCAGTTATATTATTAACTCACTAGCAGTTTCCAAACTTGGTCCTGGGGACCCACCGTGCGCGCTGGTTTTTGATACAGCCATCTCTTTGATCAGTTAAGGTTGAAAACATGCGTTTAAGAACTACGTTACTATAATTGTTTTCCTTCAATCCAGATGTAGGCAACCCTGGTCCTGGAGTGCCGGAGTCGGTCCTGGTTTTTTCTCCATCCAAGCCTATAACGACATAACTGGATTAATTTGAAATAATCAGATGTAATGAATGCAGGTGACCATGTGCTGGAGGCACTCAGCGTTTCACCATTCAGGATAATCAGGCTCAGACTCTTAATCATCCGTCAAACTCTTGTGATCAATCTCAGATGGAACAAAAACCAGAAACGTCTCTAGCACTCCAGGACCAGGGTTGCGTACCCCTATGTAACATAATACAAGGCTGTGTCCGAACCAGAGCTATCTCGAGAGAGCCCTGTCTCCTGTGTACTGTGTACTGGCAGCTGCGTACTGTTTAATGTGTACTGTTTAGTACGCACACTGTCGCACAGTACGTGTAGTACGCCAAAAAATATACTCCATACTATTTTCCAACTGTACTGTGGAAGTGTTGTAAGACATCCCACCCTTGGCCAGCCATGTCACGTGTTGTTTTTGTTGTTATTGAAGAAAAAACGTCAGCGAAGCTGCGCCTCATTTTTTAAAACTGAGCTGCGCGTCGTATTTATGCGACCAAAATGTGTGTACTTCTTGAAAAGTATGCTCTCGAATATACTCAGCGAAATCCCGGAAGTAAGTATATCGTTTTAAGTATACTACTTTGAGAAACTTTTGCTTACTTAACTACTTTCTCGTCATGTCTACTCAACAAGCATAAACAATAGTATGGAAGGGTGCCGAGTCGGACACAGCCATGGTTTTGCTTGTTGTCCTTGGCATTGTCTTTTAACTCTTTGTTTTCCACAAATAGGTTAGTTTTGGTGACCATTTGTCCATTTGTCTAGCATTTAGGGCCCAAATGATTTCATCTGCCAGTCTAAAATTGAATCTATTCAAAATGTGACCTCTTTCTAAATGAATCATTTGTCCTGCAGTACATTTCAGTGGATGAAAGCATTAGTTGATCTGACCGATTACAGTTTTTCTCAATTGTTTAGACACTAAAATTGGTATTTTGACCCTATAAATAAAACATTAAGTTTATGTGCCAACAGATTATAAATTATAAGCACTATTTTGCTTGTTTTAACACAAATTTCATTCTCTTTAACACTTTTTGAATACATTTCACACAATTCTCCCGTTTTAGGCACAATTTTCATCTCTTTTTTTCACGTGAAAAACACTGCCATTAAAAACTCCAATATCAATTAACACACACATTCTTCACAGGGAAAACACGAGTTGATTTAATTATTCAATCAGCAATCAGAGCTTTAGCACAAATAAAAGGGCAAAATTCTTCTGTATGTGGAGAACAATGGCTGAAGAACATTTAGAAATGCAAATAGGTAGACCTGCTCTATTGTTATTTACTGAAACATATCAAAACTCAGTTATTTCCTGTACTGCAGAGTACCTAATTTATACTACTACAAGGGTACCACAGTACAGACATCATAGTGTGCACAAGCTAAGCTGGCAGTATCCCTCATGTATGTAACGAAGCCACCCCTACATGGAGCAAATACAGGAGAGCCTGTCCCCTCTGCAGCTCAAAGTAGCTAAGCATGGTCTTAGTATCTTACCAGCCATACTGTAAAGAGGACCTGAAACACGGGGGAAATATGCCAGGGTGTGTACAGTTAAGGAATACTACTGTAACTTTTTGGGGACCTAGCATATGTTCCTGTACGAACAGGAAAACTTGACCGATGTCGGAGTTCCATCTGTTCTCAGAGAGAAAACAGCACTCATGGTCAACTCATCATATTTTGGAATAAGAGACTTCTTTTGCATGAAAGGAGACATAAAAAAAAAAACATACTTTTGGACTTGACAAAACCTTAAAGCATAAAAAATTACAACTGGTAATTAAATGGTATTTTCCTCTCACGCATACAGCCCATGACATCTTTAGCTTGCATTTATCTCTGACATGGCGCGTCAAAATAGCGCCTAGGACTACCTCGGATTTGAACCATAGTAACTTCCGACATTTTTTTTCCAGGTCCAATTACTTCAGTTAATGCAGTATAAGTAGTTCTCAGTAAAGCCATAGAAACTGGCGAGCCGAACAAAGAGCCTTTGTTCTTTCATGTTCAGCGCAGTGTATGTTCCAGTTGTGTATGGCATTATAGCACACATTTCCACACTTGGCAAGCTTCAGAACCTGCACAGATTTTATAATGATATAATGCTATATAGAACTGGAACACATCTGCTACAATTGTACCTCATTTTTGTTCTGGAAAGCACTTTGTGCTCAATGCCTGAAATGTGCTATAAAATAAAAAAATATTTTATTTATATAAATAAAAATATTAATTCAAAAAATACAACATTAGTAGTAGTAGTAGTCCTACTAGTACTAGTAGGACAAGTAGTATTTGTACTAGTAGTAGTGGTAGTAGGAGGAGTAGTAAGTCGTAGTAGTAGTATTAGTAGTAGTAGTCATAGTAGTAGTGGTATTTTCTTTAGAACCACCCGATCCTTTCAAACAATAAGTGCATGAAAGTTTGACTACATTTTGTAAAACTGGAACGCCATTTTGAGAAATTTCTGCTTGTGCTTCACAGCCAGTGGAGGATGAGTAGTGTGGAAATGTGTGCTATAATGCAACATAGAACTGGAACATTTTGAGAAATTGCTAATTGTGCTTCACAGCCAGTGAAGGATGAGTAGTGTGGAAATGTGCGCTATAATGCTACATAGAACTGGAACCCACCTACTACAATGCACAGTCCAACTGGCATACCATCAAACTAATGAGCCAAAAAGCCTGCACACACACGGCAGTCTGTGTTCATACAGCTCTGTAACTGGGAAATGATCATGATCATGGCCATCTACAGACTCTTCTACTAAAGCATCACATGGTCCAACGTGTCTTTCCTTTGTTTCAACATCAATCACAAGGATGCACTCCCTACAGTCCGGAGAGCATTATTAACCAATAGACAGCCTCTGAAAATGACGTAAGAATAATTTAAATAAACACTTAGTCAAGGCAAACGATACCCTACTTTCAGCACCAGCAGAAATATTGACCATTGTCACATTTTCCTTGCTTTTTGTGACGAGCAATTTTGCTGTTTTAGACAAAACGATGCAATAAATAATTACTGTAGCTATGTGCATATGTGTGTGGATATTATACGCATACACACATACAGGAGGTGGACAAAATATCGGACACAAGATTACCAGAAAACATAAAACACCTGCCACATGTTTGCGACGCAAAACCTCAACCTCTGTTCCTAACCTGATTATCTATGCTGTTTAACCTCTGTTCCTAACCTGATTATCTATGCTGTTTAACCTCTGTTCCTAACCTGATTATCTATGCTGTTTAACCTCTGTTCCTAACCTGATTATCTATGCTGTTTAACCTCTGTTCCTAACCTGATTATCTATGCTGTTTAACCTCTGTTCCTAACCTGATTATCTATGCTGTTTAACCTCTGTTCCTAACCTGATTATCTATGCTGTTTAACCTCTGTTCCTAACCTGATTATCTATGCTGTTTAACCTCTGTTCCTAACCTGATTATCTATGCTGTTTAACCTCTGTTCCTAACCTGATTATCTATGCTGTTTAACCTCTGTTCCTAACCTGATTATCTATGCTGTTTAACCTCTGTTCCTAACCTGATTATCTATGCTGTTTAACCTCTGTTCCTAACCTGATTATCTATGCTGTTTAACCTCTGTTCCTAACCTGATTATCTATGCTGTTTAACCTCTGTTCCTAACCTGATTATCTATGCTGTTTAACCTCTGTTCCTAACCTGATTATCTATGCTGTTTAACCTCTGTTCCTAACCTGATTATCTATGCCGTTTTGTGAATCTTGTGCCACGTGTACATTTTATATGATGACTTGTTTTGCTTTATAATTATGCCAATCATCCATAATTGCCTGTTAGTTGCCTATTTTTTATGAAATGCTAATAAATCATAAATTACATGTCGCTGTTATATCAGTAATAAGTGAGTACACTTCACATAAGAAGAAATCTGAAAACATTTTGTCCCCAACAACTGGAGTTGGTCTTCTCTAAGTAGCACAGTGGAATGTGATTAACTGAACTGAAAACTTAACTGAAAAGGAGTAATTAACAATTGGACCATATTTGTGACTCATGTTACGTGCAAGTGTTGGATTCTAGACCAGTTTCAATGATCTTCTATTTTAGTCAGCTGTTCACTCCACTTTGAGCAGAGGTGTTCGCTCCCCACAGCAGTGCAGAGGTGCACATCTCCGCTTGTCATGGAGCAAAATACTTTCAAAATGCTTTTAGTCCTACATTACCTCTAAAGGGTTCTCACTTATTACTGACACAAAAGCATAATTTAATTGACAAATTAGTATTATTTGATAATAATATGATTAATGGCTGATTATGATTCATTATCAAGCTAATAAAAAAATTAAAAAAACAGAAACTAAATATACATGGCATGCCAGTCATAAAAGAGTGTAGAAAATATAGTTAAGAGAAAGGGGACCAAACATATAGCAGCTGTTTTAAGTTTTATGAAAAACAGTTTTTTCCATTTCTGGTGTTTTCGATATTTTGTGTATATAAATATGTATATGTATTCATATATACATATATGCATACATCTGTGGCCAGACACGGCTCTAGTCTTGGCGAGAATTAGGACGTTTTGCGAGACCCCCTGGATTTGCATACCCCACACACACGTACATCCTCAGCATAGTCCCTAAATGGTCATTCCATGTTTGTGTTAGAATAACTCCATCAGCATCCTTAAACTTGATGCACCGGCACACTCCACACCTCACACTACATACCACACACCAGCACACCACACACCTCATACTACACACCCTCACACCACACACCTCATACTACACACCCTCACATCAGCACACTACACACCTCACACCACACACCTCATACTACACACCCTCACATCAGCACACCACACACTACACACCCTCACATCAGCACACTAAACACCTCACACCTCATATCTCACACCTCACACTGCAAACCTCACACTAGCACACTACACACCTTCACACCGCACAATTAACACTGCACACCTCATATATCGCACTGCACAACTACCACTGCACACTTCACACCTCATACAGCACATCTCACACTGCAAACCTCACACAACATACCACACACCTCATACGTCTACACGTTGCATGACTAAAGTCTCTGTAAGGCGATGACATGAAACGTGCATCGTTTCCTGTAAAAGCTGTCGCCTTGTTATAAATTCAGCCTCAGTCCCTGCATTAATAAGTGCACTGTGACAGAGGGAAGCAGTGCACAGACGGTAGCAGGTGTGCGAGAAAACCAACGGCTCACTTCACAGCCCTGGCCAAACAAACAACCGTTTGCTCATCTGTTGCTGTTGCAGTGTTTTCTCATGATATCATCAGACTGCAGTTATTAGTCTTTGTATTTATTCTCTTGTATTCACCGGACATGATGTAGAAACTAGCCCCTCACCTCAGTCCTGATGGTAATTTATCATGTTTAACTAATAAATCCATGTTTTTGAAAAAATATTTTTTAGGGCTTTAGTGGACATCACAGTGTAGAGAGACAGGGAAAATGGGAGCGAGAGAGAGGGAAAGACCTAGGTTGAGCGGTAGGACTGGAACCACGATGACGCGGCGTACGATGAGCACGTGGATACTACAGGCTACGCCACCGAGACACCCCAATAAATCCATGCTTAATGTTATCACGCTTCTTGTCTGTTGCTTTTAATCAATTTTAAGTTTTAGAATTTGATATAAAGCTTTACAAGGTTTTGCACCTGATTATATGTAATAATATCACTATCTACAGAGTCCTCTCAGGTCTGCCAGTCCTGGTCTTTTAGCTGTTCCAGAGTCTAGAGTAAAATCAAGGGGTGATCAAGCTTCTGCTGCGATGGCCCCTAGGCTCTGGAACAGCCTTCAATACAGTCTTTGTGAGCCTTCAATACCTCTCCGCCAGGGCGAGAGTGCTCACCAGCACCGGTTTTAACCCGGGAGACGTGGAAGGTAGGATGAAAACGCATCGAGCTAGACTGCTGCAGGCGTACCGTGACTGTCAATGGCGCTCGCTCGTCCCGACTGCGGAGCTTTTCCACCCTAGCTCCCCAGTGGTGGAACGAACTTCCTACGTTCTACGCCAACCCTGCCTGCGTTCCATCGTGGCCTGAAGACACACCTCTTCAGACTCCACCTGGACTGATACACCTATCTAGGACCTCTCATGGTACTTGTTTCTTGTTTATCTGTGTGTTGAAGTTTATAATAGTATTTAGAATAGAATTGTAGTAGTGCTGATTTACCCAGTTCACTGTGAACTGCATTCAATGTTCATTAAAAGGGATAGCTGCTACTTTATGGGAAGGATGTGCTTTGTCTGTTCTGTAGTTACTTCGTTGACGTTTCTGTATACACTTACTGTATGTCGCTTTGGATAAAAGCGTCTGCTAAATGACTGTAATGTAATGTAATGTTAAATAGCCGGCAGGTTCAAGGTGCAAGGACTGAGTGCCGGAAGAAAACGAAACACCGGAACGAAAGACGTGCCCTCACGCCGCTGAGAGAAAGAACGACCGCAGAAATAAAAAGAGGCTGCCAAGACCACGACAGTATTAGGTCTGCTGATAAGATCTCACCTCAAAACTCACCTCAATTTTTATTATTTATTGTTATTTTTCCTTGATACCACTATGTTTTAATGCTTCTGTTTTACCACTTCCTTCTACTGGTTTTGTTTAGATTGTGCTAATTTCCCATCCTTGTTTTATTTCTTTGTGTTTTAATATTGCTACTTTTGTATATTTCCATTTGATTTTCAGTTCTCTCTTCTCTTGAATGCTGCGGTTTTATTGTATCCCACGCTCTGTAATTTGTACTACTTCACTGTTCTTTGTCCTGGAAAGCACTTTGAGCTCGATGCTTGAAAGGTGCAATATAAATAAAATGTGTTGTCGTTGTTGTTATTATTATTTCTGACTCAAACCCTCTTGTAAATGCAGATTTGTGTTCTTCTGTGCGATTGTGATCTCTGCATGAGGGCTTTCGCTCTGCGTTTGCCGTTAGATTTCTCTCTTCGTTGCACATCTCGGCCTGTCAGGGCTTTATCCCGCATGATGTGCACCTGCCTCGTGACCTGAGGAAACTGAGGCTAACCGTGAGGCATGTGGCAGCCCTGATGGATATCGTTTAGGATGAGTTTCCCACAAGTATTTTCCTTATTTCCTCAAACTCTGGTCAGTCTTGCTGTTCGTTGCTTGAGACAGTTTAAGTGGCTACCATAATGTTCTTAACTTAAGCGGTCCATACACAGTTACATTAATGTTGTTAAATGGTCCATAAGCAGTTACATTACTGTTCTTAAGCGGCTCATAAAAAGGCTCTTTGAGGGCAGGTTTGAACTAATCTGCCCAGCGATGAGTACATGTTGGTTCCAATACAGTAGACCAACATAGCTACATAACTGTACAGCAGCCAAATATAAAAAACAGAGGACTGGAGATCCCTGATAGTGTAGCGAGCTGTAGTTTGGCTTGGTGGTGCTCATTTGAATTTGTGGTGAAGACTACTGGACAGCTTCTGTGTAAGCGCAAGATGGCTCCAGCCAATGGGGCCATGACACTCTCCCTGTGGCCAAACTAGCCCAATTACACACACCTGTAGATGGTCAGAAACAATCAAGAACAACACATTTCTCATAAGTATGTGGAGGACCATTGGGGGAAATACTGGAGGACTTTGGTGATGTTTTGTGTAGTTTTCAGAGGATTTATTGGACAGACCCAGTTCATTACCCATTGTGAGAAACCCAGATCTGACAATAGACCCTGAAGAGGTAGAGGATGTGGACTGGAATTTGGATCCAGAACGGCCTGTGAATAAGAGTTTGCTTGATCTTTTTGATTGTTTGTTATCTGGACAAGCTGCTTAGCAACCCAGAGGGGCTATTTCACAAAGCTGGTTTACCAAGTTAGCTGGATAGCTGCACTGATTAAAACCTGGAACCCTCCCAAATGTCAAACAAGAACTGAAGTAAATAGAGCTGTTCTGGGTTTTAGTCTGTGCAGTTATCCTGCTTTGTGAAATACCCCCCAGGTTGAGATAGTGTCCAAAACAGATGGTGCTTTATTTATTTTTTCTCTTTGTTTCTTTGAGTTCTATGAATACAGTACGAGAGCATTGACAGGACTCAGAACATCCTGTTAATATTGCATTACATTATTGAGCACCTCTGTGAGCTGTGTGTGCTGCGGTATACTGTATATACATAGCAGCAGCATAAGAGGGACCACTGTGCACCTGATGTATATCCGTAGGCTTATGCTCGCTGTTGGTAACTGTGGTTCTGTAAAAGCCGTTTCTGAGTTATCGCTGCTGTATTGCACAGGGCAGCAAGCAGCTGCTCAAAGGTTATTGCCGGAGATGGATTTCAGGAAGGCAGATATGATCAAACAGCACCTGAACGCGCTTGCCTGGTGCAGCCAATCCCGTTCCCTGTAAGCTGAGCTCCTATGCAGAAAATGGCTGCTGGTTCTGTGCTATATTAACACTGACTGATACCATCACAGATCTGAGGGGTAATCAGCAGACCCTGCGTAATGGAGGCCCTAAGCCAAGCAAAGACACCGCTACTGCCCCAGACTTACAGAGACACCGCTACTCCCCCAGTCTTACAGAGACACCGCTACTCCTCCAGTCTTACAGAGACACCGCTACTCCCCCAGTCTTACAGAGACACCACTACTCCCCCAGTCTTACAGAGACACCGCTACTCCCCCAGTCTTACAGAGACACCGCTACTCCCCCAGACTTAGAGAGACAACGCTACTCCCCCAGTCTTACAGAGACACCGCTACTGCCCCAGACTTAGAGAGACAACGCTACTCCCCCAGTCTTACAGAGACACCGCTACTCCCCCAGTCTTACAGAGACACCGCTACTCCCCCAGTCTTACAGAGACACCGCTACTGCCCCAGTCTTACAGAGACACCGCTACTGCCCCAGACTTACAGAGACACCGCTACTGCCCCAGACTTACAGAGACACCGCTACTCCCCCAGTCTTACAGAGACACCGCTACTCCCCCAGTCTTAGAGACACCGCTACTCCTCCAGTCTTACAGAGACACCGCTACTCCCCCAGTCTTACAGAGACACCGCTACTCCTCCAGTCTTACAGAGACACCGCTACTCCCCCAGTCTTACAGAGACACCGCTACTCCCCCAGTCTTACAGAGACACCGCTACTGCCCCAGACTTAGAGAGACACCGCTACTCCCCCAGTCTTACAGAGACACCGCTACTCCCCCAGTCTTACAGAGACACCGCTACTCCCCCAGTCTTACAGAGACACCGCTACTCCCCCAGTCTTACAGAGACACCGCTACTCCCCCAGTCTTACAGAGACACCGCTACTCCCCCAGTCTTACAGAGACACCGCTACTCCCCCAGTCTTACAGAGACACCGCTACTCCCCCAGTCTTACAGAGACACCGCTACTGCCCCAGACTTACAGAGACACCGCTACTGCCCCAGTCTTATAGAGACACCGCTACTCCCCCAGTCTTACAGAGACACCGCTACTCCCCCAGTCTTACAGAGACACCGCTACTCCTCCAGTCTTACAGAGACACCGCTACTCCCCCAGTCTTACAGAGACACCGCTACTCCCCCAGTCTTACAGAGACACCGCTACTCCCCCAGTCTTACAGAGACACCGCTACTCCTCCAGTCTTACAGAGACACCGCTACTCCCCCAGTCTTACAGAGACACCGCTACTCCCCCAGTCTTACAGAGACACCGCTACTCCTCCAGTCTTACAGAGACACCGCTACTCCCCCAGTCTTACAGAGACACCGCTACTCCCCCAGTCTTACAGAGACACCGCTACTGCCCCAGTCTTACAGAGACACCGCTACTCCCCCAGTCTTACAGAGACACCGCTACTGCCCCAGTCTTACAGAGACACCGCTACTCCCCCAGACTTACAGAGACACCGCTACTGCCCCAGTCTTACAGAGACACCGCTACTCCCCCAGACTTACAGAGACACCGCTACTGCCCCAGACTTACAGAGACACCGCTACTCCCCCAGTCTTACAGAGACACCGCTACTCCCCCAGTCTTACAGAGACACCGCTACTCCCCCAGTCTTACAGAGACACCGCTACTGCCCCAGACTTAGAGAGACACCGCTACTCCCCCAGACTTACAGAGACACCGCTACTCCCCCAGTCTTACAGAGACACCGCTACTCCTCCAGTCTTACAGAGACACCGCTACTCCTCCAGTCTTACAGAGACACCGCTACTCCCCCAGTCTTACAGAGACACCGCTACTCCTCCAGTCTTACAGAGACACCGCTACTCCCCCAGACTTACAGAGTCACCGCTACTCCTCCAGTCTTACAGAGACACCGCTACTCCCCCAGTCTTACAGAGACACCGCTACTGCCCCAGACTTACAGAGACACCGCTACTCCCCCAGTCTTACAGAGACACCGCTACTGCCCCAGACTTAGAGAGACAACGCTACTCCCCCAGTCTTACAGAGACACCGCTACTCCCCCAGTCTTACAGAGACACCGCTACTGCCCCAGACTTAGAGAGACAACGCTACTCCCCCAGTCTTACAGAGACACCGCTACTGCCCCAGACTTAGAGAGACACCGCTACTCCCCCAGTCTTACAGAGACACCGCTACTCCCCCAGTCTTACAGAGACACCGCTACTCCCCCAGTCTTACAGAGACACCGCTACTCCCCCAGTCTTACAGAGACACCGCTACTCCCCCAGACTTACAGAGACAACGCTACTGCCCCAGACTTACAGAGACACCGCTACTCCCCCAGTCTTACAGAGACACCGCTACTCCCCCAGTCTTACAGAGACACCGCTACTCCCCCAGTCTTACAGACACCACTACTCCTCCAGTCTTACTGAGACACCGCTACTCCTCCAGTCTTACTGAGACACCGCTACTCCCCCAGTGTTACAGAGACACCGCTACTCCCCCAGTCTTACAGAGACACCGCTACTCCTCCAGTCTTACAGAGACACCGCTACTCCTCCAGTCTTATAGAGACACCGCTACTCCCCCAGACTTACAGAGACACCGCTACTCCCCCAGTCTTACAGAGACACCGCTACTCCTCCAGTCTTACAGAGACACCGCTACTCCCCCAGTCTTACAGAGACACCGCTACTCCCCCAGTCTTACAGAGACACCGCTACTCCCCCAGACTTACAGAGACACCGCTACTCCCCCAGTCTTACAGAGACACCGCTACTCCTCCAGTCTTACAGAGACACCGCTACTCCCCCAGTCTTACAGAGACACCGCTACTCCCCCAGTCTTACAGAGACACCGCTACTCCTCCAGTCTTACAGAGACACCGCTACTCCTCCAGTCTTACAGAGACACCGCTACTCCCCCAGTCTTAGAGACACCGCTACTCCCCCAGTCTTACAGAGACACCGCTACTCCCCCAGTCTTACAGAGACACCGCTACTCCCCCAGTCTTACAGAGACACCGCTACTCCCCCAGTCTTACAGAGACACCGCTACTCCTCCAGTCTTACAGAGACACCGCTACTCCCCCAGTCTTACAGAGACACCGCTACTCCCCCAGTCATACAGAGACACCGCTACTCCCCCAGTCATACAGAGACACCGCAACTCCCCCAGTCTTACAGAGACACCGCTACTCCCCCAGTCTTACAGAGACACCGCTACTCCCCCAGTCATACAGAGACACCGCTACTCCCCCAGACTTACAGAGACTCCGCTACTCCCCCAGTCTTACAGAGACACCGCTACTCCTCCAGTCTTACAGAGACACCGCTACTCCCCAGTCTTACAGAGACACCGCTACTCCTCCAGTCTTACAGAGACACCGCTACTCCTCCAGTCTTACAGAGACACCGCTACTCCTCCAGTCATACAGAGACACCGCTACTCCCCCAGTCTTACAGAGACACCGCTACTCCCCCAGTCTTACAGAGACACCCCAGTCTTTCAGGGAGTGGCGGTTGATCCCTTGCAGTATATTAATAGTTTTCTCACAGCGAGTGCAGAACTGTGAGTGTGGGACCGTGGAAGAGCGCTTAAAGGTGCAGTCTGCAAGATTATTTTGCTATAATATTGGCAAAATTATGATATTTTCTCATTACATTCCAGCAGCTATTAATAAATCAAGTGTTCTGGGGAAAAAATACGGTTTCTGTGATTGTCCTGGGCTCTGTATTAGGCTGTCAAAAAATCTCACCCCGGTCTTACAAAAACCAACCAATCATGCAGAAAAAGGCAGCAAAGTTGCCAGGGTTGGATGCTATTTTTTCTTTTTAAAAAGCAGTCGCCAACACGCGGCTCAACTGTGTCAAAACATCCGTCATCCCACGACCGTTAGGACATATCAGTCACCTCCCCTGCTCAACTGCTGTCATTCAAGTCCGGTTTTAGGGCTGAAATTGCTCAACACACCTCCACCAAGCGGGACGCTCATTTTCTTAATGGAAATTAATAATGGAGCTATGTGAGGAGCAGTATAGCACAGGAGAGACTGAATGGACTGGCTATAACTGTCACTTTCTATCATGAGCCTCAAACCCCCCCGAGAGCTGAATTTGAAGGATTCATTTTCACACTATAGTCGGACGCCCTTGAAACGAGTGAGTATAAAAAGTGCTTTTCGAGTTATAAATTGAGTTTGGCTGCCGCTGTGCGTCTCAATAATCGTGTTTTCGATCTGTGTGAGCAAAGCCGCCATGCTCAACAGTTAGCCTAGGTCAGGAAATTTTGATTAAGGATAACCGCAATCTACATCCGCTGTTTCTCAAAGTGAAAGCACGAGGAGGGTGAGGGTGTATTTAGTAAATAATCCTTTTGATCTTGAAAATCTATGCTTACTATGGATAATACATGGACTGTTCATTTATTTATGATTCCTACATTATAGCAATACTGGGGATTATGCGTTTGTGTCCTCTTAGTGACGTATATTTGGGGGAATAATTGACGTGCATTAGGGTGCATCATACGCCCTCATGACAAGCATAATTTTTGTACCTAGTCTTAAAACATGCCACTAGTCATAATATGACCCCCTGCCAAATTTTAATTAATTCTGAATTCGTTTAGGGGGTCCACCGTGAGCCCAAACTTGTAGCGCAATACCCCTGTATTAGGATGTCAATACGCTATAGCTATTTTCATACACTTGCCTCATGTTGGAAAAATGGCTCCCCTGTGATATATTCCAAATGTTGATGCTATTAAATGATTCTGGACCCTCTAATAAACCAATAATTTATAAAATAAAGCATCAGGAATCTTTCTTGAAAGATTAAATGGTGTAAAGAATAATAGCTGCCCTAACAATGGCTCCCACCAAAGCTTGCATCTCTGCATTGGGATTCTAAAATTATGTCATCACTGACAAATCAAAATGAGCATGAAGAGCGTCTCACAATCGCAGTGGGCACTGTTGGTGATGTTAAGGTGTTGGGAGTTCCATCATACAAACCAGGTACCGATCGCAAATCGGTGACATAATTACTGAACTGACAGTTACCCTACTTCATGAATGGCATTGTGCAGACTATTGTTAATATGGTATTTGATACAAGTAACACAGGACATGTATCGGCAGCGTGTGTGACAATCCAAAATAGTCTTCAACGTGCACTCCTGTGGTCAGGGTGTAGGCATCATGTTGGTGAGGTTATTCTTACCCATGTGTTTAATGACTTGCAAATTGAAGTCTCCAGGTCACCGGAAGTTTCACTCTTCTCTCGATAGCAGTAGTGATCAACCACTTGCACAGTTGGACCTTACTCAATTCAGTGAGACTACACAGGCCATGATAGAAGAATGGAAAGCTGATACTCTGCAAATCCTGACATCTAAGTTAGATCTTAGAAGGGATGATTACCGAGAGTTTGTTGAGTTGTGTATACTTTTCCTGGGTGGTGAACAATCTGTCACATTCAAGCGACCTGGAGCACTACACAAGGCCAGATGGATGGCAAAACTGCTTTACTCCATCAAGATATGTCTATTTGAGGCTACAATTCTACAACTTCCACAGGGAACAATAACAACGAAACACCAGAAATGGTGCCCCTTGCACTCTTCAGCAACAAAGCACCGACAGAGGAGAGGCAAGCACTAGCCCGTAGTCTTCTTGCAGTTAAACCAGATGAGGAAATGTTGACACCATCTGACCGGTATGGAACTGGATTCGGAAAACCTCAATTCCCCACAGATATTACTCAGTCTACTACTCTCGCGGATTTGGTTGGAAAGGACTCTTGGTTCACGCTTCAAATTCTTCAGATCAACCACGAGTTCCTAACCGAGAATGTTGAGGACTGGTTAAAGTCTGCTGCTTACCAAAGTTCATTGAACATCTTGAAGCTATGAATGTCATCAATGATTGCGCTGAACGCGGAGTGAAACTGAGCTCCGACTTTTTGGCAGCAGCCAGATCCGAAACTCATTATCAAAATGTGCTACAAGTTGTTGAGCAGGACAGAAAGGACATGCCAAACCTGCGTAAGCGTAAATCTAATAGCGATAATTAGAATGCTGTTCGGTGACATAAAACAATTTATCTTAACTGCGGGCGGCATAGGATGTTTAAAGAACATTAATTGTTCCAGCTGGACTTTGGATTGACATTGTCATCATAAGCAGTGATTTAAGTAAGTTTATTTTTTATTTGTTTATTTCAGATGAGAAAATAAATTAACCAATTATTAACCAATCAAATTGTCAATTCTCGTCTCATTTTCTGATTTTTACCAGAATTCTAGGTTGTTCAGTACAGTAAAATACATTACTAGCAACATTAAGAAATAAATTACATAAGGCAGCTATTATTTATAACATCAATGAAGTCCATAATATAGTTGCCATATGTTAATTTTGGTGGGCATGGGCTGTAAGAGGATCTAATATACTTATTCAGCAGATAATGCATATGGAGCCATTATTTTGTCACAAAGTATGTGTAAAGTAATAGCTGCCTCATGGCATCCGGTGGATCTAATTACAGAATATTTCAAACGGCTGGTGGACCCCCTAGACAATGTCCGATTTCCCCCAAATTTTGTAGGAGTAGTTTATTTTGACAATGGAACAAAGTAATACTCGGTACAAGTTGGCAGCATATACCTTTCAAAATCATGGGGCGTATGATGCACCCTAACGTGCATTGACAGACTTATTGGCTATGGCTATTTTAGACTGACCACTATACTATTAGCTTCAGTACAGTAATGGTATCAAACTCTTTTCGGAGAAAAAACAGCTGTTGTCTTTTGGAGGCTTTTCAGAGATTTCCCTTTCCAGAAATTGTCCTGGAAAGTTGCATTTTGAGACAGGTAAATGTACTGCGTTGATCGGGGTTCAAGGCTATTCGCGACCCTGCAGCGCCACTTTATTTCTCTGCACACTTGGAAGTCGCTCTGGATAAAAGCGCCCAATGTCAAGGTCAAGGATATGCCCTTGACCCTGCATCTCAGGGCTACAAAGAGGCCCATCTTACAGCTACGAACCATCGAAGCCCGGGCTCACCTGTGCATGCGAGCGTCCAGCTGACCTTCTGACCTGGGGATACACACGAAGGGGTGCAGAAGACTCAGAGGGCCTCATTACTCGTGCACCTGCCAGGTAAACGGACCAGCTTTTGAACTTTGACCCTGCCCGACACAGAAAGCCTAATTAATCAAGCGCATGCGAAAATCTGCAGACCCCAAATAAACGGTGTCACCAACTCTGACTCTCCTCTGGGGAGGAATGGGTCGTGGGGTCGTTTTATTTTTCTTTGAGAATGCCCACCGGGGCGATGAGAACACATGTTACCGTTTCTCCGAGAGAAAGCCTAGAAAAGTCTCTGTCTCTTTCCCGCCAAGTCAGTAAGGCTTTCTCACATTGCCTGGCTCCAGTTCTGCATGTTAAAAAAATGCTCAAAATGTGTACGAAAATGGAGTAAAATGCTCAAAATGTGATATATCATTTGTATTGTATTGCATCTTACAGACAGATTGTCTTCGCCGTCTTCTTTTACCTCTTGTTTGTGTTTTTCGGCTCCCTCGTTGTGAGCTATAGGACTTTCTTTGTTGTTTGTCTTAATCTCTAGTTTCAGAGTTTTCCCCCTATACGGGTCGCTTTGAGTTTGGTAGCGGAGTCTCTTGTTGGAAAGAGAGTTTATTATTTTCTTGTTCTGTAAGTATTCCCTGTTTGCGGGTTTGCGGGGTATACAGCATGTGTCTGTATGTGCAGTATACAGCATGTGTCTGTATGTGCAGTATACAGTATGTGTCTGTATGTGCAGTATACAGTATGTGTCTGTATGTGCAGTATACAGTATGTGTCGGTATGTACAGTATACAGTATGTGTCTGTATGTGCAGTATACAGTATGTGTCTGTATGTGCAGTATACAGTATGTGTCTGTATGTGCAGTATACAGTACGTGTCTGTATGTGCAGTATACAGTATGTGTCTGTATGTGCAGTATACAGTATGTGTCTGTATGTGCAGTATACAGTATGTGTCTGTATGTGCAGTATACAGTATGTGTCTGTATGTGCAGTGTACAGTATGTGTCTGTATGTGCAGTATACAGTATGTGTCTGTATGTGCAGTGTACAGTATGTGTCTGTATGTGCAGTATACAGTATGTGTCTGTATGTGCAGTATACAGTATGTGTCTGTATGTGCAGTATACAGTATGTGTCTGTATGTGCAGTACACAGTATGTGTCTGTATATGCAGGTGTACAGTATGTGTCTGTATGTGCAGTATACAGTATGTGTCTGTATGTGCAGTATACAGTATGTGTCTGTATGTGCAGTATACAGTATGTGTCTGTATGTGCAGTATACAGTATGTGTCTGTATGTGCAGTATACAGTATGTGTCTGTATGTGCAGTATACAGTATGTGTCTGTATGTGCAGTATACAGTATGTGTCTGTATGTGCAGTATACAGCATGTGTCTGTATGTGCAGTATACAGCATGTGTCTGTATGTGCAGTATACAGCATGTGTCTGTATGTGCAGTATACAGCATGTGTCTGTATGTGCAGTATACAGTATGTGTCTGTATGTGCAGTATACAGTATGTGTCTGTATGTGCAGTATACAGTATGTGTCTGTATGTGCAGTATACAGTATGTGTCTGTATGTGCAGTATACAGTATGTGTCTGTATGTGCAGTATACAGTATGTGTCTGTATGTGCAGTATACAGTATGTGTCTGTATGTGCAGTATACAGTATGTGTCTGTATGTGCAGTATACAGTATGTGTCTGTATGTGCAGTATACAGCATGTGTCTGTATGTGCAGTATACAGCATGTGTCTGTATGTGCAGTATACAGTATGTGTCTGTATGTGCAGTATACAGTATGTGTCTGTATGTGCAGTATACAGTATGTGTCGGTATGTGCAGTATACAGTATGTGTCTGTATGTGCAGTATACAGTATGTGTCTGTATGTGCAGTATACAGTATGTGTCTGTATGTGCAGTATACAGTATGTGTCTGTATGTGCAGTGTACAGTATGTGTCTGTATGTGCAGTATACAGTATGTGTCTGTATGTGCAGTATACAGTATGTGTCTGTATGTGCAGGTATACAGTATGTGTCTGTATGTGCAGTATACAGTATGTGTCTGTATGTGCAGTATACAGTATGTGTCTGTATGTGCAGTGTACAGTATGTGTCTGTATGTGCAGTATACAGTATGTGTCTGTATGTGCAGTATACAGTATGTGTCTGTATGTGCAGTGTACAGTATGTGTCTGTATGTGCAGTATACAGTATGTGTCTGTATGTGCAGTGTACAGTATGTGTCTGTATGTGCAGTATACAGTATGTGTCTGTATGTGCAGTATACAGTATGTGTCTGTATGTGCAGTACACAGTATGTGTCTGTATATGCAGGTGTACAGTATGTGTCTGTATGTGCAGTGTACAGTATGTGTCTGTATGTGCAGTATACAGTATGTGTCTGTATGTGCAGTATACAGTATGTGTCGTATGTGCAGTGTACAGTATGTGTCTGTATGTGCAGTATACAGTATGTGTCGGTATGTGCAGTATACAGTATGTGTCTGTATGTGCAGTGTACAGTATGTGTCTGTATGTGCAGTGTACAGTATGTGTCTGTATGTGCAGTATACAGTATGTGTCTGTATGTGCAGTGTACAGTATGTGTCTGTATGTGCAGTATACAGTATGTGTCTGTATGTGCAGTGTACAGTATGTGTCTGTATGTGCAGTACACAGTATGTGTCTGTATATGCAGGTGTACAGTATATGTGTCTGTATATGCAGGTGTACAGTATGTGTCGGTATGTGCAGGTATACAGTATGTGTCTGTATGTGCAGTATACAGTATGTGTCTGTATGTGCAGTATACAGTATGTGTCTGTATGTGCAGTATACAGTATGTGTCTGTATGTGCAGTATACAGTATGTGTCTGTATGTGCAGTATACAGCATGTGTCTGTATGTGCAGTATACAGTATGTGTCTGTATGTGCAGTATACAGTATGTGTCTGTATGTGCAGTATACAGTATGTGTCTGTATGTGCAGTATACAGTATGTGTCGGTATGTGCAGTATACAGTATGTGTCTGTATGTGCAGTATACAGTATGTGTCTGTATGTGCAGTATACAGTATGTGTCTGTATGTGCAGTATACAGTATGTGTCTGTATGTGCAGTGTACAGTATGTGTCTGTATGTGCAGTATACAGTATGTGTCTGTATGTGCAGTATACAGTATGTGTCTGTATGTGCAGGTATACAGTATGTGTCTGTATGTGCAGTATACAGTATGTGTCTGTATGTGCAGTGTACAGTATGTGTCTGTATGTGCAGTATACAGTATGTGTCTGTATGTGCAGTATACAGTATGTGTCTGTATGTGCAGGTATACAGTATGTGTCTGTATGTGCAGGTATACAGTATGTGTCTGTATGTGCAGTATACAGTATGTGTCTGTATGTGCAGTATACAGTATGTGTCTGTATGTGCAGTATACAGTATGTGTCTGTATGTGCAGTGTACAGTATGTGTCTGTATGTGCAGTGTACAGTATGTGTCTGTATGTGCAGTGTACAGTATGTGTCTGTATGTGCAGTATACAGTATGTGTCTGTATGTGCAGTATACAGTATGTGTCTGTATGTGCAGTATACAGTATGTGTCTGTATGTGCAGTATACAGTATGTGTCTGTATGTGCAGTGTACAGTATGTGTCTGTATGTGCAGTACACAGTATGTGTCTGTATATGCAGGTGTACAGTATATGTGTCTGTATATGCAGGTGTACAGTATGTGTCGGTATGTGCAGGTATACAGTATGTGTCTGTATGTGCAGTATACAGTATGTGTCTGTATGTGCAGTGTACAGTATGTGTCTGTATGTGCAGTGTACAGTATGTGTCTGTATGTGCAGTATACAGTATGTGTCTGTATGTGCAGTATACAGTATGTGTCTGTATGTGCAGTATACAGTATGTGTCTGTATGTGCAGTGTACAGTATGTGTCTGTATGTGCAGTACACAGTATGTGTCTGTATATGCAGGTGTACAGTATATGTGTCTGTATATGCAGGTGTACAGTATGTGTCGGTATGTGCAGGTATACAGTATGTGTCTGTATGTGCAGTATACAGTATGTGTCTGTATGTGCAGTATACAGTATGTGTCTGTATGTGCAGTATACAGTATGTGTCTGTATGTGCAGTGTACAGTATGTGTCTGTATGTGCAGTATACAGTATGTGTCTGTATGTGCAGTGTACAGTATGTGTCTGTATGTGCAGTATACAGTATGTGTCTGTATGTGCAGTATACAGTGTCGGTATGTGCAGTATACAGTATGTGTCTGTATGTGCAGTATACAGTATGTGTCTGTATGTGCAGTACACAGTATGTGTCTGTATATGCAGGTGTACAGTATATGTGTCTGTATATGCAGGTGTACAGTATGTGTCGGTATGTGCAGGTATACAGTATGTGTCTGTATGTGCAGTGTACAGTATGTGTCTGTATGTGCAGTATACAGTATGTGTCTGTATGTGCAGTATACAGTATGTGTCTGTATGTGCAGTATACAGTATGTGTCTGTATGTGCAGTACACAGTATGGGTTCAGGTATACTGATACTGATGATAAATCTGTGTGTACACTTCACTTAAGTGTCTTCATTTGTACAGTGTGTAGGCTGCATGCACTAACCATTCTATATTAGCGCATTTTAGGACAAGTCATTGTGTGTGTGCCTTACTGTACCTGTGTATGTTCAGTGTGTGTGTGTGTGTGTGTGTGTGCCTTACTGTACCTGTGTATGTTCAGTGTGTGTGTGCCTTACTGTACCTGTGTATGTTCACGTATCTTGCTTTAGACCAGAAACCCCGAAATGTCGCTGTCGGCTACCTGCCATTTTAAGGGTGGTGGATCGTCAGAAACTTCTGTAAATATCTGAATGAAAGACACTTCCTGACACAAAAATCGTCAGGTTTAATCAAACACACACACACAGTAAAACTGTAATCATATTTAAAAAGCCAGAAAGTGAACTGTCCCAAAATTCCATCAGAATTGGTAGGCGATGCTACTTAAGTTTAACTTAAGTGTATGTAATAAATAATTCATTTTCTCATTAAACCTAGGCTACATATAGTTGAATTCAGTGGTTACCAACATGAACTTGAAATAATTAAAAACAACCAATGTAAAACTGTCAAAACGTCTTCTGGGATTATGGTAATCTATACATTACAACGGCATGTGTTAATATAGGCCTACAGAGAACGGTGTTCAACAACGGTGGACAAGAGGGGTGAAAATCCTGTAAGAACGAACAAAATGAAGGCGGCGGCCTATATTTATTATGTGGAACATCACCAGTTTAACAATGGTTTCAGCACCGTATATTTTAGATATTATTAAAGGAATTAAGTGGGTATGAGAAGACTGTCTTCACATCTCAACTCATGGCAGTTTCTCCGTGGAAAAACAAATCGAGTCATTGTAAATGAAAACCGTAACATTTTACGGACAATTACCTGGAATAATTGAAGGCCGCCACGATTCCCAAGCGTGCCGTCGATGAACACGTTTCATAACAAGGATTTCGCATCCCACGGGCCAAATGTCTATTGCACTACGTATGTTCATGATAAACTTGCACGTGCGGCTTCTTAACAGGTGGTCGGTTACGCTGAACAAATTGCAGAGACTGTTTATTGGTCCAATTTACGGACAACAGCGCCATCTCGTGGGAAGTGTTATTTGTTTTTTTCTTTCAAAGTTTATTTCTTTATTAAATATGTGAATCCAGTGTACATTTCCGGGCCGCTTGTATTAGAATCCGAAACACTCAGACGGCTATGGCGGTAGACTCGTCTCAATTGATGAAGAGCAAAAATTTAAGAATTGAAAGAAAATTATTAGTAGGCCTGTATGGAGACACAAAATTTTGATTAATCATGTGATAAATCTAAATGAAACTAGACTCCATGAGGGTGGCATGAAAGCCCGACATCCTGTAGTGGGACCTGTGCTCACAGGCCAGCACCGTGCAGCTCAATTGGCATTTGCCAGAGAACACCAGAATTGGCAGGTTCACCACTGGCACCCCGTTCTCTTCACAGATGAGAGCAGGTTCACACTGAGCACATGTGACAGACGTGAAAGAGTCTGGAGACGCCGTGGCGAATGTTATGCTGCCTGCAACATCATCCAGTATGACCGGTTTGGTTTAATTGACTTGGTGTTATACTGTGATGATTAAGTATTCCCTTCATTTTTTTGAGCAGTGTAGTTCAGTAGTTGGAAAAATTTAGAATTTCGCTTACACCGCATTTTCTGCTCGGCAAATTACAGAGGAAGGTTTCAAAGATAGCCTGAAACGTTTTCTAAATACAGCGATGGTGGATTAAACTGAGGACAGGATACACTCACCAATTGTGCAATTGTAAAAAAAAAAAAAAATGTGGTGTGGCTCTCTCTGCTGGATTGATGTGAATTAGCCAGTTTTCACTCCGTGGTACCACAGAAACATCAGACTATGATGAATGTATGGAACACATTAAAATCAATGTATGGTTTGAGAGCAGTAGTTGATGTGTTTGAATTGATCTGGAGGTAGAGCTACCAGCTGGGGAGGGGGGGGGTTCTTTATTTTGTGTTTGGGAAGCAGGGAAAGAGACCATCTCTCTCTCTCTCTCTCTCTCTCTCTCTCTCTCTCGCTGTCTCTCGCTCTTTCTCTCATACACACACACACACACACACATTAAACAGTCAAACCCATCTCTCTTGTTAATTACTTTATTGTTCTTCAGTGCCTGCATTTCAATTATTGTTCACTTTCCAAAATTCCCTGTTGATGCATTCAAGAAAACAAATCCATAATATAATCCAAAAAAAATAATAAAAATAAAAACACACAAAAAAAACCTGTACACCTGCATTTATAGTAGAGTTTATATATATACAGCCATTGACATGAAAAGTCAACGTGGCCACTGGCTTGAAAACGGTGGCCGTCTGTACAGTCTGATATCTTGCGCACGGAAACCCTGATTCAGACCTGGTCAATTGTTCGGCCCTCGCTGGGAGATACAATCTTCACATAGCTAGCGATATCTGCCCCAGCGCTGGTGCTAAACTGCCCCAGTCCAGCTGGGGACTGCCCCTTCTCTGTGCATTTAACATGTTTTTTACAGAGCTACAGCTCAGAGCCCCAGCACAGAGAACAGCACTATTTATAGTCCTTGACTATCTTTCACCAAAACCTTCTCGTGTGGCCGACTCGGGAAAACATACTTTTTTTTTGAGAGGGCATATATACAACATCCTTTCCATTAGCAAGTCATGACATTTTTATAAGGTACATTACAATATACAGTAGAAGAGCAATGAGTTAAATGCAGCCATTTAAATACTTTAAAATACATTTTGCATTCCAAATATCACATTTCCCATAGGCAGACAGCTTTCCACACTAAGAAGCATTCCTTTAATTCCAATCTTTAGAAACCGATTGTTGTTTTTTTTTTAAACTTCAGTAATACTTCAAGAAAACGTGTTCATATGCATAACCAGAGGCATTCGCCTTTTCCTCTGTATAACACTAAAAGGAAAATATATTTTGCCACTATCAGATACTGACTCAATCATGTCATTAACCTGGTCGCCCAGAAGGAAATGAAGAAAAGATAAGGGTATGGTCGTAGGTTGGCTTTTGTTTCTTATGGCCATGAGTTTGTAGGCTGGGAATGTATGCGGATCGTCTTAATGTACGGGTGTCATGGAGTTAAACATTTCTCCAGAGCCTTTTTTTTGGATATGGTAATGCTGGGTTAACCTGCCGAACTGCTGCTCTTCAGTTACACTGAAGCCTTCCATTCATCTGCGTTTGTCCTGTTTTGCGATTATAAGCCTGTTTTATATGCGAAAGGGGCCGTGTTGGTGTGCTTGCTGCGGTGAATGAACGCGTCCGCCAGTCCTGCGCTATTAACAGAGTTATCTACTCTCCCGCTTACACCCCGTCAGTACACAAATCACAAACGCATAAAACATAGTAACTAGTCTTTTGCCCTTTTGTTTTTCATACAAATACATGTATATATACATACATACAGACACACTGGCGGTCAAATTAATGGAGTCCATTTGGGGAACCTTTATAGAAATGCTGGAAAATGCGTCAGGCTTTATTCTACTTTAAAGGTGCAGGCTAAAAGAATGCACGTTGGCTCCTTCCATTCGCCACCATTTTACCTCAGGGTTTAATGTAGGGCGCTTACGTGAAGCGACACCACGCATACTTCATACGAGTGGGACTTTGGCGCATTATTGCTAAGAGGAATGAGGTAAAAAATATGATTCATATGCACTTAATGTCAAATATTGGCTGTAGTCTTCCTGTGTTTACAGTACGATGCTTGCTTGCTTGCTTGCTTGCTTGCTGGCGACTCCATGACTTTGAATGCCAGGGTGTTTAACAGTACATAATAATCCCTGTTACTGGTACAGAACCAGCACGTCTTCAAAATGAATGCATAGAAGACCTGCGTCAAAGTTCTGCAAGCCCCTCTGAGTGTGGAGCGGGCGCACGGTAGAGCGGAGGAGGAGAGGAGGGAGAGGGACAACGTGGAGCGGGCGCACGGTAGAGCGGAGGAGGAGAGGAGGGAGAGGGAGAACGTGGAGCGGGCGCACGGAAGAGCGGAGGAGAAGAGGAGGGAGAGGGACAACGTGGAGCGGGCGCACGGTAGAGCGGAGGAGGAGAGGAGGGAGAGGAAGATGGAGGAGGGCTATAACAGCAAATATAGGGACGAGAATAAACCGCTGCCTTTGCTTACTTTTCCTACAGCAGAGGATGACCAATGACATGGAAGGTCACCGTTATCGAGTGTACGCCAGATAAATAAATAAATACTTCTCATATTATCATTATTATTATAAATAATTTCCAAGAAAAAGCTATAGATTAATCTAAATATTAAAGGCGGAGGATGAAATGTGTGAATAGTTTGTGTGAAGGCAATTCAACTATTTCTAGTTTATAAACTGTAATGTGTTGTCAATCTGTAAAAAATAAAAAATGATTTACAGTATCAAAATGGCACAAAACAAAACGAAGCCCATGTTTTTAATGGCATGAAACAAATATAGTGTATATTCTGGAAAATATTAACTTTACAATTAAACACTTTAACAGCCTCAAAAGGACTTTCAACTTTTATAACTGTAACAAATAGAGAACGATGTTAAACATGACTGTCAATGAAGGATGAAAAAACTATTAAAAATATAAACGCTAACTTTGATTTTAAAGCTTTGATAAAAAACATGAATTTACTGTCAACCTTCTTAGATCATAATTTTGCTTAAAGCTCATTTCAGATGATTCACATAAACCTCCCCCTTACCCCCCTCAGAAGCAATTATAAAAATGATTTACATAAAAATCAATATGAATTAATTTGCAAAGTGAAAACATATATATATGAGGAGAGATATGTAACTAAGAGCCAACAGGAAGTGGCTGTTGTCTGCATGGTACCTGAGGAGCGTAGCTGGACCTTTATAAAAATCAACGCTATTCCGCTAGTATCCTCCAGATGGCAGTAGCAGTTCATTCAGATCTGATGAAATTGGCAACAGTTGTGAAGTTGGGAGGTTCACAGCGACACATTTATTAGGTTTCGCACAGTTTTCACTTTTTCACATCAAATTTTTGAGCGGAATGCCTCGGTCGTCATGGTGAATTTTTGCGGGTGTACTGGTGTTACAGCCCTCCCCCTCTCCCCTTGCGTCTGCTATCATCAATGACCTGACTGAGTTTCTGGGCGCTGGGTTTGAGCCAGGGGCCGGGACGGAGGGACCCTCGCGCCTGCTCTTGGGCCCTCGGGTTATACCACTCGGGCAGGGCGGGGGCCTCGGCGAGAGACAGCCCCGAAACGCTAGCCCCCGAAACGCTGGCCCCCGAAACGCTGGCCCCCGAACCGCTGGCCCCCGAACCGCTGGCCCCTGATACGCTGGCCCCCGAACCGCTGGCCCCTGACTCGGACTCTGCGGCCTCCGGGTCCAGAGACATGAGGAAGGAGAAGGGGGCTCTGTCGGTTTGGAGTGGAGGGGCCCCAGCCAGCTGCTCCCGCCCGACACTGTCCCTCCTGCTCCGGTCCGCTTTTGGCCTCGGCAGCCTCTGGTTGGGAATGGGGAGGCTGGCCAGGGGCTCCGCCTCTTCCTCCTCCTCCCTCTCCTTCTTCTTCTCCTCCTCCTCTTCCTCCCTCTCTCCCTTCATCCTCCTCTTCCTCTCCCTCCCCCTCTCCCTCCCTGGCTCCGGCCCCTCCCCCCCCTCGCTCCCGCCCCCCCAGCTCCTGGGAGCGTTCCGGGGCAGGCTCTGCGTGTCCCGCCCCGCTGACCTCGAGCTCCGCCCCCTGCCGCTCCGCCCCTCTCTCTCGCCCTCCCTCTCCGCCTCTGGGTCGGTGTCCGGGGTCCTCCCCCCGCTCCTGCCCCTTCCTCCCAAACTCGCGCCCTTCCTCGCCCTCCCCTTTCCACCAGTCCCCCCACCTCTCTTTTTTTTCACCTTTGACCTCTGACCCTTCCTGGCAAGGGCGTTGCGGCCCTCTACTGCAGCCACACCCGGCTCCTCGGGGTACAGTGAAGAGGAGGGGGGGGCTGCTCCGAGCTCAGGGTCTGGGGGGGGGCAGGAAGGTGGAGAGAAATGTAAAAAAACACATTAGCTGTCAGTCATATGAGTCATAATGACTGACAAAAGCAGGGTGACAGTGCAGGATGGGACGGCTTACAGAACCGAGGGGTTCAGTGCCCCAATTAAAGCACCACAGTAAAAACATGCTCTAAACACAGTGCACACACACATGTACAAATAATCATACATACATACATACATAACACGTACATATAATTCACATTGAACAAAAATATGTATTCTCTACATACATCTATGCATGTCTAACACAAATATGTAGTAATATCATCACAATGTAATTCATGACATTTACAGGACAAGACTTTAAATGTTTCCAGGTGAAATTATGGTATCATAGCACAGATGTTCTATGTAATTAACAGTTATTCAGCTTGGCGCTCTAAATCTTGAGTTAAGCTCTGTCTCTTCCATTGTTGGAGCAACAGGTGTTCTGATTGGCTGGTTTGTTATGAATATAAATGAAGGCCTGCTCCAGACTCTCAGAATCATTGGAGATTCTGTTCTAATATCTGAGCCTATATTCCAGTCCACAGTGAGCAGCAGTGTGGTTTATGCCAAAAAACAACGGGTCTGTGGGTAATGCTGTTGTACCCCTGCATAAAGGACCCCAACATTAATCGCGTATAGCAAATATCCTGCAGTAAAAACAGCAAATAGAAAAAAAATCTCACTGAGCTTGGACATGTGGCCATCAACTCCTGCCCACCTGCCAACGGCCCAATGCGCTAACCTACCAATAAGCCTACGGGCCAACGTCTCCACACCAGGCAAGAACCCGTACTGATCATGATGGAAATGTGTATAAACTTGGCTATTTGGCTCAAAGTTTGTCTCAAGGACACTGCATGTAGTCTAAACAAACAGCGCGAACAATATTAGTTTGTTACGGAAAAAATATATTTATTGTGTAGGAAATCTCCAGTGTTCTCACAAGAACAAGGCCATTCTGTCTCTGCTCCGCCCTACGTACAGGAACATAGACCTGTGAGCTGTGACATCACCACCCTGCTCCGCCCCTACGTACAGGAACATAGACCTGTGAGCTGTGACATCACCACCCTGCCCCGCCCCTACGTACAGGAACATAGACCCGTGAGCTGTTACATCACCACCCTGACTTGTGAACTGTGCTACTGGAATGTACCAGAGAGATGACGTGAGTTTGGTGTGACTGAGGCTGTGCGCATCAAGGACGGGAAGATGATGTTATAAAAAAAAAGGGATGCAGAGAAAACGAAAAAGTGAAGAACTAACAGGAACGGTTACCAACCGCATATTCTCTGTTCGTCCGATGACATAGAAACAAGGCTCTCCCAGTTTGGAGTTGGTCATGCAGAGAGACAAGCTGGACAGCTCCACTGAGAGAGAAAGAGAGAGAGAAAGAGAGAAAAGAGAAGGAGAAAGGGAGGGAGTGAGGGAGACCAAAGAAAAGAGAAGAACACAAGCGGAAGGTAGAGGAGGAAGACGAAAACCCAGAAAAACAGAAGAAGAAGAAGACCCAACAGAAGAGAGAAGCAGCTATGAGTGCACCATCAGAGAGAGAGAGAGAGAGAGAGAGAGAGAGAGAATAACCACAGTGGAAACAACCCCTCACCCCCATAGAGAGCAGAGAGCAGTAAGGGACAGTCAACGATAGAAGTGTTTTTCTGCATCTCAGTTTGGGACATCCTCCCTGTCCCCCCCATACCCCCCGTCCCCCTCCCACCCCGTCCCCCCATCCCCCTATCCCCGTCCCCCTCTCCCACCATCCCCCTCCCCCTCTCCCCTTTCTCTCACCATAGTCAGGCACATATCCGTTCCCCTTCTTCAGAACCAGGTGTATGCGGTGTCCGCCCCTGCGGATCTGCTCTACAGCCTGGCTGTGGGTCATACCGCCAGTGCTGTCCCCATTAATCTCCACCAGCTGATCACTGACCTGTAACACACATACACACACACACACACACTCCTGTTACTGACACACACTCTCACAAACATACACACTCCTGTTACTGACACACACTCTCACACACATACACACACACACACACATACACTCCTGTTACTGACACACACTCTCACACACATGATGGGTGATGGATGGTTAGTTTGGGTGATGGGGGTGAGTTTAGGTGATGGAGGGTTAGTTTAGGTGATGGGGGTGAGTTTGGGTGATGGAAGGTTAGTTTGGGTGATGGGGATGAGTTTGGGTGATGGAAGGTTTGTTTGGGTGATGGGGGGGGTGAGTTTAGGTGATGGAGGGTGAGTTTACGTAATGGGGATGAGTTTGGGTGATGGAGGGTGAGTTTGGGTGATGGGGGGTGAGTTTAGGTGATGGGTGGTGAGTTTAGGTGATGGGGGTGAGTTTAGGTGATGGGGGGTGAGCTTAGGTGATGGAGGGTGAGTTTGGGTGATGGGGGTTGAGTTTGGGTGATGGGGGGTAGTTTTGGTGATGAGGTGAGTTTTTGTGATGGGGGTGAGTTTGGGTGATGGACGGTTTGTTTGGGTGATGGGGGGGGTGAGTTTGGGTGATGGGGGTGAGTTTGGGTGATGGCGGTGAGTTTGGGTGATGGGGGGTTAGTTTGGGTGATGGGGGGTTAGTTTGGGTGATGGGGGGTTAGTTTGGGTGATGGGGGTGAGTTTGGGTGATGGCGGTGAGTTTGGGTGATGGGGGGTTAGTTTGGGTGATGGGGGGTTAGTTTGGGTGATGGGGGGTTAGTTTGGGTGATGGGGGTGAGTTTGGGTGAATGGGGGCTGAGTTTAGGTGATGGGGGGTATCTTACCTGGATTCTGTGGCTGCGGGAGGCCGGCCCCCCCTCCATGAGGCCCAACACATACAGGCCCATATTATACTCAGCACCCCCTCGCAGGCTGAACCCAAAACCTGTGGGACCCCTCTCCAAATCCACACTGTAGTACCGCAAGTCCTGCCGGGACAGCGGGGGAGTGAGGGAGAGGGAGTGAGGGAGAGGGGAAGAGAGAGGGAGAGATTAAGGAAAAGAGAGTAGGAGAGCAGGGATGAAATGAAGATTAGAGAAGAAGAAAAAGGGGAGAGAGAAATAAAGGAGTGGGGTGAAGAAAGATCAGAGGTTAAAATATTTCAGCAGCACTTCTCTGAAGAGACCCTCCAAAGGACTACAGTCACAGGGTCATAGAGTGACCTCTGACCTCACCTTGGGGCGTGACCTGTGGTTTTTCCGGGTCCTGTAATTGGGGTCGAAGTCTGTGGTTTCTGTCAGCCTGGTGGAGTCTGGGAGGGATAGAGGGAGAGGGAGAGAGAGAGATGTAGGGTGATGTAGGGTTAGTGCATATATACTCACTGGTGCTGGTGTGTGTGTGTGTGTGTGTGTGTGTGTGTAAGTGCATATATACTCACTGGTGCTGGTGCTGGTGTGTGTGTGTGTGTGTGTAAGTGCATATATACTCACTGGTGTGTGTGTGTGTGTGTGTGTGTGTGTGTGTGTAAGTGCATATATACTCACTGGTGTGTGTGTGTGTGTGTGTGTGTGTGTGTGTGTGTGTGTGTGTGTGTAAGTGCATATATACTCACTGGTGTGTGTGTGTGTGTGTGTGTGTGTGTGTGTAAGTGCATATATACTCACTGGTGCTGGTGTGTGTGTGTGTGTGTGTGTGTGTGTGTGTGTGTGTAAGTGCATATGTACTCACTGGTGCTGGTTCGGGGGATGATGGTGAGGCGCAGGGTGTTCCCAGCTTGGCGCAGGATTTGGGCGAGGTCTCGGTGGGGCAGCGCCACCACAGAGCGCCCCTCCACCCCCTCCAGCCGGTCCCCCGGGCGGATCTGCCCGCTCCTCGCCGCAGGGCTGCCCCTCCGCACCGTCACAAACCGGTGAGGCAGCAGGGACGAGGCTGCGGGGAGAAAAGCCAGCGTCACATGACCACCGGGTGACACGACCAACAGGTCACATGACAACTGGGTCACAGCTTCATATCCACCTCAATAAACAGCTTGAAACAGGCCCACCCAAGGTTTGAGCTTAACAGGCCAGAAATAATTCTCAGCGATGACCCACATGAAAATTTCCAGACGCACAGGTTCACCAGTTCGTATGTACACCATTACACGATGTTTATGTGAACATGGCTACAGACAGGGCAGGGTTGTCAACTCTCACGCATCTAGCATGAGACGCATTTCAGCCTTAAACCTACGCTCTCCCTCAAAAAATCTCATCCCAGAGTCATGTGATGTCCCCGCTCGATCCTAATCCCCTCCGGCCCAGGATTGCAAGCCTCCCCGCGGTACACGAGACAGTCCGAAATTGACCAACATTGGCATCCCTGAGAACGAATCAGCAATACGAGGGTGGAGTTGGGATGCATATTAATATTAACTACATTTAGGGCTGTGCTGCAGGCGTCCTCAGTTTTCACTGGTGGGCTGTACTGCAGGTGTAAATGAACCTCAGTGTAAATGAACGGGAGAGTATTGATGAGAAGCTTATGAAACAGCGTAGAAAGGCTGCATCATTATAAAACTGAAAGCGTGGAGCTGCCAGCCTGCTAAGACTCTGGGCTCTATTTTGAGAACTGTTTGGGTGGCTTTCTGGAACATTCTAAAGCCTCCAGCACTTCACCTAAGAGATTGCTCCATTGGCTCAGTATTCAGTTATGCACAGCTTATCTTTAACTTACCTAAAAAAATGAATCTATAAATGTCTTTAACTTACTTCATAATAAAGACAAATGTTTAAGTGCCTTCAACTTCCTAGGTTAACCAGTTAGTGTTAGGGTTAGGGTCAGTGTTAAGGTTAGGGTCAGTGTTAAGGTTAGTGTTAGGATTAGGGTCAGTGCTAAGGTTAGGGTTAGGGTTAGGGTCAGTGTTAAGGTTAGGGTTAGGGTCAGTGTTAAGGTTAGGGTCAATGTTAAGGTGAGGGTTAGGGTCAGTGTTAAGGTTAGTGTTAGAGTTAGGGTCAGTGTTAAAGTTAGGGTCAGTGTTAAGGTTAGTGTTAGGATTAGGGTCAGTGCTAAGGTTAGAGTTAGGGTCAGTGTTAAGGTTAGTGTTAGTGTTAGGGTTGGGGTTAGGACAAGGGTTAGGAAACAAACGTCAGCCTGAACACATTTGGACCCTGAGAAGCTCCTTCAGCACACAGCCGCATACTGAATATGGCAGCTCTGCTAATAATTGACGATCGATTCAATTATTAACTCGACAACGCAGGCGATCGTGAGACTTTCTGAGCCAAACGGCTCTAAACTGTGATCAAAGACACACATTGAGAACGCCTCAGAGAAATGTGCCAAAACAGGACGAACAAAATGGACGCCAATACATGTGAATATCAAATCCAGAAAGGGGCATTAAACACTTTTATTGAGCATCTAAAACCCAGAAAACTCAACACAATATGAGGCTCTAAAGACCCAAGAGGTCAGCCCAGGAAGGTGTCCCCTCAGTCAGCTGGTTCTGACCCGATCTAAACGAACCCGTACTAACACAAACCAGCTTCAGGTCAGCACTGCTTCACACCTGCCAATTAGAGTCAACCAAACTATGAAACTAATCAAAAACATATATTTAGAACATTGGGAAACCAAATTTCAAAATAAGCGGAATTGCTATCGGGCCCTAAACAGAGA